>JAWNZC010000122.1:2017500-2030000 GCA_035771165.1 Paragorgia papillata | reverse complement strand
ATATCAAACAAATTGAAATATCTTGAAAACGAAGAGAGATACGAAAAAGTTGTAAAGGATGTTCTATTACAATTTTATGAGTTCTTTCAAATTAGACAAACTTAATTTTTAGTGCTATTGCCCCTTAAGGTTTGCAAGGTCATTTCGGTAAAGTGCTCTCAATTATTCGTCAGAATATATGCCACAAAAATAAAATAGATATTGTTAGAAAGCTATTAATTTGTAGAATACAATTTTGTCTTTGATTTTGCGATAAACACAAACCAATAATATTTGTGAATAATAATTTTTGTTTGACCAACATTCGGACAAAATATTAAAGTCATAAAATGGAGACCAGGCATAAAATAAAAAAAAACGCTGACACCGTTCTGCTGGAAACATATCTCGGAATCGAGCTATTATAATTATCAATGTAAGAATGTGGGCAAAATCAAATAAACTAAATCAAACAAAATCAAATAATTAGTTTCAGAAATTGCAGCTTGATGTTAGTAATAATTGTCAGTTGTTTTAACCGAGCGGTTAAGACTCGTTCCTGAAGGACTGGGCACAGTCTAAGGTATAATTACCTTAAATAACCTTGCTCTGCTATCTGAGTTCTAGTGACCCAATGGTTAGAGCGTCTGGCAACACCGCTGCCAAACGTTTGCGCATGCGTGAATTCTCTAGAATAAATATCAAGAGAAGCCGTGGCGACAACAACCAGACAGCGAAGACTAAGTAAGACTCGACTATTCATTTGTGTTTTAAAAAAAGGGTAAAGAAAATTACGAAGGGATAAGTTCAGAATATGTTACAATATTGACAAAGAAGCCATGCACAAATTATCTACCTTATCTTTTCGGTAGTATACTTATAATTTTAACTTTTGTGTCGGGCTCTCGGACCAGTCCAAATATTTCAGTGTTTTCCCACTCTTTTTCTGAGGACGAGCTCGGACGTCGCGCATGCGCAAAACGTTTGGCAGCGGTGTTGCGTCTGGCTAGCATTCAGAAGGTTGCGGGTTCGAGTCCCGCTTAGAGCTCAGAGTTTTTCTGAGTATTACTAACTAACACAGCTTGTACAGCAAACAACTGACAATTATTACTAACATCAAGCTGCAATTTCTGAAGCTAACTAACAGTGTTTAACTGGAAACTTACTGTTACAACGCGACTTGTGGACTAACAAGTACTTGTAACCGAGCGGTTAAGAATCGTTCCTGAAGGACTGGGAACAGTCTAAGTATAGGATAAATACCGAGAAGGTACGCTTTAAGCCAGAAAGATCCCGAGAGCCGAAGGCCCGAGGGATTTATCTGGCTTAAAGCCAACGTTCGAGGTATTTATCCGACTTAAAACACGATTGAAGAAGGTTTTCTAAAAGATAGCATTTACCGAGTGTCGAAGGACATTGTTATGTCAAATGTTAACGGGATTTTATGAAATAATGACTCCAAAGCAACCTTTAAATTTGAATAATAGTTTATTAAACAACTTGAGAAGTACGTAAAGGTTCATTGAACACATACACAGACTTCTACAAGATTGTTTGAATAATTAGTATGAATAATTAGTACCAGATATATCATTACATGCAGCATTGGGCATGCGTATTGATGCAGTATCAATCCCACATTTTATGCTCAACGTTCAGCGTAATAAATTGCTGACTCAACCAACAGATTTTGATGATTTTCATTGGTTTGCCTTCCTCTCGTAAACTACGTGGAGCCAAAAGCAAACCCTTGCTCTCCTTCCCGTATGTGGGCGCTACCGGCGTTACCATACGAGATAGTTGTAGCAGGCACCCCAGCCTGGTTCCCAGGCCTCTCTTTTTAACGTCGAGCGGCAGACCGAATTGTAAGAGGCCTGGAATAAAATGTTTTGCCTGGCCCCAAATCTGGCCCCAAAACTGTCCACAAATTATACAGGCACCAAACGGCCGTTTGGCGGAAAACCAAAGCAGATAACACTCACGTCGGTCTGCACAATTCTTTATAACATCATATAGCAAGGTTGGTCTACCGCCGAAACGTTAAAAAGCATATTTCGATTTGTATAAATGTGTTTCAACACAATCACTTCCTACGCCGAACACTACTTTATAAAGCCTCGTATGTAACAACCTTTTAACGTAATGTAAAACAAAGAAACCTACTCGTTTGCTGTCTGCTAGTCAAGAAGAAGTTTGTTTAAGTGCCCTCGTTCATAAAGATTAAAGAATCCGAGCTCCAGCAGGATTCATGATAGATAAAGATGAACATTTTCCGCTAGTCCTCTTGCTGGATGCCTATTCTGTGACGTCACCAAAATACGTTCGAGAGAAAAGAGGACTAGGAACTAGTCTGCAGGCACCCTATGAATTGGGCAATTATAAATGCATAGGGATTATATATATAAGCCCGGGGCTTATATATATAATCCCTATGAATTTATAATGCGGGATTTATGGGATATAAATCCCGCAAAAAACAAAGAAAACCGACTTGATCGTGTTTTAAGGTATAATTAATTACCTTAAATAACCTTGCTCTGCTATCTGAGTTCTAGTGGCCCAATGGTTAGAGCGTCTGGCTAGCATTCAGAAGGCTGCGGGTTCGAGTCCCGCTTAGAGCTCAGAGCTTTTCTGAGTATTACTAACTAACACAGCTTGTACAGCAAACAACTGACAATTATTAAAATCAAATAAATTACCTTATATCTTTTAACCAATCACCGCGTGCGTTTCTAAAACAGTGTTATTTTATAAACGGTAATAATAATATTTTTTGACCCATATAGCTTGTGGCCTTATTTTGTTCTCACTACCTCACTTTATTGTTGGACCATATAAACCAGTTGGTACCCGAGCTAGTGGGTTATGTCTGCTTACCAACACTACTATCAACTCGGGTTCGCAACAATGCAAAGTTCTCAGTGGTGGTGAGTGGTATTACATGCTGCTATTTGTGTTCGCGCAATTAATAATCGGAGCTGGTGTCAGTCCTCTTCATTCGCTTCTACCAGCATATTTGGACGAGAATGTCGACCCTAAAGCAATGCCAATCTATTTGGGCCTTTATTATTTTGCTACTTACCTTGGACCTGGCGTTGGCTATTTCGTTGGTGGAAAGTTTCTAAGTATCTATGTTGATATTGACCAGGTGTGTGTCTAAAAGTGGTTTTCAGTAGCCTGCGAGCAAGTGTTTAGTAAGGGTGTTTAGAAACGAGATCTGAAAGAGAGCCTGCATGCATATTTATTTATCTCAAACTCATTAATAATTCATGAAGAAAACACAAAGGAAATCAGTACCGTGTCAGTGGTTTGGATATCGGAGGAAGAAATTACATAAATTAAGCAAACTTTCATCTTGATTTTCTCTTAAAATACTGATTTGTTTGAGATGCTATATCATACACTCGGAGGAGTGTTTCATCAGGATATCCAAACACCTGGAAGTTTGTTCAAAAACCTCTCGGTGTTTGGATATCCTGATGAAACACTCCTCCTCGTGTATGACTATTACATCTGCAATCCAGCTATGTATATACCCACCATTTATCTACCGTCTTACCACATTCATCCTATCCTAGTTTTTAGGCCTTCCTCGCAGTGGCGTAACGGAGGAAGACGGGGCCCTTAGGCATATATGGTGTGGGGGCCCTTGTTGTCATGATTTGACTGACATGGGGCGGGGCTGCGGCGGGCTGGGGGACCCTCGGCGCTCCCAACTGTCGGGGGCCATTAGTTGTCGCCCTAAACCTACCTAATGAGCGTTACGCCACTGCTTCCTTAGTAACGCGTTTCGGAAGTGATTCGAACGGACCCGCTGGGGAAGACCTAGCAAAATTCGTAAACGGCACATTCACTTTACAGCTTGGTTGTTTATTGAGGAGAGTTGTGACATTATGACGTCCTAAGTGTTTCCTGACATTTACTATTCCATCTGCATAAAATAACACAAGCCTGCTCACCTCGGATCGACGAAGTTTCACTAGCCTAGCTTTCTTATCAGTAGCTTTCCCCCTGCAACCTCCAAAAGTTGAACGTTAAACAGTTACATTTTCATTTCGAGCTCCAATTGGAATATATTCCATAATTTCTTTGGTAAAATCTTCGCAGACATGTCTACAGTAGACCCCAGTAACACTCGAAGGGCCAAAACGATTCTGGGCAGGACCTTTTTGCGAATTTTGCTTGGCCTATTGGGCTTTCTCGTTTCCAGCCTCTCCCCAGTCTTCCCAAGAACCCAAACCGACTATGCGGCCAAGGTCATGGCGGAAACGAAAGGCCTAGAAACTAGGTTACATTCATCCATCTACCGGCTGCCATATGCCCACATAATCCACCTACTGTTCATCCACCTATCCATCCAACTACCTATCCACCCTCCATTTAATACCCACCTATAACTCACTAAAGTATTCACCCACTGAGCATTCACCCTCCTATCCACGCGCTAATTATCTACCCACTTACCATTTACTCATTCTCTATTTACCAACGTATCCACGCACTAATTACCTACCCACCTACCATTTACTCATTCTCTATTTACCAACTTATCCACGCACTAATTACCTACCACCTACCATTTACTAACTCTCTATTTACCAACTTATTCACGCACTAATTACCTACCCACCTACCATTTACTAACTCTCTATTTACCAACTTATCCACGCACTAATTACCTACCCACCTACCATTTACTAACTCTCTATTTACCAACTTATCCACGCACTAATTACCTACCCACCTACCATTTACTAACTCTCTATTTACCAACTTATCCACGCACTAATTACCTACCCACTTACCATTTACTAACTCTCTATTTACCAACTTATCCACGCACTAATTACCTACCCACTTACCATTTACTAACTCTCTATTTACCACTTATCCACGCACTAATTACCTACCCACCTACCATTTACTAACTCTCTATTTACCAACTTCTCCACGCACTAATTACCTACCCACTTACCATTTACTAACTCTCTATTTACCAACTTATCCACGCACTAATTACCTACCCACCTACCATTTACTAACTCTCTATTTACCAACTTATCCACGCACTAATTACCTACCCACCTACCATTTACTAACTCTCTATTTACCAACTTATTCACGCACTAATTACCTACCCACCTACCATTTACTAACTCTCTATTTACCAACTTATCCACGCACTAATTACCTACCCACCTACCATTTACTAACTCTCTATTTACCAACTTATCCACGCACTAATTACCTACCCACCTACCATTTACTAACTCTCTATTTACCAACTTATCCACGCACTAATTACCTACCCACTTACCATTTACTAACTCTCTATTTACCAACTTATCCACGCACTAATTACCTACCCACTTACCATTTACTAACTCTCTATTTACCAACTTATCCACGCACTAATTACCTACACACCTACCATTTACTAACTCTCTATTTACCAACTTATCCACGCACTAATTACCTACCCACCTACCATTTACTAACTCTCTATTTACCAACTTATTCACGCACTAATTACCTACCCACCTACCATTTACTAACTCTCTATTTACCAACTTATCCACGCACTAATTACCTACCCACCTACCATTTACTAACTCTCTATTTACCAACTTATCCACGCACTAATTACCTACCCACCTACCATTTACTAACTCTCTATTTACCAACTTATCCACGCACTAATTACCTACCCACCTACCATTTACTAACTCTCTATTTACCAACTTATCCACGCACTAATTTACCTACCCACTTACCATTTACTAACTCTCTATTTACCAACTTATTCACGCACTAATTACCTACCCACTTACCATTTACTAACTCTCTATTTACCAACTTATCCACGCACTAATTACCTACCCACCTACCATTTACTAACTCTCTATTTACCAACTTATTCCACGCACTAATTACCTACCCACTTACCATTTACTAACTCTCTATTTACCAACTTATCCACGCACTAATTACCTACCCACCTACCATTTACTAACTCTCTATTTACCAACTTATCCACGCACTAATTACCTACCCACCTACCATTTACTAACTCTCTATTTACCAACTTATTCACGCACTAATTACCTACCCACCTACCATTTACTAACTCTCTATTTACCAACTTATCCACGCACTAATTACCTACCCACCTACCATTTACTAACTCTCTATTTACCAACTTATCCACGCACTAATTACCTACCCACCTACCATTTACTAACTCTCTATTTACCAACTTATCCACGCACTAATTACCTACCCACTTACCATTTACTAACTCTCTATTTACCAACTTATTCACGCACTAATTACCTACCCACTTACCATTTACTAACTCTCTATTTACCAACTTATTCACGCACTAATTACCTACCCACCTACCGTTTACTAACTCTCTATTTACCAACTTATCCACGCACTAATTACCTACCCACTTACCATTTACTAACTCTCTATTTACCAACTTATCCACGCACTAATTACCTACCCACCTACCATTTACTAACTCTCTATTTACCAACTTATCCACGCACTAATTACCTACCCACCTACCATTTACTAACTCTCTATTTACCAACTTATTCACGCACTAATTACCTACCCACCTACCATTTACTAACTCTCTATTTACCAACTTATCCACGCACTAATTACCTACCCACCTACCATTTACTAACTCTCTATTTACCAACTTATCCACGCACTAATTACCTACCCACCTACCATTTACTAACTCTCTATTTACCAACTTATCCACGCACTAATTACCTACCCACCTACCATTTACTAACTCTCTATTTACCAACTTATCCACGCACTAATTACCTACCCACTTACCATTTACTAACTCTCTATTTACCAACTTATTCACGCACTAATTACCTACCCACTTACCATTTACTAACTCTCTATTTACCAACTTATTCACGCACTAATTACCTACCCACCTACCATTTACTAACTCTCTATTTACCAACTTATTCACGCACTAATTACCTACCCAGCTACCGTTTACTAACTCTCTATTTACCAACTTATCCACGCACTAATTACCTACCCACTTACCATTTACTAACTCTCTATTTACCAACTTATCCACGCACTAATTACCTACCCACCTACCATTTACTAACTCTCTATTTACCAACTTATCCACGCACTAATTACCTACCCACCTACCATTTACTAACTCTCTATTTACCAACTTATCCACGCATTAATTACCTACCACCTACCATTTACTAACTCTCTATTTACCAACTTATCCACGCACTAATTACCTACCACGTACCATTTACTAACTCTCTATTTACGCACTTAATCACTTATCCATGCACTAATTACCTACCCACCTACACACGCAAAAACGCACACTCTGTGTCAGACCTGATGCAGAATGATGTCAGATCTGTTCAGAAAAATGTAGCGACCCCTGATACAGCCTGTTGTAGTATCAGCTATGATACACCTATGATATCATATCTGTATCATACCTGCAGCTACAACAGACTGTTCAGAACAGATTCTGTCAAACTGTATCAGCCTGACACGGTCAGTGCTGTATATAACAGACTGAACAGGTATGTTGTCTACGGAGCTGTCGCAGTCTGTTAGAAATTCCAACTAAATGTTGATACATCAGCGCTGGTACATTCTGTAGCTGTCAGGCTGTGTCAAGGGTCGCTACATTTCTCTGAACAGATCTGATATCAGAGCTGATCAGACTGTGCGTTTTTACGTGTGTACCCTTCACTCACTCACTTTCTCTTTACCCACCTGTCCACGCACTATTACCTACCATTTAGCCACCTATCCAACTGCTAATTATATAGAATTTATAAGCAAACTGTGCTACCTTTGCTAGATTACGGATGCGTCGTATGGGGCGAGTGTAGTAAGGGCAACGCCCAATGCTTAGAACGCCTACAAAACCAGGCAATGAGGATAATATTACATACAAACCGTAAGACATGTACTCAGGAGATGCGTGCTAAATTGGTTTTATTGTCACTATACAGTAGACGTCGTTTTATCAGGTTGCAGTATGTGTACAAGATTATTAATAATGTAAATTGTCCTAAGCAGTTGGCAGGATATTTAGTAAAACGATCACAAAGACACTGCCGATCTCTTAGAGACTCAACATTATTAGATCTACCACCAGTTAAAACTAAATGCGGCGAGACCTCGTTCAAATTCTCGGCTGCTAGAGACTGGAACACACTACCAAGAGAAATACGAGAAAAAGAGACACTTGCGCAGTTTAAGTATAAACTGTTTAGATACTTGATGGATATGGACGGCGCTACACATGTTTGTAGCATATAGATTTTAGATTATTATAAATTTGTTTCTGACTATTATATTTTAGAACTGTTTTGATATTTGTACATATACATTTGTATCACTGGTCACCGATTAATACCAGTCAATCTATATTGATTGACTGACCGGGTTTTATCAGTATAAATTAAAGATTTAAATAAATAAATAAATACCCACCTACCATTTACTCACTCTCCATTCATCCACCTGTTCACGCACTAATTACCTACCATTCAGCCATATATCCGCCCATTAATCACTTCCAAACCACGTACTTAACAATTGAAACACTTACCCACACACTGTCCGTTTGCCATCTATCCACCTGACCAACCATTCTCTCACTTCACTAGCCATCCGTCCGTGCCATCTGCTTGTTAAAGTGCCTAGTATGAAACGAAATTTCACTTTTTAAGTTTTTTTGTCAGTTTTTTAAGATTGTATTTGGAAGAACACCTACTAAGATAATGAAAATTGGCTTTTACATGCCTTTCAAATCTTCTCCCATTCTTGAATTATTAGAGAAAACGGAAAATCAGTTATATCTTTGGATTGCATGGTTCAACTACACGAAACCACACATTGCAGATGTAATCAGACCACACCCCAAGGAAAATCCCCAACGTTTGATTCAGTTAAGTTAAACCAATCCAAATATATGACTGATTTTCCGTTTTCTCCCATATACAACGTGTGACGGCATTGCTCAAATTGCATAGCCAATAACTCAAGAATGAGATAAGATGTAAAAGGATTTTCTCAAACTCATTAATAATTCATGAGGAAAATTCAAAAGAAATCAATATTTAATCAGTATTTAGAAATCGGAGGGAGATTACGGTCAAATTTAGCAAACTTTGAGGTCGATTTTCTCTTAAAATATTGATCTGTTTGAGAAGCTATATCCAACACTCGTCAGTGTTCATCCTCCCATGTCTAAATACAGCCAAGCTGATTAAAAACCCGCTTGGCTGTATTTAGAAATCGGAGGAAGAACACTGACTCGTTTTGGATGTAATAGTTCAAATACGAGACGGAGGACTTTACCAGGATTTCAAAGTCCGAGTGCTTTTTAATGCACGAGGGCTTTGTAATCCCGGTAAAGTCCGACGTCGAGTATTTGAACTGACTTCTCAAACTCAAAACTCCGAAGATACCTCTGAAACGTAATATAATTTGCCTTATTTCAAAGTCCCAAGACTTTGAAAACGTATTTTGCATTATTTCAAAGTACTAGTACTTTTCCTCCGATTTCAAAGCACTGATTAAACATTAATTTCTTTTGTTTTTGGTTCATGAATTATTAATGAGTTTGAGAAATATTACGTAAAATTAAGCCATTTTTCATTATCTTAGGTGTTCTTCCAAATTCAATCTTAAAAAACTGAAGTGAAATTTCGTTTCATAGGCACTTTAAACAAGTCTCGTGATATTCTCTTATTTCCCCCCTAGCCCGTTGGTCTTAATTTAACCCCTAAACATCCCAACTGGATTGGAGCTTGGTGGCTTGGTTTTCTGGTGTTTGGTTTGGCTGTTCTCTTATGCTCCGTACTTGTTCTCGGATTTCCACGAGAATTGCCAAAAGCTAAGGAGCGACGCCTCGAACACATACGTGAGGGGAACATTAGAAATGTCGACAGCACGGAGGAGCCTAGACTCAGGGATATGTTACCAGAACTAAAAAATCTTCTGACAAATTGGACGTTTCTGTTCAATAGCATGGCAGTTACTTTCGTGTTGCTTTATGGACCATCTGTGGCTGTGTTTATTTCAAAGATTGTTCGCTTAAAGTTTGGTTTGGATCCATCGACGTCAGGTTATTTTCTGTCATCTGTGTCCTTCCTAGGATTGGGGGGTAAGTCAACATAAGTATAAAACAAAGATATATATATATATATATAAATATTGTTGAGCACTCTGTGAAGTTGCCGTGGGTACCTATTAGCGATAATGCAGCGCTCACTACCCTTGTGGAAGTTTGAGCACTCTGGGCCCATGCGCACTTCACGCTATCTGAATGTACTTCACCGATGCTGTCCCACATGCGGTTGTCACCGACGATCGCATGTGTATAAGTAATTGATGAAATTCATTCAGATTGTTCCAAGCTACACTGATGAGCTGTTGTACAGCGAAACACCGTGTCTGTAGATTGAACTATAATATATATTTAAAAAACTCAATAATTCATGAGGAAAACACAAAAGAAATCAATACCGTAGCAGAGGTGGTAAATCGGATACAGAATCGTCCTGATTTACATAAACTTTAGCTTCGATTTTCTCGGCTAAAATAGAGTATATCGCTAAAATAGTTGGTGAACTTGATTACTTAGATGCATTTGTATTTTAAGAAAGATACAGCATTCGCAGCCGATCTGTATCTGATTTACTACGGCTCGCCTTGTAAATCAGATACAGATCGGCTGCTCATGCTGTATCTATTACATATATATGTAAAAGAGTTAGAATGTTTTCGTCACTACTCTGAGTTTCACGCGTAATGCCACAGTTCAGACAAGTTGCCTGAAGATCGCATTACGCGTGAAACTCAGAGTAGTGACGAAAACATTCTAACTCTTTTACATATATAATACGCTCTACCTCTAATGGTATCGAGCACTCTTGGACCATCCGCCAGCTTTGTAACATCCATGTTTAGTATATATATATATATATATATATAAGTGAGTTATGGTTCACGAAATGTTAGAGAGTGCTCAATACCATATTCTTGGTTTGCACTTGACGTCATGGCGGCCATGTTGGAGGAACTTTAACAAAAGAATCTCATTAGCAGCTATTGTATTTGGAGTATGTTTTCCTCCAACATGGCCGCCGTTTCTTTGTCTTCCAAATCTCAAGAGATTGATTGCAAACCATCAATAGATAGAGCAAAATACAAAGTATAAAGTATAGTTTTAACCTTAAAGTCTTTGCTACCAGAGGTTTCACCCGTTTAGGGTGAAACCTCTGGTAGCAAAGACTTTAAGGTAAAACTATACTTTATACTTTATATATATATATATATATATATATATATATAGATTGAACTATGTATGCTCCTTCACTTCGGTGTTGTTGAGCACTCTGTGAAGTTGCCGTGGGTACCTATTAGCGATAATGCAACGCTCACTACCCTTGTGGAAGTTTGAGCACTCTGGGCCCATGCACACTTCACGCTATCTGAATGTATTTCACCAATGCTTTCCCACATGCGGTTGTCACCGACGATCGCATGTGTATAAGTAATTGGTGAAATTCAGTCAGATTGTTCCAAGCTACACTGATGAGCTGTTGTACAGCGAAACACCGTGTCTGTAGATTGAACTATATATATATATATTTCTAAAATTCATTAATAATTCATGAGGAAAACACAAAGAAAAATCATGAGCGTATCGGATCTATATATGTGATATAGACACGCTCTAAGTTTCTCGCTGGTTTTTAACGGCTGAGATAAGCTTAATTTTCAAAATTACTACGCCAATGAACGTATGAAGTGATTCTTTTTAGAAGCCATTTAAAAACCTTGCAGTACGGGCTTTATCGGCTCTAAAACACTCGGCTATCGCCTCGTGTTTTATATCCGATAAAGCCCTCCTGCGCGGTTTATAAATATTACATATATATATATATATATATATATATATATATATAGTTCAATCTACAGACACGGTGTTTCGCTGTACAACAGCTCATCAGTGAGCTTGGAACAATCTGAATGAATTTCATCAATTACTTATACACATGCGATCGTCGGTGACAACCGCATGTGGGACAGCATCGGTGAAGTACATTCAGATAGCGTGAAGTGCGCATGGGCCCAGAGTGCTCAAACTTCCACAAGGGTAGTGAGCGTCAACAATATATATATATATATATATATATATATATATTAATAATTCATGAGGAAAATTCAAAAGAAATTAAGGTTTAATCAATGTCTGTTTACCCCGGTACAGAATTGTACCCTGATATACAGTACACTGATATCAGTGTCTGTAAATGTGATATACAGTACACTGATATCAGTGTCTGTAAATGTGGTACAGAACTGTTTAATAAAACATCAGTTCTGTAGCACATTTACAGACACTGATATCAGTTCTGTAGCAAGTGTACAGACACTTCGCATTCAAGGTACGCTGGTAGCGTCCTCATACAAGATGG
>JAWNZC010000122.1:1477500-2012500 GCA_035771165.1 Paragorgia papillata | reverse complement strand
CTTGTGTCCTTACATTCGTTTAAATTTTCTTAAAATAACTCTTTTTGTCTGCTTTCAATCTACGAAAGCTTATGAACTTCAGTGGGCGCCATCTTGGGTAGTGGTCACGTCATCATACAACTGGCACGCTAAGTCCGGCCTCATGCCCCATCCAGTTTTATTGAGATCAGTGGTACTAACCCCGTTTAGCCGGGCTCAACTTTTGGTGAGAGGCAGTGCGCTAACAGCACACGTCATCCGTGCTCTATGACGACATATTTTGGAAAAGCCGCGGAAAGACTAGGAGCATCCTTTTGAGTTATCCATTTTAGTGAAGATCTCAACGTGCGCCATTTGGCGTAATGACCTACAAGCAATTTCAGCTATATAATGCTATACACTTGTTGAGTAGCGCCGAGGGAAACATCGAGTTTTACGGACCCGAATGCTTCAATGTCACCCGAGAGCTTTAGCCCGAGAGTGACATTGTAGCCTGAGGGACCGTAAAACTCGATGTTTCTCGAGGCAAAAGTCAACAAGCGTTTTGTTATATACCAAAGACTTTTAAAATACATGCATGAAAATACCAAACTGACTTGAAACTTGCATAAAGCAAAAAGACTCACCAAAACACTTTTTTGACTTTGTCTTCGTAATAATTTCAATTCAACTAAACAAATACATCAGACTCAACAAGTACAAAGAACAGCTTTAAATTTCTCCAGGTTTTCTTCAGACCTTGAAGATATGTATAGTAATTCTTTCTTTTGAAAAATGGACTATTTCGTACGAAACAAGCTCGAAACAAGCTCTTGTTTTTAAAATGCTCCGAAGAGTCCAAAGTTCTTGATCTGATGGAATAATCATTGGACCTTTTTATATACTATAGGCGCATTATACGTCGGGACGCATAATTCGTCTTTACGCGACTAGTGTGAAGACGGGCGAATTGAAAGACCAACTAAAAGACGAAAGACAGTGCGATTCGCGCCGTCATATAGCAAAATAGGCCTGGCTCTAGAAACATTTGGTATCAAATTTCAAAATGGCGCCTATGCTGCAACTCATGAAAGTGATGTCGGCAAAAAGAAGAGCTGAAAATCAAGCTGTTGTGCATCAATTTCATCTAAACGAACAAATGGCGAAAAAACGTTGTTTAACGGAGATGGAAGTTGAAAGCGTTGCTTTATTTCTTCAAATACTCTCATATTGGCCGATTTCTTCAAGGCCAACGTATCTAGTTGTCGGGTGGTACTCATACTTCTCATCTGCTAAAGTGAGATTGAAATATTTTAGTTCAGTCTCTGTCCAGTTACGAGATTTTACTGTTTTATTACTACAAGACGCCATCTTGAATACAGGCTGGATGGGAGATGCCGCTGGTTTCACGTAACGCTGTTACAGGTTTTTGTTTTCTTCGTCCGTTTTCCGCCTTAATACACCAAGACGCATTGTTATATACCAAAGACTTTCGTTTGCCAAAGATGAAATCCTATTGGTCAAATCATGGTCACGTGTTGTTCAACAAACTCAATGTTTCTTTCTGCCGAGGGAAACATTGTACTGTTTCCCTCTGACGTCAACAATGAAGAGGGAAACAGTGCAAGTTTCCCTCTGACGTCAGCTATAATCATGTGTTGTTCACGTGAATACACAATGATTATTGCATCAGATTAGCCTCTTCCGCAGGCAACTCTGTGTCTTCCCACTTTGCGAGCTATAGTGGCAACTGTGTACACTTCCCACTTTGCGAGCAAACCAGATTACCAAATTTCTTTCTCTCAGTCTGGTAATCTGGTTTGCTCGCAAAGTGGGAAGTGTACACAGTTTCCACTATAGCTCGGAAAGTGGGAAGACACAGTTTCCACTATAGCTCGCAAAGTGGGAAGACACAGTTTCCACCATTGCTCGCAAAGTGGGAAGACACAGAGTTGCCTGCGGAGGAGGCTAGCATCAGATCAAGAACTTTGGACTTTTCGGAACATTTTGAAAACAAGAGCTGTTTCGAGCTTGTTTGGTACGAAATAGTCCATTTTCCAAAGGAAAGAATATCTATACATATCTTCAAAGAAGGTCTGAAGAAAATCTGGATAAATTTAAAGCTGTTCTTTGTACTTGTATGTTGAGTCTGGTGTATTTGTTCAGTTGAATTGAAATACGAAGACAAATTAGTCAAAGTGTTTTTCCCTTTTACAAGTTTCGAAGTGTTTTGGTAAGTCTTTTTGCCTTTTACAACTTTCGAGTCAGTTTGGTATTTTGTATTTTAAAAGTCTTTGGTATAAAACAAAACGCTTGTTTACTTTTGCCTCGAGAAACATCGAGTTTTACGGTCCCTCAGGCTTCAATGTCACGCTCGGGCTAAAGCCCTCGGGTGACATTGAAGCCTTCGGGTCCGTAAAACTCGATGTTTCCCTCGGCACCAGTCAACAAGTGTATATTATACGTCAAGACAAACTATTGTAAATGGTTTAGTGCGTGCTTCAACACGCATTAAACCATATAGTTCGACTGGACGGATAATGCGTCCGATGCCCGTCTTTATACGAGACGAAATTAGCGACGCATTAAAAGACGCACTAAATATTTTTGCCCAAGTACGTTCAGTCGTATAATGCGTCTGCAGTATAAAAACGGCCAATGTCTATTCAAGTGAACAACGTATGATTAAAGCTGACGTCAGAGGGAAACAGTGCAATGTTTCCCTCGGCAGAAAGAAACATTGAGTTTGTTGAACAACACGTGACCATGATTTGACCAATAGGATTTCATGTTTGGCAAACGAAAGTCTTTGGTATATAACAATTGTTACATTTGTTTACATTTTTACAAGTACAATGGTTTATACGTTATTACATATAGATATTTTATTACATATAGATGTGTTCCAGACAATAAACGTGCTTTTGCAATTGGTATCCAATACACGATGTTTAAAACATTTGGATTGCTACCTGGTCCCATCATCTTTGGACATCTGGTAGACCTTTCATGTAGATTGTGGCAAGATAGCTGCGGTGAAAAAGGAAGGTGTTTTGACTACGATATCGAAGAGTTAAGCCGCTCGACTTGTATCTATGGAGTGGCTATATTACGTAAGTAACTGCAGTTCAGTAAAGTATAGTAAAGGGAATTTATTTATTGAGAAGAGTATTTAAAACCATTCTCGTCCCCAGAGCCTCTCTCGTGCTGGCGCGCGGACAAGGCTCTGGGGGAATCCAAAACCGGAACAACAAGATTATTTGGTGTTCTTTCTAAAGCGCATGCGTTTAAGTTCGCGGTTTGGGAGTTGGACACGAGATCATCATCCTTTCGTTTTCGATTCTGGCGGTTTGGCTGTCTCGTATTGACTCGTTTGACTTTGGAACAATTCTGATTGTGGTATATTCCGTTCGAAGAAAGTCCTTGTTGAGTGTGGCTCATCGCCGCGTTTATTCGCGTCGGAATTTCTTCGTATTTATGGCTTCTTTTAGTGAAGGTAGTTCTCTTTAATATGCTGCACCGTTCGTTTATATTTGACGTGTATATTTCAATGAGATTCTTATTAATATGTACCATGCACGAACAGCCAGCAGTGTGCTGTCTAATATCGTCTATCGCCTATCAATTTCAAATTGCTGTCTGTCTTCTGTGTTTCATTTAATTATATGAGGGGAAACGGGTTGAAAAACGTTCGATTAAATTGTTCGGATTAGAATTGTGCTTCGTTGTCAGTTTTCGTGTCTCAAATACTGTTTATTTATATATAAGCATTCACTAAGCTCCGTCGTTATATAGGCCTTTGAATTTGAACAACCAATCAGATCGCGATGATATATGGATTCCCCCAGAGCCTTTTCCGCGCGCCAGCACGGGAGAGGCTCTGGGGACGAGAATGACCGATAACCTAATGGTCCTCACCCCTTGATGGAACTAGTTAGTCAACCTCGTCCCCAGGGCGTTTGGGGAAGGAAGCGAGCAGGCCGATCAAACGCCCTGGCAAAGGCTGGAATCACGTGAGAAAATATTCCAATATATTTTGAAATTTTTCCCGCCAGATTGACCACCGAGCTTCCGGTCTATGAACGTCAGCTTATATATTTGAATGAACTGAATTCATTAAATAAGCCGTTGTACCGAGTCAACACAATTTATTGTTTCTACGAGAAATCCAACATGCTATAAAATAGCTCAAAATAACCTTAACACACTGAAATAAACAAATACACTTGCCTGGGTTGTTTGTGGTGAGTTTGCGATGATATGTTTGTTAAGTTTCGTGATTGCTGCAGAATAACAACCCGTCAATATTATTATTACGGGTTGGTATGCAGCAATCACGAAACTCTTCAAACCAACATATCATCGCAAATTCGTCACAAACAACAACCCAGGCAAGTGTATTTGTTTATTTCAGTGTGTTAAGGTTATTTTGAGCTAATTTAGCATGTTGGATTTCTCGTAGAAACAATAAATTATGTTGACGACTTGTACAACGGCTTATTTAATGAATTCAGTTCATTCAAATATATTAGCTGACGTACATAGACCGGAAGCCCGATGGTCAATCTGGCGGGAAAATTTTCCAAATATATTGAAATATTTTCTCACGTGATTCCAGCCTTTGCCAGGGCGTTTGATCGGCCTGCTCGCTTCCTTCCTCAAACGCCCTGGGAACGAGTTGCTAGTTAATAGAATTAACTGGGGAAACTATGGGGTTAATTTAGCGGAAGGAGGAGAACCGGATGGAACCCGGTGAAAAACCCTCGAGGTACAGGAGAGAACTGATAACTCTACTCACGTGAAGCTAATGTGGTAACCACGATCGGAAATTGCGTTTGTCGACTGGGACCTAATCCAGGCTGACCTGGATTAGCTACGCATGCGTAGAACGAATATCCTGCGTGTAAACATCATCAATACACGCGAGAGCAAGCGAGGCCGGCGCGAGAGCAAGCGAGGCCGGCGCGAGAGCAAGCGAGGCCGGCGCGAGAGCAAGCGAGGCCGGCGCGAGATAAATAAGGAGCGTTGTGGTACATGTGGGTTCATACGATAAAATTAGGAAGATAAAGGAAAATAATGGATCCGTTGAATGGTCTCAATGTGCATTGCAATGGCAAAAGCCGAGAGAACCTGGGAACGATATTTAGCACTCCTATATTTCCCTTTGTTTTTTTAGTCGTTGCCAGCACTTTTTACTTTATATCTTGGCATTTCTGCAAACCTCGGGCCAATCGTGATGTGGTGCCTGAAGATAATAACGGAAATGCTACTAAACCGCGTAACGCTGATTCACCGCCACGTAACGAAGAAACATTTTTGTAAAATGGTTCTTATCTGAATGATAGGATGGATGGTAAAAAGACTGGATAGGAAACTTGATGACGTGAGCACAACAACCTGGTTGAAATTGAAGCTTAAAATAAAAAACCCTTGTATATTCAAAGTTTGGGATTAATACAACTTAAAATGAAAATCGAACTGCCTGTAAATACGACAAAGCCACAATACGATAAAATTCCCATCTATTCTTACTCATTTTAAAAGAAAATATCAAGGTTTACTAGTTAAAATATGCATCCCAAATTCCGAGCAAAACAAAGTACTATTTTGGGACGCCAGTTTCCCTGAAACAACACAGAAAACATCAAAACAAAGATCAACAACGCTTACCTCGAACACTCGATTGTGGCTTAGGCTGGTTTGTAAGGCGATAAAATCGTTTGAAACGTCAACATAGTCATCTTAATGTGAGAACATGAAGAATTTGAAGAATAAGTTCACTTAAAGTGACTATGAAACGAAAATTAAGTTTGTCTTATTTGAAAGAACACTTAAAATGATAGAGTAACATATTTTGCAGTTTTTCGTTTCCTTGCTTCGTTCTTGAGATATTTCAGTTTGTTTGATGTAAATGTCGCATGTTGCGACGTCATATATCTTTGCTATTGTCAAATATAATCACTTGAAAATCTACCTGTTTAGTGTTCTGGGCGAAACACGCACATGCTTCCCGCCTCGAATTATTTTGGTTTCATAATAGAAACATATATAACTTTTTTCAACAACTCATTATGCACATGAATGTTTAATTTGCATATCAAACAAACTGAAATATCTCTAGAACGAAGCAACGATTTAACCAATCAAAAGGCTCAAAACACCCCACATGACTATTAGTTTCCTATTCAGTCCTTTTACAATCAATGGTATTATTTAGCAGTAAAACGTGTCATTTTGTAGTTTTTTACTCTGCCCGTTGATCGATAAACTTGCCTATATCACAAAACTCGTAAAAACCAACGAAATCAGTCAATAACTTCATTATAGAACTATCTATATATACTTTTGGTATTAAAGCATAAGTCTTTACAAAGCCTAGAAGTATGTAGTTGACAATTTTGGACTGTATTTGCTTGTATTTCCCTTCTGTTTTTCGGTAGGAACAGTCAATTGGCATCTGAGAATTGTTTTACGGCTTTTCCAGTTTTCCCACTCCCCGTTCCCCCTGGTAAACTCTTACGCCTGCAAGGGCACATTGGACCTGGAGTACCAATATGGCCGCCAGTGGCTTCAAAATGTTTACTGCTGGCCATAAAGGATAAGCAATCCAATTGTATGGAGATCAGTGGTCCCGTCCAAAAAGTGACCGAAAGATGGCGGAAATTAGTCTTTTCTGTCATGGTAGCGACCGCTGACCGTATTCTACCCATAATACTATTTAACAATTAGTCACCGAGACTGAGGTGACTAATTGTTTTAGTATAATTTCAGACGTTGATAAAAAACCAATCACGTTGAAACAGAAACTTTTAAACAACTGCTTTCATTTTAACAGTGGTGATACTGTTTATTCACAGACGATGTTAGCAAGCCAGTCTTTGTCAGTAAATAATTTCAAAAAAAGAGTAAACAACATCCTACTTTGGAATTGAACTTGTACATACATTCAAATATATGCTAAAAAGACTTTTATTCTGGTGTTTTGGATCCTGTGTTACGGCTTTTTTGCACTTAATTCATGTTCAATATGTTCTTCACTCATGACGAAGTTTTCGCCACATCGCTACGACCAAAATATAGCCAAAACATACACAAAAATACGAAGAATTATAGAAAATATACTTCCTTACCTTTATAAAGTTTTGTTTTTACGATATTTGATATGTACAACATCTCAGTGATAAATGTTTTCAGTATTATGCTCTTTTGTTTGTCTCAAAAACTACAGACCCCATTTTGAAAAAAAAAATCAACAGTTCAATGAATCAACAAATTCTAAAATCTCATACTTCAAAATGACAACTCCGAGGGGGAGACTGAAACGAGTAAAGTCAGTGCAGTGTTGAATAAGTACCAGTCTCTTTTCCAAAACTACTTTTGAAGAACAATTTCTTGTGATGCAATAGTCACCGCGCTAGGCGGTGACTATCACCTCAGATTCACCGCTGAGCGGACCAATCAGAAAGCTGGAAAGCTCTTTTCCACTATGAAATTATACTAACACAGAATAGTAGTAATATAACCAGAAGTCCTACTCGCGTCGGAACCTTTGAAGTTTATGTCCTCGCGCATGTTTTTTTCTCGCCATCCTATGCAATCCTTGGCAAGTTCCCCCGGCAGTTTTGACCTTTAAAAGAAGGTTAAAACTGCCAGGGGAACTTGCCAGGATTGCTTAGGATGCGGCCGGCAAGTTCTCCCGGCAGTTTTGCGTTCTTTTGAAAAGTCATCTTTGTTTCTCTTTGCGTTGTTTGAGCAATTGTGTGCAGAACACCAGGTGGTCCAGGTCGTTCCATGCTTTTGTCTTTTGGTTGATGAAACTCGAGACATGTTTTCAATACTAATTAAGATAATTAATCGGCTTTTTTTTTGTTAATTCCCTCTATTGCCGGCAAGTGTCGTGGGAAGGTCAAAAGTGCCTGGGGAACTTGCCAGGATGGCGTCGGATGGCGGAAAATATATCGCGCATGCTCATTGAAGAAATGCGGACAAGTTTTCACGCGAGTTTGACTTCTGGTTGTATTACTATTGTGATATTATCTAGACAACGGGCTCAGCAGCGCCCGCTGACCGATCAATCAGTTATACATTCATTTATGAGAAAAAGATCAGCGGTTACTACTATGGGGAAAAAGGGCCCATAAACAGCCATCTTGGATTGGTCACCCATTGCTAGTCATTGATATAGGGCATACGCAGTCCAGTTATATATAGGTCAGTGGTCCACACTGACTATATTTAGTTTGCTTGTTTTTTGGGGTTTTTTTTACTTTTCGCCTCCAACTCCCAAGTGAGTAGCAGCACACACTTTTAAAATGAACTAAGCGAAAATTGAGAAATTTTTGATTTAAATAAAGTGAAACAATCATATAATCTTTCGTAATATAAAGCAAAGCAATATACAAAGCCTACTACAGCACGGTAAAACACAATTTGGAGTGTATATTGCAACTTGATTGGTTGTTCAAATTCAAAGGCCTAATTATTGCTAAACAGACGTTTCAAGCGAAGGCCCTTCGTCATTCTTCGTCAACTGGAAGTAATAGATCAAACACGAGTTTGAGTGGTTCATCAAGGTTCCAAACACGAGAAAACAAATGAAAACCGAGGGCGTAGCCCCGAGGTTTTTATTGTTTTCGAGTGTTTGGAGTCCCCTGATGAAACACGATAAACGAATGTTTAATCTTGCTTCTCAAACGAGTATTCGCATCGCGATTTGCGGTGTTTTCTTCCTGATTTCAATATGCAGATTAAGAAATTTAATTAAGATTTAGTTCACTCGGAAGTTTCCTACAGGTTTTCATTGGGTGTCAAAACTCATGCATGTGATGTGGTATACGTTCGTAGATTGGCTACGATAATTCATGAATTATTATCATTAATATAATTAATTTGAGAACATTAGTTAATATGTGCTTTTCAGTTTAACCATAGATAATGGAAGGGGGACTGGATAGGAAATTTAAAACGATGTTACAAAACTGGAAACGATGTTTGCACAACTTGCTATGGTAATTATATACGCTTATAGCGGCTAATGCACCTAACGGGTGGTCCCACGTGGCTAAAATCAGACACTACTGAACTTAAGTGATATTACGCTATTGTTTAATTTCAGCAATAGCTGATCGTGGCCATGTGGGACCACCCGTTAGGTACATTGGCCATTATAAGTGTATAATTACCATAGCAAGTTGCGCAAACATCGTTTCCGGTTTCGTAAGTTTCCTATCCAGTTCCCCTCCATTATCTGTGGTTTAAAGGGTATTGGCAATAAAAAATAAGTTTGTCTCATTTGAAAGAACTCGTCAAATGGTATAAGAAGACCTTTTACAATTTTCCCGTATCTGTTTTGGTTTTGGAAATATTTCGACCAAAGACAGCGTGCTGTCCGCCATCTTGGAATTATTTTCGATATGCAAAATTATGCATGTGACGACATAAGCAGGGTAAAGTGAAATTTTATCTTGCCAACCTGATGACATTATGAGCTAGAAACTCGATTTTGTTGCGCTATTTCCATTTTAAGTTGACCCACAACATTTAAAAAGCCTTCCGTATAAATTTGGCCACGGAGTAGTTTCATCAGGTTTACCCTGCTTGTGACGTCACCAATTTCCAGTTAATTAGACCCAATATTACAACAAGATGGCGGACAGCACGCTGTCTTTGGTCGAAATGTTTCAAAACACAAGAAAGATACAGAAAAATTACAAAAGGTCTTCTTATACCATTTGACGGGTTCTTTCAAATGGGACAAATTTAATTTTTATTGCCAATACCCTTTAACTATATTTCTATAACTATATTTTCTATGTGAGAGGGCATGTTGGAAAATTTATATTTCAAACGGCGAACTTAAACGCACGCGCTTTAAAAAGAACACCAAAGTATCTTCGGGTTCCGGTTTGGATTCCCCCAGAGCCTTTTCCGCGCGCCAGCACACGAGAGGCTCTGTGGACGAGAATGCACCAAGCTCGTCTCCGGTCGTGATACGTGATTTAGTTTACTCTGTTTTTGATATAAACTGTAGTAGGAAGAGAAGAGCCTCTTTGGTCCTGCCTGTTTCATTCCTGTTGTAAAATAAAATCAACATTAATATGGATAACAAACACATATATCTAAACCCAATAATAATAATAATAATAATAATAATAATAATAATAATAATAATAATAATAATAATAATAATAATAATAATAATAATAATAATAATAATAATAATAATAATAATAATAATAATAATAATAATAATAATAATGAGTATATACCTAGTACTAATACCATTGTTCGTTCGTTCGTTCGTTCGTTCGTTCGTTCGTTCGTTCGTTCGGAATAACTAGCCACGGCCCCGCCCATTAGGACTGGGTCTTGTTTTATCTGTAAATTCCCTCACCATGCGCTTGCATATTCCCTCAAAAAAACATGTCATGTGCAAGAGGTCTATTCACGCAACATGTCCTCTCACTTACAATTCAGGATTATCCGGATTATCCTGAATTGTCAAAGTGTCTAGAATTCAGGATTATCCTGAACCCTAGGAGACTAGTCTCTGTCCCACATGTGGGATGTTAAACTGAAAATCATATAAGTAAAGATCCAGTAGGTATGAGAGGGGACGTCTTCTCCGGAGGGTTATTACGTTTTATGGTCGCCGGGGGGTTGTGATTAAGTTTAAGCTCAGGTTTAGGGATGGGGTTGGGGTAGCCTGCGGGCAGGGCCTCCTCGCAGGCTAGGTGGGGGGTTGGGTTTCAATTCCTTATTCAGGATTATCCAGTATTCTAGATGTGAGGAGACGCTGATTCACGACCTGCTAACTAAACATGACATCATATTAATGAGGTCTGTATGCTTTTGTAAATATGATGATGTCAGGCGTTCCTCTAGTCTAACTTTAAAGTGCCTATATGAAACGAAATTTCACTTCAGTTTTTCACGATTGTATTTAGAAGAACACCTAAGATAATGAAAAATGGCTTTTACACGCCTTCTACATCTTATCTCATTCTTGGCTATGCAATTTTGTATGTGGGAAGAAACGAAAAATCAGTCATATCTTTGGATTGGTTTGACTAAACTGAATCAAAGGTTGGAAATTTTCCTCGGGGTGTGATCTGATTACATCTGCAATGTGTGGTTTTCTGTAGTTAAACCATGGATAGTAAAAAGACTGGATTGGAAACTTGATGGCGTGAGCATAACAACCTGGTTGCAATTGACAAGCTTAAAAAACCCGAGTATATTCAAAGTTTGGGATTAATACAGCCTAAAATGATAACCAAATTGTCTGTAAATACGACAAAGCCACAATACGACAAAATGCCCGTCTATTCTTACTCATTTTAAAAGAAGATATCAAGGTTTACTAGTTAAAATATGCATCCCAAATTCCGAGCAAAACAAAGCACAATTTGGGGACGCCAGTTTCTTCAAAACAACACAGAAATCATCAAAACAAAGATCAACAACGCTTACCCCGAACGCTCGATTGTGGCTTAGGCAGGTTTGTAAGGCGATAAAATCATTTGAAACGTCAACATAGTCATCTGAATGTGAGGATATGAAGAATTTGAAGAAAAGTTCACTAAAAACCTCAGTAAAACAAGCGTACTCACGCCATTCGTGACATCACAATTTGCAACTAGGTTTCAACATCTCTCGAGCAAAGAAAAACGCTTTTCAGCCAATCGGCGGCCTGGAAACACCTCACGTGACTATTAGTTAACAATCCACTCACTTTACTATCCATGGTTAAACCAATCCAAAGATATGACTGTTTTTTCGTTTTCTTCCACATACAACGTGTGACGTCATTGCTTAAATTGCATAGCCAATAACTCAAGAATGGGATAAGATTTGAAAGGCATGTAAAAGCCATTTTTCATTATCTCAGGTGTTCTTCCAAATACAATCTTAAAAAACTCAAGTGAAATTTCGTTTCATGTAATATTTAAAACACGAGCAGGAGTGTTTTATCAGATTTAAAACCACGAGGGCGCAGCCCGAGTGTTTTAGATCTGATAAAACACGTGATGCGAGTGTTTTGAATGGCTTCAAAAACGATTCGTTATTGGATGTTATGTTCATTAGTATTCTTTATATAAAATTGTACGTTCATTAGTATCCTTTATATAAAATTGTATGTTCATTAGTATTCTTTCTGACGTCAAGAAGTTTTATCAGGTATAAAACCACGGACATGGTACTGATTTCCTTTGTGTTTTCCTCATGAATTATTATAATTAATTTTTGAAATACATTTTAAGGTCTTTGTTAAGATTTGCAGGGTAATTTCGGTAAAGCGCTCTCAATTCGTCAGAATTTATGCCACAAAAATAAAATAGATATCGTTAGAAAGCTATTAATTTGTAGAATACAATGTTGTCTTCGATTTTGCGATAAACACAAGCCAATACTGTAGTTGTGAATTTTAAAATTAAAATCAGAGGTCTTCACTCGGGGCGACTCAAGCAAAAAGCCTTTTATTTTGTTCAAGTCTTTAATTTTGCAGTTTAATTCCGATAGATAAATTTACAGCAAGACGGTGTCAGCGTTTTTTGTCAGCGATATGTTAAGTTTTGCTCATTTTATTGACGACCAAAATTGAAAATGCTGTTTTTCGAACAACATTCGGACAAAATAAGTCATAAAATCGAAACCAGGCAATAAATAAAAAAACGCTGACACCGTTTTGCTGGAAATTCAAATCGGAATCGAACTGCGAAAAATTTTTTTTGAACAAAATGAAACGCTTTGTTCTTAAGTCGCCCCGAGTGAAGTCCTCTGGTTTTACTTGAAACTGAAATTCGCAATTATTATTGGCAAAATTAAATACAACATTGTATTCTACAAATTTAATAATAGCTTTCTAACGATATCTATTTTATTTTTGTGGCATAAATTCTGACGAATTGAGAGCGCTTTACCAAAATGACCCTGCAAACCTTGACGAAGACCTCAAGTCAATCTCGTGTAAACATGTATCGACTTACTTGGTCTGTTTAATAGCTTCTTGAACGGCTTTAGTCAGTTTATCTTGATCAACGATTTCCATCAAGTTTTCACAGTGTTTTAAGAGTGAAGCCAATAACAAACTGCAGTTTAACAATAGTTCGTCTAATTGGGGAAAATAAGACAAAAAATTGTAAACAAAATCTCGTATTACTAAAGAGTTATTAATCAAGTGTGAGGTTTGTATAGGGGAAAGTATTTGCCTGAGGTTGTCGTGCAGACTGAGCCAGACGAAAGAGTGCGGTTTGTGCGAAAATACCGAAGGCAAATACTTTACTTAACAGTACAGTAGAGTACAGTAGAGTACAGTAGAGTACAGTAGAGTACAGTAGAGTACAGTCGAGTACAGTACAGTACAGTACAGTACAGTACAGTACAGTACAGTACAGCACAGCAGAGTAGAGTAGAGTAGAGTAGAGTAGAGTAGAGTAGAGTAGAGTAGAGTAGAGTAGAGTAGAGTAGAGTAGAGTAGAGTAGAGCACAGCACAGCACAGCACAGCACAGCACAGCAGAGCAGAGCAGAGCAGAGCAGAGCAGAGCAGAGCAGAGTAGAGTACAGTACAGACCAAGCAAACAAGGTTAATAAACCATTTTATTACAATTTGCTTTTAATTCGTTTTTTTATTTGTTTTTAACTCATCGTTTGCGTCTTGAGATGTTGCCGTTTACCTTACTTTTAAGTTTGTTCGTTTCGTCTCATGAGCATCTATTTTACGCGCTTTTAAATAAGTATTTTTTATAAAAAGAAACACCAATGTTATGTAATATTATATTTGGGTTTATAAGCACTTTATAAACAGAGCTGTTCGGAGAAACATTACTCAATTCCCAAACATTCGCTGTTGAATCAGAGATTTAAGAATCTGCCTACCGTTTAAAGAATTCTCCAAAATAAATATCAAGTTGTCGAAAAGAGATGAATGTTGAATTGCATCAATCCATTTGCAACGAGTATCATCATTTGAAACAGCGGCGTGTATTAGCCTGAAAGACGAATTCAGAAGATATATATCGATTTTTAAGGTTACTGTTATAGACCTTCGAGTTACGTTTTAGGGAAAACATTATAGCGCTCCGTCCGTTTATTGGTTTATTGCATATACCAAAACCTACACATTATTCGAAAGCTGATATGATTGGCTACAAGACTGCAGCAAAACACTTGGTCATTTATGAACGCAGACAAAAAATAGCGCTTTTGTTTATTAAAGTTTTCATTCCAATTCGAAATGCTATAAGTGAACAACTATTTACTATAATGCTCTCAAAATTGGCAGTTTGGTAGATAAATATCACAGCAAAAAAGTGTGTCTAGGTTTGTAAAAATTCCAAATACTTTTAGAGTTATCGAATTTTTCCTATCAGAGCTAACACAGGAGGTTGAATGGGCTTGCATAAAAGGCCGTAAAACGGTAAATATTGAAAATTTTACAATTCCCAGACACACTTTGGTCACCAGAATGTTAATTTACTCGAACATCAATTTTTAGATGATTCTGATAAATTCGTGTTCACTAATAGCTTTTTAAAGTTCTTACTTTAGCTCAAAACAATTTCTTTGAGAAAAAGCCGGGTGAAAGAAACCTCTTGTCATTTAGACCCCGTTTATACGATGCCGGTACAATTTGAAAACGGAACAAAATCATGCCGTTTAGGCCTTGCCTTTACACGATACCGGCACAAAAATGACATGAAAACGGCACAAAATGAAGACGGGTTCCTTGACGGCATGAAATGAAAACGCAACACTAACCGGCATCGTGTAAACGCCCGTGCCGTAACAGTTTGATGACGGTAATCACGATATATACGACCACAGTATTCGGGTTAGCAGTATTCACAAAGTCTTCTCAATTCTCATTGGAAGAGAATAGTCACATGCTAATCCGTCATTATATTATACCGGCACCGTGTAAACGCAAGACGTTTTGGCCTGTATTTACACACTCTGGCGTGCCGCAAGGTAGTGTGATAGGTCCTCTTCTTTTTATTCTCTATGTTAATGACCTTCCGGAGGTAACCAGCAACAGTACTGTTGCTCTTTTTGCTGACGACAGCAAGTGCTTCCGCTCAATTGAGTCACCAGCGGATAGAGATCTCCTCCAGCTTGATCTCGATGCTATGAGCAACTGGTCACAGTCCTGGCAAATGAAATTTAATGTGTCTAATAAAACTCTCTTACTAAGGATATCCCGAAAACGTACTCAATCTAGTCATTCCTATCGCCTCAACCACGAATTAGTTAAAAGTGTAACAAATCAAACCGACTTGGGTGTGGTCATCAGCACTGACCTTAAGTGGTCCCCCCATATTGCTAAATGTGTTGCTAAAGCTAATCGTATGCTTGGGTTTCTCCGCAGGAACTGTATTCAAATGTCAAATGTCCGTTGCCGTCGTCTACTCTATTTAGCGCTCGTCCGTTCTCACTTGTCTTACGGTAGTGAAATCTGGGCTCCTCATGACAAGTCACGTGACCTTTCACTTCTTGAGGGTGTTCAGAGACGAGCCATTTTTCAACAGAATTGTCTGTTCTATGGAACAATCTCTCTCCGATAGTTCGTAATAGTACTTCTGTTTCCATTTTTAAACATGAACTTTATATTCACTACTCTTCTAAGTTAGACTCCAATTTCGATGTTAATAGACTGCGCACCTGGAAAAGTTTCTGTTCTAAATGTCGTTCTTTCAATCCAAGTTGTTGCTCTTAAATCTTTATTCTTATGTAATTTGTGTATTAGTATGTTGGGTTTTTTTATCGTGTGTTTACTTAACGTTTATTATGTAATTTTTTTGTTGGGTTGGTCTTCACATGGGACTCGTGTCCTGTTGATCATTCCTTCGATCATGTTCAAGTATTGCACTCTTTATTTCCTGTATATTTGCATTCTTTCATGGTTGTAAAGTTAATAAATAAATAAAATAAATAAATAATAAATATAGCTTTTGTTCCGTTTTCAAATTGTACTAGCTGGCATCGTGTAAACGGGGTCTTATTCACTTATTCACACAAAGTAAATAATGCGGCGCTTTTTCCTTGTTTAGAAATAAAAAAGCTAGAAATAAAAAATGATTTCCTTTCCAGAATCTGAAAGCCCTCGTAGAATGCTTCACTTTCAGCGAATAAAAAAAAAATATAAAAAAATTATGGTTTGAAGGTCTACAGTAACTTTAGCAGTTTATATTAGTGTCGTGGCAATAGAAGTGTTCCTAAAATAAATTGTTACAATTGACTTCCTCCGCCTGACCAGTAATGTACAGTAACCAGAAGTTCTTTTCACCTGGTGACTTCAACCAACGTAGGCGCATCGCGATTCTCCACCACCATCAGCATAACATCACTACCAAAACAAAGTTTGTTGTAAATATGTTTAATTCCAGCTATTTCATTTAGAAAAACAAGTTCCCAATCGGAGCTCAAACCAACACACTTTTGATTGAGATGCTGGGACGCAGATAGTTCAAACGTACAGGTAAGTTGAATATGACAGTGTTCAATCCACCACATTCTGATCGCCAGAGTGAGACCTTCTAATTAATTGAGCTACTGGGACTCAGTTGGCTGAATGTAGGTTGAATAAATGTACAACCATTGTTATCGTCGTTGTAATTTCTGTGTAATGAAGTTTAATTTGACTGATGTAGCCAGCCGTACTTACATTAGTTTTTCTCTGTTTGACATATCAATGCAGATATGTTTTTGACAAGCCATGTTACCTAAAATACCAATAGATATTTCCTACAGTATATATAGAAAAGATGTTCAGTTCTTTTAATCCTGTCCAAGTGTTTCTCCAGAGGGGAAATAGTTTGTAACTCAACCCTATACAATCCATTATCCACCCGCTCATCCAACCACACATTGCTCCATCCGTCTACCCATCCTTCCTTCTGTCTGTCCTTCCCCCCCCCCCCCCCCATCCATGCATCCATTCTTCCAGCCAGCCATGCATTCATTCATTCACTCTTCCTTCTATCCATCCATGCCTGCATCCATTTATCCCTTCATACATTCTTCCTTCTGTCTATCAGTTCATCTCTCCCTCACCCAAAAAATAAACACAGTACTGTACATAAAGTACATTAAATAACTTAACTGTTAATCTTGAGACATTTGATCTTATTATAATTTCTAGCAAAATATCCACACCATCAACTTCTTGAAGAAATAATGCCACATCCTAGTCAAGTAAACAAATATTAAAATATAGTTTAATTTAAATAACTAGAATGTAATTACAGTTGAACCTCAACGATCAACCACCTCTATTAAGTGACTACTCTCTATTAAGTGACCACTCTCTATTAAGTGACCACTCTATGTTAAGGGACCATGCACTCTATTAAGTGACCACTATATTAAGGGACCACTCTATATTAAGGGACCATGCACTCTATTAAGTGACCACTATATTAAGTGACCACTCTATTAAGTGACCATGCACTCTCTATTAAGTGACCATGCACTCTCTATTAAGTGACCATGCACTCTATTAAGTGACCACTCTATTAAGTGACCACTCTATTAAGGGACCACTCTCTATTAAGTGACCACTCTCTATTAAGTGACCACTCTCTATTAAGTGACCACTCTCTATTAAGTGACCACTCTCTATTAACTGTACCACTCTATTAAGTGACTACTCTCTATTAAGTGACCACCCTCTATTAAGTTACCACTCTCTATTAAGTGACCACCCTCTATTAAGTTACCACTCTCTATTAAGTGACCACTCTCTATTAAGTGACCACTCTCTATTAAGTGACCACTCTCTATTAAGTGACCACTCTCTATTAAGTGACCACTCTCTATTAAGTGACCACTCTCTATTAAGTTACCACTCTCTATTAAGTGACCACTCTCTATTAAGTTACCACTCTCTATTAAGTGACCACTGTATATTAAGTGACCACTCTCTATTAAGTGACCACTCTCTATTAAGTGACCACTCTCTATTAAGTGACCACTCTATATTAAGTTACCACTCTATATTAAGTGACCACTCTCTATTAAGTTACCACTCTCTATTAAGTGACCACTGTATATTAAGTGACTACTCTCTATTAAGGGACCACTCTCTATTAAGTGACCACTCTCTATTAAGTGACCACTCTATATTAAGTGACCACTCTCTATTAAGTTACCACTCTCTATTAAGTGACCACTGTATATTAAGTGACCACTCTCTATTAAGTGACCACTCTCTATTAAGTGACCACTCTCTATTAAGTTACCACTCTCTATTAAGTGACCACTCTCTATTAAGTTACCACTCTCTATTAAGTGACCACTGTATATTAAGTGACCACTCTCTATTAAGTGACCACTCTCTATTAAGTGACCACTCTCTATTAAGTGACCACTCTATATTAAGTTACCACTCTATATTAAGTGACCACTCTCTATTAAGTTACCACTCTCTATTAAGTGACCACTGTATATTAAGTGACCACTCTCTATTAAGTGACCACTCTCTATTAAGTGACCACTCTCTATTAAGTGACCACCCTCTATTAAGTTACCACTCTCTATTAAGTGACCACTCTCTATTAAGTTACCACTCTCTATTAAGTGACCACTGTATATTAAGTGACTACTCTCTATTAAGGGACCACTCTCTATTAAGTGACCACTCTCTATTAAGTGACCACTCTCTATTAAGTGACCACTCTCTATTAAGTTACCACTCTCTATTAAGTGACCACTCTCTATTAAGTTACCACTCTCTATTAAGTGACCACTGTATATTAAGTGACCACTCTCTATTAAGTGACCACTCTCTATTAAGTGACCACTCTCTATTAAGTGACCACTCTATATTAAGTTACCACTCTATATTAAGTGACCACTCTCTATTAAGTTACCACTCTCTATTAAGTGACCACTGTATATTAAGTGACTACTCTCTATTAAGGGACCACTCTCTATTAAGTGACCACTCTCTATTAAGTGACCACTCTATATTAAGTTACCACTCTATATTAAGTGACTACTCTATATTAAGTGACCACTCTATATTAAGTGACCACTCTATATTAAGTTACCACTCTATATTAAATGACTACTCTCTATTAAGGGACCACTCTCTATTAAGTGACCACTCTCTATTAAGTGACCACTCTATATTAAGTTACCACTCTATATTAAGTGACCACTCTCTATTAAGTGACCACTCTATATTAAGTGACCACTCTATATTAAGTGACTACTCTCTATTAAGTGACCACTCTATATTAAGTGACCAAGTACAAGTGATGAAGAGGAAGTAAGAAAAGCTTACAATCTTGAATAAGGTATCAGTATATTTTTTGTAAATAGAGATGTAAACATTAGTTTCATACATGCGCAGTACAGACTGTTATTCACCTTTAATATAGAGTGGTCACTTAGTAGAGAGTGAAACGAAACATTTTCAGCGGAAATAGAAGAAATCTGAAGAGATATCCTCGTCGAATCACTTGGTTTTCTGCCATGTTGTTCCAAACGGTTTACATTAAGCTGACTACTTCATGCAATTATCTACAAATGTCTTGTTTGTGAGACCCACCAAAACAAAGATGGCAGATCATACGCAGCACGGAAGTCGTTGTTCACCTTTAAGTGACCACTCTATTAAGTGACCACTCTCTATAAGTGACCACTCTCTATTAAGTGACCACTCTCTATTAAGTGACCACCCTCTATTAAGTGACAACTCTCTATTAAGTGACCACTCTCTATTAAGTGACCACTCTCTACTAAGTGACCACTCTCTAATAAGCCACCACTCTATTAAGTTACCACTCTATTAAGTGACCACTCTATTAAGTGACCACTCTCTATAAGTGACCACTCTCTATTAAGTGACCACTCTCTATTAAGTGACCACTCTCTATTAAGTGACCACCCTCTATTAAGTGACAACTCTCTATTAAGTGACCACTCTCTACTAAGTGACCACTCTCTAATAAGCCACCACTCTATTAAGTTACCACTCAGACCAGGGGCCAGGGGGGGTTGGTTTCTCAACTCGAATTGACTCATAAATTATTAATATTACAATATGAATATATGATTCAACAGTGCATTGCCTATATACCCACACAACAGTTTGCTGTAAAACATACGTGTATTCTCCATACTTTAACAACCGAATTTACACGTACCTGAGTCATGGACATGTCCCAAAGTTTGCAAAGTTCAGTATCAAAAGTATCATCCACCTTGGCTTCGGTGTTTGCTGAAACTTCACTATTTTTTATCATCTCCGTGAGCTTAAATAGAGTTCTCAAGACCCATCTTTTACTAAACACTGTGTCTCCTATAGAATCTGAGTTCAAAACGTGAGCTTCCTCTCCAGAAATTGGCGGAGGAGAAGGATTTCTGGCGGCCATAGAAATAGTTGAATGGTTGACGGCCAAAGTTTACGAATGAGTACTTTGTGTAAGACCTAATGTATTGAAACTTAAAATCTGCGATTATGGGGGTCGGGGAGGTGGAGGTGGGGGGGGTGGCTGAATTTCCGAAATCCGTTCTATTTTGCAATTTTAACCGGAACCGCTTTTCCGTTTCACTTAGGAACATAACCGCGCTTTTGAGAAGTCATTGCCATTCTCCAAAAATTGCTCTACATTCTAAAAGATAAGGGAGCTCGAGATTGACCACGCGCGAAACACGCATACAAGTTGTGAGTAACCACGTGATCAGCGATTAGAATTTAGAAAATCTGTCTGACAAGAACGTCAAGAAGTGTGTTCACTGTACAGTGTAGTGTCAAATATTGCTTTTTAAAAGTATTTTTGAACTAACTATGGCCACGGAATCACCACCACTGACATTAGCTAGAGGTAAGAAAGTATCAGAGTTATTTTTACTAATCTAAATGAGAGAACAAGTCGTTATTAATATCAACACGAAAATCGTTTGTTCCTTGCTTGTGAAAATGTAAGCTAATATGTTGAGACAAAATATTGACGTTTTGAACGAAAGGCCTTTTGCTTGATTCGGGACTATTTTGTTTAACACTATTGGTATTACACTTGTGACTTGTTATAAACTCGTGAAATGCATTGATCAAAAAGCATTTATATTTATATTTTCAGTTAAATATACGTATTTGAGTGATATTTTGACTTCAATATTTGTAAAGTCATTGTCAGACCAATACAGAAATTAAAGTTTAGTACATACTGCACAGTCTATGAGGGATTGATTGAAATTTACAGGCACCCAACATAACTGGGGTTGTATACATGTACTTCAGTTCAATCAGTTGATTGCAAATTTATTGAATTAATATAATACTGTATACAACCCAGCATACTAGATGTCGTCCCCCAACTCTTCTACCCTCTGACTGCCAAGCATACAAAATTTTCAGAATTTATGTACGGTCAGCACCACTGCTGAGCATACAAAATTTTCAGAATTTTTGTACGGTCGGCACCACTGCTGAGCATACAAAATTTTCAGAATTTTATAGGTCAGCACCACTGCCGAGCGTACAAAATTTTCAGAATTTTTGTATGGTCAGCACCACTGCCGAGCATACAAAATTTTCAGATTTTTTGTATGCTCGGCAGTGGTGTTGACCACTAGATACAGTAGAAAATTTTACGAACTTTTGCCTGTGTTTACAAAAAGAAAGCTACAGTACATGCACAGTGATAGAGCGAGGGAAATTTGGAATGTTCCCGAGCGCCGACCGTGATAAGGTGCATAGTACTCCGACATTTTCTGGACATAACATAGCTCTTGAATAATTTTGCCCGCTATATTATTAACACATAATCGCATGAGTTCTCGTAAAACTAAGGTTTAATTTCACTCGTGTTTTCAAAATCTTACAAATTACCCTCGTCGCTTCGCGACTCGGGGAATTTTGTAGAATTTTGAAAGCACTCGTGAAATTAAACCTTAATTTTCCTCGGCCCCATGCGATTAACTATACATATCAACCGAAAAATGTAATTTGCCTTTAGTTGACCTTTAAATATCAGGCTGAATGTGTTCTTATAATGGGGGTATAATTTCCAAATTTCAGCCTGTAGGTTCTTAATCCACTAGGTTCTTATACGACTATGTGGGTGTTTACTGTAGTTCTTTAAGCAATTTTCCAAAATAAAAATACCTTGATCAATAACTAAGGGACCGGTATGCAGTGCTGGAAAATATCTGGCAGCGGCGCAGGAAATTTTTTGTAAAAGTTGTTTGCAGGAAATTTTGATGGGCATCACTTTTGATCGAATATCAAGTTTCATATTCGATGACTCATCTTTCTATATTCTTGCCAAACCCAGCGGCGATTTGTAAACAATTCGAAAGTGTTTTGAAGGTTTATTACATGACCTTAACCTGTCTAAGTTTCGTATATCCTTGCACAAATGATGCAATGATTTGTTCTAGAAAACAATGAAATATTTATCATTTCAGTATAGTGTTGCTGTTGCAGGCTGCAGCGGTCATTGTGCATTTGCAAGAATGCAAGCTGCTTTTATCTTATTCAACTGTTTCAACATTTCGATTTTTGATGCTAGTACTTGTATTATGTACAGTAGTACTGTATTCAATTGAAAAAGTTTGCTATTTCAAAGTATGTATAGATACCACATTCAGATAAATTATGGTTTTGAGATACAAACTTGCAAGTCTGGTGGTATCACAACTTATAAAATTGAAAAATTCTATCAGGCAGGAAATCGTTAATTTAGTTTAGCAGGAAATATTTATTTTTGGATTTTGCTGCCAGGAAGAAAAATGCTTTATCTAGGACTGCCGGTATGTAAAAGTGACTCTATAAGTAAAATAAAAAAGTTCAGAGTTCTTCATCTAAATAACCAATGTAGTTACTGAGGTAATCACGAACTAAGGTCAGTTACCTCAAAGGACAATTATGGACGATATGCTGGAAAATGGGCTTTATCGGAAGTAAATGAACGATACAGTACGTAAGGCAAGTGATAAACTCATCAATAATTATGGTATGTTAAACAGCTTACAAGATTTTTTCCTTGGGTTGGGCAAAAAAATTTCTATAAACCTACAGGGTTGGGTAATTTAAATTTCCAGTGGTCTTATGTTGGTTGGGTAAATCATTTTTGGCAGTCAAAATAGTTTCTCTTCGGCCCCAACCCTGGCCATGAATAATGACCGGTCCCTAAGACGAGTGTTTTTCCCCCTGAAAAATGAAACTAAGTTTATTTTCTTTTACTTTTTATGATTACAGATGTTAACCGTGCCATTGAGCTGCTTGAAAAGCTACAACAAAGTAAGTGTTCTTTTAAATTGTAATATGAGAAGTGGAAGCCTGCTACAAAACACAATATGCACCACTACCATTGCTATACAGGGGCTAGTTGTAGGCTGTTGCGGTATTGAAAAAATACCGATATCGGTTATCAAAAGAAAAAAAACGATAATATCGATATATCGATATTTTTCCGCAATGGAAATTAACTATATTTTAAGCCTAATTTTCACCAGACTCCAGGATAAGAATAACGTTTTACAAAAGAAAAAGCACCTTTTTCGAAGTGTGAATCGAGCTTTAATGTAACAAATGATATATTTACAATGATATATATATAATATATTTACAAGTTTTCTGCCAGAAACACGAGCATGTTAGCTTGGTCTGGCTTTAGCTCGGCTCTCTGTGAAGTTATAATTTGACCGACTTTACTGAATAGTCTCTCAGACGGCGAACTGCTGGCAGGAATTGAGATAGATATTTCCGTGCTAGCTGACTAAGCAAAGGAAAGTTGCGAACATGACATTTCCACCACACCAAAGGGTCGTCATCGCCATCAATTGTTTGGATTTTTATGTATTTATCCATCTTCTTCTGCAATCGATCGCGCGGCGACTGTGATCAGATGGCGATGATATCTGCGACGACTTCCGCATGGTGGTCAGGGAGCCAAGCGTCTTCTTGACTTTCTGATGTTTCTGTGGTGGTGGTTGACATGGCTCATCTTCAGGAATGTCACTTGAAGCGAACACAGCTTCGAAAGGGCCTTCGCTCGAAACGTTAGATTCCTACGTTCTCTGTTTCGGCAGTATATCTAACCTAAGTTACTATATTTCTATATTTCGATTGTTATTTCTACACTGTCTACGCAGCACGCTACTTTTTATTTCATTCTTTTAAAAGAGCTTCTTTGACGACAATAAGCTCGTTTGGCTTTTCAGTGTCAGTGTCGTCGTTCATCTGTTCACCATCGCCATCGGCAGTAAAGAAGTCTTGGAGATTGTCGATTGAGTCGGTATATACTGCATCTGTCACAAACATGTTCTATTTATTCTAGCGATGACTCATCGTGTGCGAAAAAAATTTCTAAAGACTGCGATGGGTCTATCCTCGACACTGTCGAGTCGACAGCCCGTGAAATGTGCGCTTTGGGAATTGAAACGCATTAGGTATTCAGGATGAGTCATAGTTTGACAATAGGTGGCGTGATTTGCCGCAAAGAGAGTCCGGAAACTTCTGCAACAGAAGTTCAACAAAAAATCAAGCATCAAAACAGTGATAATCGGTTTTCGCGCGTCTAATACCGATAATATCGTAGATTTCGATATTTTCGGTAACATTTCGATATTTTCGGTATATCGATATTTTCAAATTTAAAATACTGAATAACCGATATTTGAAAAAAAACGATAATTATCGATATATCGATATACCGCAACAGCCTAGCTGGTTGTATAAAAAAGTTCATGTACGGTAGTTAACTTTAACTTATTGTAATATCACGGCCACCTTGGTTTTCATTGTTCCCATTAAAGTGCTTATATCACTTGTGGGGTTTTAATGTATTTGAATAGAGCAAAAAAAGTTAGTTAATAAGTTATTTTGCCATTTTTGATTTAGTCAAATAGTTCCTGACATATTGGCTTCTGAACTTGCCAATTTTCAAAAATTTCCGTCGTTCATTTTAACACCTTGGGGTCCTGGGACTCAGGAATGAGTCAATCCAAAACAACTACGTTTTGGCTTATTGATTCACAAAAACACATATATTTGACTGAAAAATCAAAATATCGAGCTCACACCCGTTTTCCAGTACGCATATTGATTCCAACTAAGAAGATGGTCGTCTTAGGTTCCTGAAGGCCCAAATTGGCATGTTTAAAGGCTTATATCTCAGAAACTATTAATAAAACTACCGTAAATCAAAAACGGCAAAATAACTTTTAAACTAACTTTTTTTTATCTATTTAAATATGTCAAAACCCCACAAGTGATATAAGCACTTTAAGGGCTAATTTTGGCTTCATTTCTGGCGAATGATGGCAACAAATATGAAATATCCAGCAAATGTCGTAAATCAACATAGTTTTTTGAAATATATCTGATTTACGGCTTGAATTTAACTTTACAAGACTTGCAACAACCTTCTACATTTATAAGAACCGAATCAACTGCTCCCCTCCAGGAAGGACGAAGTTCAAATTATCCACCTGACCAAATACGCCAAGAATCTTGGAGTATTTTGGAATCATGTGACCAGCCTTTGCCAGGGTCTTCTCCTCTTGCCATTTTGAAAGCAGAGAAGGCCCTGGGTACGAGGTTGTATATATCTTTGATATTATTGCAGTGTGAACAAAATCAGTTGAAAATGTATATTTTGTTGTTGACTTGTTGTAAGCCGTAAGGGAAAAACACACACACATAATTGCTTCAAAGTGATTCCGTCTGATAATAGAAAAGATATGTAACCTTTCCCAGTAAGTCATTATGCACGTTGTGACGTCACTGGTTAGTTTCGCTTATAAAACAAACTGTGATATCTTAAAAACAAAGCAAGGAAACAAAAAACTTCAAAAGATGTTACTTTGTCATTTTAAAAGTACTTTCAATGAAATAAGACAAACTTAATTTTCGTTTCATAAGCAGTTTAAAGGGCAACTATACGTTTCCAGGTTATTCTATTTTCCATTAAAGGTCTCTTGCCACTGACAAATCATGATATTTTCCTCAGACTCGTCCAATAATTGATAATTATTATATGGAGAAGAGTATTTTATTACTAGCAACTAAAACACTCGTAGAATCCATATTTCACTACATCCGGGAACCGAGTGGCGTATTTCCCCCGTATGTAACGCTCGCGAGTGACATATCGACAAGTCAAAATTTACGCCTTTTGCCTAAGTTTCTAATCAAGTAAATTTGAGTCAGTAACTTCTCTTAATTTAATTCAGTTTTTCATGTAAAATGACGTATTCGAAGAAGCTGTTGTATTCTTCATTGTATTTTCAAAAAGTTTTTGGTCAAGCGGTTGTAGTTTTTGCATTCAACCCAGTTTATCAACATCACTTTCACGCATAATTTCATTGTCTATATAATAAATAGAACATTACACGGTTGCTCAAAGATATGGATTTTATGTTCTCGTGGCAAGAGCAATATCTCACTTGTTCGTTGCGCTCACTCGTGAGATATTACCCTGCGAGCAGAGCCTTCTTTTCCTTATTTCTTCGCTGAGAGAGAGGAAGAAAAGTAGGCTCTGCTGTATTCGTGTTTGGCTTCGTCCAAGATTTAGGACGAAGTAACCCGTTTAAGACCCGTTTAACCGGTTCTCGTTTTCTTTTCTGCCCTGATTGGGACTGGGTTCGAGATTGTAACCAAGCAACTGACATGCATGCGCAATGGAAACCAGTCACGAATACAGCGGAGCCTACATTTCTTTCTTTCTCTCAGCGAAGAAATAAGGAAAAGAAGGCTCTACTCGCGTGTGCTGTTAGGGCGCTGCCTCTCACCGCTGTAGTTAAGCCCAGTTGGACGGGGTTAGTACTTGGATGGGTGACCGTCTGGGAATAACCCTGTTCTCGAACTTGAATTTCATGTGAGTAGAGTTTAGTTGGTCTCTCCTGTGCTTCCAGGGTTTTTCACAGGCTTCTGCGGTTTTCCTCCCTCCGTAAAATCAACACTTAGGTCTTAGCTTATGTCGTGCACTTTAACATGAGCCTCTGGCTCGGATGATTGGGCGACCACATCCTGTGCTTACGACGTTAAATAAATCAATCATTACTCATTAGGGTAGTGAGATATTGTCCTTGCCACTTGAGCATAAAATCCATATCTTCTCGCCACCGTGTAATATCCCCTTTTTATTTGTTCACATACACTGAATATTTGAGAGTTATATGATGGTTTGCGTCAAGCTTTATCAATCACAACTTTTCTTAACTCTATAGGTGGTGAGATTCCAGCTGAGAAACTTCAAGCATTGCAACGTGTTCTGGAGAGCGACTTCTGCACGTCAATTCGCGAGGTTTATGAACATGTTTATGACACAGTAGACATTGGAGGGAGTGCTGAAGTTCGAGCCTCAGCCACTGCCAAGGTATTTTAACCCTTTGACTACCAGAGGTTCTCACTGATAGAATAAGATGACGAAGGGACTGGCTTGGGTTGGTCTAGGAGTTAGAATACTAAATTTTTAGATTTCTGTACGCTTGGCACCGCTGCTACATGTAAGTGTACAAAATTTCTAGATTTTTCTACCACTGCTGAGCATACAAAATTTTCAGATTTTTGTACACTTGGCCCCATTGCTGAGCATACCAAAATTTTCAGATTTTTGTACACTTGGCACCACTGCTGACCGTACAAAATTTCTAGATTTTTTGTACACTCAGTACCACTGCCGGATGTACAAAATCTTCAATTTTCCGTATGCTTGGCACCACAGCCGGATGTACAAAATTTTCAGATTTTTGTACGCACAGCACCACTGCTGAGCATACAAAATTTTTAGAGTTTCTCTACGCTCGGCACCACTACTTGGCTCGACTTCCAACCATCTCCAGGGCTTCGGCATATATACCTCCCCAGAAAAAGACGGCTGGACGCGTGAGCCACACAGCGTGTCGGTGACGTTTTGCATAAATTAATTTCACGATATCAAAAACCATTGAAGCTGACTGAAAAATACTGTAAATGATTTCCCTGATCCTGTAGCCTAAATGACGAAAACATCTTGGCTATTAACCAATATATCTAGGGCTTCCCGTTGTAAATCTTTTTGATAATCAATCTTAAACGTTTCGATGTGATCGATGCCTCACTAATCAACACTCTGTTGATCGCCATTTTGAACTGACTGAGTCGCTTAGACAGAGTAAAATAGTCTGGTGTTAGACAGAGTAAAATAGTCTGGCGTTAAACAGAGTAAAATAGTCTGGTGTTAGACAGAGTAAAATAGTCTGGTGTTAGACAGAGTAAAATATTCTGGCGTTAGACAGAGTAAAATAGTCTGGCGTTAGACAGAGTAAAATAGTCTGGTGTTAGACAGAGTAAAATAATCTGGTGTTAGACAGAGTAAAATAGTCTGGTGTTAGACAGAGTAAAATAGTCTGGTGTTAGACAGAGTAAAATAGTCTGGTGTTAGACAGAGTAAAATAGTCTGGTGTTAGACAGAGTAAAATTGTCTGGCGTTAAACAGAGTAAAATAGTCTGGCGTTCGACAGAGTAAAATAGTCTGGTGTTAGACAGAGTAAAATAGTCTGGCGTTAGACAGAGTAAAATAGTCTGGTGTTAGACAGAGTAAAATTGTCTGGCGTTAAACAGAGTAAAATAGTCTGGCGTTCGACAGAGTAAAATAGTCTGGTGTTAGACAGAGTAAAATAGTCTGGTGTTAGACAGAGTAAAATAGTCTGGCGTTAAACAGAGTAAAATAGTCTGGTGTTAGACAGAGTAAAATTGTCTGGCGTTAAAAGAGTAAAATAGTCTGGCGTTCGACAGAGTAAAATAGTCTGGTGTTAGACAGAGTAAAATAGTCTGGCGTTAAACAGAGTAAAATAGTCTGGTGTTAGACAGAGTAAAATAGTCTGGTGTTAGACAGAGTAAAATAATCTGGTGTTAGACAGAGTAAAATAGTCTGGTGTTAGACAGAGTAAAATAGTCTGGTGTTAGACAGAGTAAAATAGTCTGGTGTTAGACAGAGTAAAATAGTCTGGTGTTAGACAGAGTAAAATAGTCTGGTGTTAGACAGAGTAAAATAGTCTGGTGTTAGACACAGTAAAATAGTCTGGTGTTAGACAGAGTAAAATAGTCTGGTGTTAGACACAGTAAAATAGTCTGGTGTTAGACAGAGTAAAATAGTCTGGTGTTAGACACAGTCAAATAGTCTGGTGTTAGACAGAGTAAAATAGTCTGGCGTTAGAGAGAGTAAAATAGTCCGGTGTTAGACAGAGTAAAATAGTCTGGTGTTAGACAGAGTAAAATAGTCTGGTGTTAGACAGAGTAAAATAATCTGGTGTTAGACAGAGTAAAATAGTCTGGTGTTAGACACAGTAAAATAGTCTGGTGTTAGACAGAGTAAAATAGTCTGGTGTTAGACAGAGTAAAATTGTCTGGCGTTAAACAGAGTAAAATAGTCTGGCGTTCGACAGAGTAAAATAGTCTGGTGTTAGACAGAGTAAAATAGTCTGGCGTTAGACAGAGTAAAATAGTCTGGTGTTAGACAGAGTAAAATTGTCTGGCGTTAAACAGAGTAAAATAGTCTGGCGTTCGACAGAGTAAAATAGTCTGGTGTTAGACAGAGTAAAATAGTCTGGTGTTAGACAGAGTAAAATAGTCTGGCGTTAAACAGAGTAAAATAGTCTGGTGTTAGACAGAGTAAAATTGTCTGGCGTTAAAAGAGTAAAATAGTCTGGCGTTCGACAGAGTAAAATAGTCTGGTGTTAGACAGAGTAAAATAGTCTGGCGTTAAACAGAGTAAAATAGTCTGGTGTTAGACAGAGTAAAATAGTCTGGTGTTAGACAGAGTAAAATAATCTGGTGTTAGACAGAGTAAAATAGTCTGGTGTTAGACAGAGTAAAATAGTCTGGTGTTAGACAGAGTAAAATAGTCTGGTGTTAGACAGAGTAAAATAGTCTGGTGTTAGACAGAGTAAAATAGTCTTGTGTTAGACAGAGTAAAATAATCTGGTGTTAGACAGAGTAAAATAGTCTGGTGTTAGACAGAGTAAAATAGTCTGGTGTTAGACAGAGTAAAATAGTCTGGTGTTAGACAGAGTAAAATAGTCTGGTGTTAGACACAGTAAAATAGTCTGGTGTTAGACAGAGTAAAATAGTCTGGTGTTAGACACAGTAAAATAGTCTGGTGTTAGACAGAGTAAAATAGTCTGGTGTTAGACACAGTCAAATAGTCTGGTGTTAGACAGAGTAAAATAGTCTGGCGTTAGAGAGAGTAAAATAGTCCGGTGTTAGACAGAGTAAAATAGTCTGGTGTTAGACAGAGTAAAATAGTCTGGTGTTAGACAGAGTAAAATAATCTGGTGTTAGACAGAGTAAAATAGTCTGGTGTTAGACACAGTAAAATAGTCTGGTGTTAGACAGAGTAAAATAGTCTGGTGTTAGACACAGTAAAATAGTCTGGTGTTAGACAGAGTAAAATAGTCTGGTGTTAGACACAGTAAAATAGTCTGGTGTTAAACAGAGTAAGATAGTCTGGCGTTAAACAGAGTAAAATAGTCTTTCGTTAAACAGAGTAAGATAGTCTGGCGTTAAACAGAGTAAAATAGTCTTTCGTTAAACAGAGTAAAATTACAAAAGCCCCAGTTTTGGCACGTTTGGGAAATAGAGGGTTATTACCAAGTGGAGAGATTAATCAATGAATATGTTATTTTCAGGCAACTGTCGCTGCATTTGCTGCCAGTGAAGGTTATGCGTATCCACGAGTTGTGGAAATACCTAAGGTATGACTGCAGCACACATGTACAGTATTTTGTATTATTATTGCATGGATTACTTCCGGTAAAATCACGCGCTGTGATTGGTTGCTGACGTGGCGAGATTTCTCCGTAATGCCCGCGGGAATTGGAAACAAACAAAAAATCCTAATAAGAAACTTTTATTGCCGAAAAACGACGAAAATAAATGAAATAAACGTCGATGAATATTATAAAAGTAAATTCTAGTATCCAGACGAGAAAGAAACAGCAGAAAATAACGCTAGTTCGGTGTGTTGACGAAGTTAAAGGAAGCGAAGACCAAGAAATACAAGATTGATTTTGAAATAAAAAGTGCCATATAATAAACTACTTAATAACCTCGACCTTTTGCCCTTTACGGTAAAATATTAAACCTCGGTCTTGAACGTATTAACCTCGCTATCGCTCGGTCAATATAGCAAGACCTCGGTTTAATATTTTACCGTAAAGACCTCACTCTCGCGGTTATTAAGTAGTTAGTATTCTGAGCATTTTGGAAAATTTTTAGTGAATGACTAATAATTAATTAGGAAAACACAAAGGAAATTAGCACCTGATAAAGAATCCCCGTGATTTACATAAACTTTAGCTTTGATAATTTCGTCGGGGAGAATTGCTCGGGAGTCCCAGCTGGGAGAATTGCTCGGGAATCTCCGGAGAGAATTGTTCGGGAGTTCCCTGGGTAGAATTGCTCGGGAGTTCACGGGGAGTATTGCTTGGGAGTTCACGGGGAGAATTGCTCGGGAGTGGAATTGCTCGGAGTTCACGGGGAGAATTGTTGGGGGACGGGGAGAATTGCTTGGGAGTTCACGGGGAGTATTGCTTGGGAGTTCACGGGGAGAATTGCTTGGGAGTTCACGGGGAGTATTGCTTGGGAGTTCACGGGGAGTATTGCTTGGGAGTTCACGGGGAGAATTGCTTGGGAGTTCACGGGGAGATTGCTTGGGAGTTCACGGGGAGAATTGCTTGGGAGTTCACGGGGGAGTATTGCTTGGGAGTTCACGGGGGGAGTATTGCTTGGGGGAGTATTGCTTGGGAGTGGGGGGGAGTATTGCTTGGGGGGGGAGAATTGCTTGGGAGTTCACGGGGAGTATTGCTTGGGAGTTCACGGGGAGTAATGCTTGGGAGTTCACGGGGAGAATTGCTCGGGAGTTCCGGGGGAGAATTGCTCGGGACGGGGGAGAAGGGGAGTCCCGGGGGGGAATTTCTCGGAGGCGAGTCGGGAGTGGGGAATTGCTCGCGAGTCCCCGTGGAGAATTGCTCGGAGTAGAATTGCTCGCGAGTCCCCGTGGAGAATTGCTCGCGAGTCCCCGTGGAGAATTGCTCGTGAGTCCCCGTGGAGAATTGCTCGCGAGTCCCCGTGGAGAATTGCTCGTGAGTGCCCGTGGAGAATTGCTCGCGTCGCCGTGGAGAATTGCTCGGGAGTCCCCGTGGAGAATTGCTCGGTCGTCCCCGTGGAAAATTGCTCGGGGGTCCCCGTGGAGAATTGCTCGGGGGTCCCCGTGGAGAATTGCTCGGGAGTCCCCGGGGAGAATTGCTCGGGCGTCCCCGGGGAGAATTGCTCGGGAGTCCCCGGGGAGAATTGCCCGGCTATCCCCGTGGGAGATTGCTCGTGAGTCCCCAGGGAGACTTTGTGTTTTATATCTAATAAAACACTGTTGCTTACGTTTTAAATAATACTTAGTTTACTTTAAAGGTGAAATACACCATCAGAACAACGTTGTATGTCTTAAATTAATACGGTATGTGATATCTTTTCTAGAATGATGAAGGTCTGGGATTTAATGTTATGGGCGGCAAAGAGCAATCTTCACCCATTTATATATCACGTATTATCCCAGGAGGGGTAGCTGACAGGTAACCGACTATATCTGAAATAATTCGTTAATCACTTTTTTCGAGTATGTACACGTGCTGGAAAGAGAGAAAGTCCTAGAAACTGGGGAAAATCTTTGGAATTTTAAACTGGCTCGTGAAAATTTCTAGAAATTGAAATCAACAAGGTTGTCATCATCGTTGCAAATTCTAAAAAATTTGAATTGGAATGGGATATAATGGAACGCGAAGGGATCAGATGGAATGGAGAGAGATGGGATAGGATGGGATGAGGTGGGGTGAGATCTGTGTCGGTGATCCCACCAGACTTGCAAGTTTGTATCTCAAAAGCATAATTTATCTGAATGTGGTATCTATACATACTTTGAAATAGCGAAGTTTTTCAATTGAATACTACGTAATACAAGTACTAGCGTCAAAAATCGAAATGCTGAAACAGTTGAATAAGATAAAAGCAGCTTGCATTCTTGCAAATGCAGAATGACAGCCGCATGCAACAGCAACACTATACTGAAATGATAAATATTTCGTTGTTTTCTAGAACAAATCGTTGCGTCATTTGCGCAAGGATATACGAAACTTAGACAGGTTAAGGTCATGTAATAAACCTTCAAAACACTTTCGAATTGTTTCCAAATCGCCGCTGGGTTTGGCAAGAATATAGAAAGATGAGTCATCGAATATGAAACTTGATATTCGATCAAAAGTGATGCCAATCAAAATTGTGTGATTGTGTGACCGTGACGCTTTTCGATTTTGTGAAGAATAGGAAATTTATCTTTAAATTTTGACTTGGATTAAAAAAACTGACAAATATTTCCTGCAAGATACAAAAAATTTCCTGCGAACAACTTTTACAAAAACTTTCCTGGCAGCGGCGCTGCTGGACATTTTCCAGCACTGGAGATAAGGTAAGATGGGATGAAATGAGATGAGATGAGAGATGAGATTAGTCGTATTAAAGTCTTAACCCTTCACGGCCTATTAAATAGGATGTGAAAGCGCTCACAAATTTCACTCACATTTTGTGAATAAATGCACTTGTTTTTAATTGTAGAAACGGTTCCTTGAAACGGGGAGATCAGCTGCTTTCTGTAAACGGAGTGGTAAGTGCTAATATATCCGATATGCTATATCCCAATGTCTATAATCGCTAGCCTGCGCCGCAGACGTCCAAATTCTGACAAACCGGGTTTGGACGTCTGGTTAATAATCGGTAAACTACAATCCTGGACAAAATGGTTGGGCCACTTTGCGGATTTTGACGATTTTCGCATGGTGTCCCAAGCACTTTTGTTCAGGATTGTCTGAAAATGGCGAATTAAACAAAATTGAAAAAAACAACACAATTTGGACGAGGCGATTCTGCGCAGTTTGTTCCAAAATGACACAAATACGCTCCCACATGCATGAGCAACAGATTGTTTGTGGAGTATAGAAGGTTTGGTGAATATGCAAATTAAATAAGAGCTCTCGTGCGGGTGCTACCGGTGCGGGTGGGAACTCTGCAGAGACTCTGCTCCAGTGATTCCTTCCCCATTGAGGGGGTAAGGGGGAGCAGAGACGGGGGCTCTTTTATTAAACTGTATATCTTTTGCAATGTTACAAAGTTAAAAAGCTGTGTTTTATTGAAAATTCATAAATTCGTCATTTTCAGACAATCCTGCACAAAATTGTTGGGACACTAGGCTGTTGCGGTATATCGATAATTATCGGGTTTTTTCAAATATCGGTTATTCGGTATTTTAAATTTGAAAATATCGAAATGTTACCGAAAATATCGAAATCTACGATATTATCGGTATTAGACGCGCGAAAACCGATTATCGCTGTTTTGACGCTTGATTTTTTGTTGAACTTCTGTTGCGGAAGTTTCGGGACTCTCTTTGCGGCAAATCACGCCACCTATTGTCAAACTATGACTCATCCTGAATACCTAATGCGTTTCAATTCCCAAAGCGCACATTTCACGGGCTGTCGACTCGACAGTGTCGAGGATAGACCCATCGCAGTCTTTAGAAATTTTTTTCGCACGCGATGAGTCATCGCTAGAATAAATAGAACATGTTTGTGACAGATGCAGTATATACCGACTCAAACTCAATCGACAATCTCCAGACTTCTTTATTGCCGATGGCGATGGTGAACACTGAAAAGCCAAACGAGCTTATTGTCGTCAAAGAAACTCTTTTAAAAGAATGAAATAAAAGTAGCGTGCTGCGTAGGCAGTGTAGAAATAACAATCGAAATATAGTAACTTAGGTTAGATATACTGCCGAAACAGAGAACGTAGGAATCTAACGTTTCGAGCGAAGGCCCTTCGTCAGAGAGAAACCTCTTTTAAAAGATGCTGTGTTCGCTTCAAGTGACGTTCCTGAAGACGAGCCATGTCAACCACCGCCACAGAAACGTCAGAAAGTCAAGAAGACGCTTGGCTCCCTGACCACCATGCGGAAGTCGTCGCAGATATCATCGCCATCACAGTCGCCATCACATTCGCCGCGCGATCGATTGCAGAAGGAGATGGATAAATACATAAAAATCCAAACAATTGATGGCGTTGACGACCCTTTGGTGTGGTGGAAATGTCATGTTCGCGACTTTCCTTTGCTTAGTCAGCTAGCACGGAAATATCTATCTCAATTCCTGCCAGCAGTTCGCCGTCTGAGAGACTATTCAGTAAAGTCGGTCAAATTATAACTTCGCAGAGAGCCCAGCTAAAGCCAGACCAAGCAAACATGCTCGTGTTTCTGGCAGAAAACTTGTAAATATATTAGATACATATCATTGTAAATATATCATTTGTTACATTAAAGCTCGATTCACACTTCGAAAAAGGTGCTTTTTCTTTTGTAAAACGTTATTCTTATGATATCCTGGTGAAAATTAGGCTTAAAATATAGTTAATTTTCATCGCGAAAAAATATCGATATATCGATATTATCGGTTTTTTTCTTTCGATAACCGATATCGGTATTTTTTCAATACCGCAACAGCCTATGGGACACTTTGCCGATTTTGACGATTTTCGCATGGTGTCCCAAGCACTTTTGTCCAGGATTGTACTTCTAAATAATAAGAGTTTATTCTTTATTAATTTATTATCGAGTCGGTTTTCTTTGTTCTTCCGAGGTCTTTATATCGCATAAAGACCTTGAATACTAATTAGATACGAAATGAAGAAAAAAACAAGGAAAATCTTTGTCCAAGGTGGGGAAAAAAAGACAAAACTTTGTTGGAAAACCTCCTCGATAATAAATTAAGTCAGATAAATCCCTCGAACGTCGGGATGTATGCGATATAAAGCCCTCGGACGCTGCGCGTCCTCGGGTCTTTATATAGCATACATCCCTCGGTTCTCGGGATTTATCTATTACTTAACCGAGAACGAAGTCTTTACGATAAAATATTAGAACAAAGTTTTGACAGTACGAGTAGATTCCCATAACAGACTAAAGAAACGACGTTAAAAAATCGACGTTAAAAAATCGATTTATTTCAGTCGGATTACTATTATAATCGAGTTTTTAAATAGTCCAGGGCAATCAGCTTATAGAATTGACCAACCATTAACAAGGGCCATTTTTGCCGACCACCGACCGTGAAGGCAAATTTTTTTTGTGAACGTTGTGTTTGCATTGCCTGATATAAATAAATACGGTAACTGACCAATCACAGCATCTGCATGTTGTAATACGCAAGCTATTTTGTAATATCCTATATATTTTTTATTCTGCAGAGTGTCGAAGGTGAAAATCATGAGAAAGCCGTTGATCTTCTTAAGGCTGCAGAAGGTATAAAAAACTGTAACTCGTGTTTCTAACAGTGCTGTAAAAGTTACATAATTTTTGTAACTAGTTACAGTTACAGTTACAGTTACAGTTACATCGTTAGAAAAGTAACTAGTTACCGATAAAAGTTACAATGAAAAGAAAGTAACTAGTTACAGTTACAAAGTTACTTCAAAAATTTTGTAACTAGTTACAAAGTTACATTCCATTGTCTGCGTTACTAGAATCAACAAAGAAATTACTAGTTTTTAGATGCCAGTACCATAATTATGTTTTTACAGCTAAATGCCTAAATATAGTTGTCACTAAGCAGAAATAGTCAAATGTGTACATAATGTACCTTTATTATTATATCAAAACCATTTTAATCAAGACGGAATGACATCCTCAACTGAATATCAGTAACTATACTAGTCACATTTTTGAACCAAATATTGTAACTAGTTACAGTTCTTTAAAAAAGCAACTAGTTATAGTTACTTCTTCAAAAAGTAACTAGTTATAGTTACAGTTACTTCTTCAGAAAAAGTAACTAGTTTCAGTTACAGTTACTTAAAAATGTAACTAGTTACTGTAACTAGTTACTTGTAACAAAGTTACTCACAGCACTGGTTTCTAATATCGTCTTTGAGCTACGAAATCGCGTGGGATGATTCAAAAATTATCACGGACAATCCACGGTATCATCAGACGTCTGAAAGCTTGGCATATCAATCTGCCCACGCTTTATTAAACCGGGATGACACCGGTCTAGAACCATATTTGCATCTTGTTGATAGATAACGTCGTCAGTGGTTCTATTTAGGATTATTAGAAACTTACTAGTATACTCAAGGGAGCACGTTAGAGTCACTGATCTCTATAAACTGGATAGGCCATTCCCTATGGCCAGCAGTCAAACATTTCGTGCCAGTCGCCGCCATCTTACGTAGTGGAACATATGACGCATTGCGGCCTTAAAACTTGTTCCCAACCCCAAAGTTGACTGGCATAAGCAATCTTGACGTCACACGGTCATATTATCCGGGGGAAGGAATATTAAGTATTCTGTGCCGGGGGAGTCGGAAAAGCCGTAAAGCAAACAACAGATGCCGGTTCGTTTAGTTTTCACTGTTTAACAACAAATACAGTCAAAAGATGGCAAGTACACAACACGAGATATTGTTAAGGCATCAAGATTACTATAAAAGGTACAATTTAAGACTTGGAATTGAATTCTTCGTAGATTTTGTCTGTTTTTCAGTTTATATTATCGTGAAGTTTCTTCGTTGTCGGCACTGAAGAAAAACAACGAAATTTAAAGGTTTTACAGCTCAGTAACAGAAACAAATGCAAAAAATTAGCGTCTTAAACCTTATTAAGTACTTCTTGTGTCCTTACATTCGTTTAAATTTTCTTAAAATAATTCTTTTTGTCTGTTCTCAATCTACAAAAGCTTATGAACTTTAGTGGGCGCCATCTTGGGTAGTGGTCACGTCAACATACAACTGGCACGCTAAATCCGGCCTCATGCCCCATCCAGTTTTATTGAGATAAGTGGTTCGAATGTGATACGTCTTGTAAATAAACTAAACTTTACTTACCTAACAAAGTGTTGGTGTTTTGTGCGAGTCGCCGAGTTCGATAAAACCGCTGACGATATGAGCCCCCGACGAGCGAGCCGAATACTCTCCGAAGATACGCGAGGGCGGAGCGGGAAGGGAAAAGAGAAGGGGAGTGCAACTACCGAGATTTCTTTCGACAATGCTCGTAGCACGTTGCTATGCACATAGAGTGTTGCTATGCACAATAATTATATACGCGAATACCGAGACAACAACCCGATCTTCGTGATATTCACAGCAGGACGTAAGTTGTTTTCGTTGAATGATTTATCAATTTGGACTCTGATGAGAAAACCGTTGGCTTTCATGAATATAAAGTTATAAGTCATTTTGAATTTTTATTGTCAGAATCGCGCCATCGCGGGTTTGTTTGTCGACGCTCCAGGATATGATCTCAATATCGAAGAAGCCCACAACATATACAGAGTTAGATTCGGCAAGGTCAACCAACTGAATCGTGCAACTTTTGGGAAGTTTCATTTATTTCCTTCGTGAGTTCGTGCGAGAAGAAGAGGAGACGAGTTTGTGGAACGATCGGACCAGTACGAGTACTGATCCTTTTGTGTTAAAACTATTCATTATTTTTAATGAAATTCTTACAAGAACTTTAATAGGGTAGTTAGTAGTTACTGAATGAGTCGTAGAATATGATAATTTTAGTGTATTTGGCTCGATCACCTGCCATGAGCATAAGGAGAAAAGCTATTTCTAAACGGACCATTTTATTGGCTGAAAGCCATCGCGTGCTCGGTAGTTGCACTCCCCTTCTCTCTTCCCTTCCCGCTCCGCCCTCGTGTATCTTCATATTTTCATACAGAGCAAAATCACTTACATATCTAACATGAAATGTTCAGCGTCGCAAGGAGTTTTTATGTGCACAGTTTCAAACGATTTCGTTGAACAAACTTAGAGATATAACTGGTTTTGCTACATGTGAAAATAGTTTACCCCATGCGCACCTGACGTCAGAGACCATCTCATTTACATATCGAACAAATTGAAATATCTTGAAAACGAAAGGAGATGCGAAAAAGTCGAAAAAGAACATCCTTTACAACTTTTTCGTATCTCTCTTCGTTTTCAAGATATTTCAATTTGTTTGATATGTAAATGAGATGGTCTCTGACGTCAGGTGTGGGGTAAAATATTTTCACATGTAGCAAAACCAGTTATATCTCTAAATTTGTTCAACGAAATCATTTGAAACTGTGCACATAAAAACTCCTTGCGACGCTGAACATTTCATGTTAGATATGTAAGTGATTTTGCTCTGTATGAAAATATTTTACCCCACTCCTGACGTCAGAGACCATCTCATTTACATATCAAACAAATTGAAATATCTTGAAAACGCAGAAAGATACGAAAAAGTTGTAAAGGATCTTCTATTACAATTTTATGAGTTCTTTCAAATTAGACAAACTTAATTTTTGTTGCCAATCCCCTTTAAGGTGAATTAATACGAGCAACAAATTGCCGCAACATTGTTGCGTTGCAAGTTGAATAGCGTTGTTGCACGTATTACCACCCACCTTAAACATTGTCACGCAACAATGGTTTTGTTGCAAGTTGAATCAGCATGTTGCAGGAAGTAGAACTGGAGTCTACTTTTTTCTACAAATCTTTTCACAAAGTTGCGTTGCAAGTTGAAGAAAAATGTTGCCACGGAAAAATATCAGACCGAGTCTTCACAGTACGGAGCGAGCCCGTAGGGTGAGGTCCGTGCATAAAAGACCGAGGTCTGATATTTTCCCGTAAAGACCAAGCGGACAAGGTTAATAAAAAGTTTATTATATGGCATTTTGAAACAACATACCTGCATTACCTTACATGATACGTACTTAGTGTGACCTCGAGCATGTGACATAGACTCATCGTTTTCAATGTTGTTGCTCTTGTTGTTATCGCTTTCGGAATCCTAAAACTCATGTCCAGGTTGCTCATCGTCCGACTCGTACATGACTTAGTCCTTAGGTTGTTGAATTCACAAAATTTTGCGGGTTTATTTCGTTGTTCTTGTGTAAACAAAATGGCTGGCAAAACCAGACATTTTGACGGGCACGTGACGCGTCTTAGCCAATGAGAGCACACGATTTCAACGGAAGTAACTTGTGCCATATAATAACTCACATTTAATGTCGCACTGTAAACAATGACGTTTGTAAGACAAAGTAAAACGACTATTTATCTGTTTTAGCGTTGGACTGTTTGATTTTTGTTGTTTTATTTTGTTAGTTAATCCCTTCACTCCCAACTTTCTGGGAGCTCTGTCATTGACGAGTAAAATCGTCTGGCGTTAGACAGAGTAAAATAATAAAGTACGGAAAATTCCGTATTTGGGAGTGAAAGGGTTTAAGTTCATGTTATTTGTTTTGTTTTTAGGGAAAGTTAGGTTGGTTGTAAAGTATACACCTAAACGTAAGTTACAGTTCTCGTTGTTACTGTTGCTCTTGCTGCTGCCGTCGCTTTTGTTATTATTAGGGACCTTTAACAAGCACAACGGGAACGTGATAACGTCCTTTGTACAAAAGAAATTTACAACTAAGACAAAGACAATGAACAATTTGAAGTCCCAAGAGCAATCCCTGCACCGTCCTCGTTGTGCATACAACGTCAACTGATGTATCTTCACGTATTCAGGACACCTTGACAGTTTGAACAGATTTGTTGTGATTTGTTGCTATTTGTTGCGATTTGTTGTGATTTGTTGTGATTTGTTGTGATTTGTTGTGATTTGTTGCGATTTGTTGCGATTTGTTGTGATTTGTTGCGATTTGTTGTGATTTGTTGTGATTTGTTGCGATTTGTTGCGATTTGTTGTGATTTGTTGTGATTTGTTGCGATTTGTTGTTATTTGTTGCGATTTGTTGTGATTTGTTGCGATTTGTTGTGATTTCTTCCTATATTTGTAGCGATTTGTTGTGATTTGTTGCAACAAATCCGATTTGTTGTGATTTGTTGCTATTTGTTGCGATTTGCAAATCGCAACAAATCCGATTTGTTGTGATTTCTTCCTATATTTGTTGCGATTTGTTGCGATTTGTTGCGATTTGTTGTGATTTGTTGCTATTTGTTGCGATTTGTTGTGATTTGTTGTGATTTGTTGCGATTTGTTGTGATTTGTTGCGATTTCTTGTGATTTGTTGTGATTTGTTGTGATTTGTTGCTCTTTGTTGCGATTTGTTGTGATTTGTTGCGATTTGTTGTGATTTCTTCCTATATTTGTAGCGATTTGTTGTGATTTGTTGCGATTTGTTGTGATTTGTTGCAACAAATCCGATTTGTTGCTATTTGTTGCGATTTGCAAATCGCAACAAATCCGATTTGTTGTGATTTCTTCGTATATTTGTTGCGATTTGTTGTGATTTGTTGCGATTTGTTGCGATTTGTTGCGATTTGTTGTGATTTGTTGCTATTTGTTGTGATTTGTTGCTATTTGTTGCGATTTGCAAAGAGCAACAAATCGCAATAAATCCGATTTGTTGCTATTTGTTGCGATTTGTTGTGATTTGTTGTCATTTCTTGCGATTTGTTGCGATTTGTTGCGATTTGTTGTGATTTGTTGCGATTTGTTGTGATTTGTTGTGATTTGTTGCGATTTGCAAATCGCAACAAATCCGATTTGTTGTGATTTGTTGCTATTTGTTGCGATTTGTTGCGATTTGTTGCGATTTGTTGTGATTTGTTGCGATTTGCAAATCGCAACAAATCCGATTTGTTGCGATTTGCAAATAGCAACAAATCCGATTTGTTGCGATTTGTTGTGATTTGTTGCGATTTGTTGTGATTTATTCCGATTTGTTGTGATTTGTTGCTATTTGTTGCGATTTGTTGTGATTTGTTGCGATTTGTTGTGATTTGTTGTGATTTGTTGCGATTTGCAAATCGCAACAAATCCGATTTGTTGCTATTTGTTGCGATTTGTTGTGATTTGTTGCGATTTGTTGCGATTTGTTGCGATTTGTTGCGATTTGTTGTGATTTGTTGCGATTTGCAAATCGCAACAAATCCGATTTTTTGCTATTTGTTGCGATTTGCAAATAGCAACAAATCCGATTTGTTGGGATTTGTTGGGATTTGTTGTGATTTGTTGTGATTTGTTGTGATTTGTTGCGATTTGTTGCGATTTGTTGTGATTTGTTGCTATTTGTTGTGATTTGTTCCGATTTGTTGCGATTTGTTGTGATTTGTTGCGATTTGTTGCGATTTGCAAATCGCAACAAATCCGATTTGTTGCGATTTGCAAATAGCAACAAATCCGATTTGTTGTGATTTGTTACGATTTGTTGTGATTTGTTGCTATTTGTTGCGATTTGTTGCGATTTGTTGTGATTTGTTGCTCTTTGTTGCGATTTGTTGCGATTTGTTGCGATTTGTTGCGATTTGTTGCGATTTGTTGTAATTTGTTGCGATTTGTTGCTATTTGTTCCTATTTGTTGTGATTTGTTACGATTTGTTGTGATTTGTTGCGATTTGTTGTGATTTGTTGTGATTTGTTGCTATTTGTTGTGATTTGTTGCGATTTGTGATTTCTTCCGATATTTGTAGCGATTTGTTGTGATTTGTTGTGATTTGCAAATAGCAACAAATCGCAACAAATCCGATTTGTTGCGATTTGTTGCGATTTGTTGCGATTTGTTGCGATTTGTTGTGATTTGTTGCTATTTGTTGCGATTTGTTGTGATTTGTTGCGATTTGTTGTGATTTGTTGCTATTTGTTGCGATTTGTTGTGATTTCGTCCTATATTTGTTGCGATTTGTTGCTATTTGTTGCGATTTTTTGTCATTTGTTGCGATTCGTTGTCATTTGTTGCGATTTGTTGTGGTTTGTTGTGATTTGTTGCGATTTGCAAATCGCAACAAATCCGATTTGTTGCTATTTGTTGCGATTTGTTGCGATTTGTTGCGATTTGTTGTGATTTGTTGCGATTTGTTGTGATTTGTTGCGATTTGTTGTGATTTGTTGCGATTTGTTGTGATTTGTTGCGATTTGTTGCGATTTGTTGTGATTTGTTGCGATTTGTTGTGATTTGTTGTGATTTGTTGCGATTTGTTGCGATTTGTTGTGATTTGTTGTGATTTGTTGCGATTTGTTGCGATTTGTTGCGATTTGTTGCGATTTGTTGCGATTTGTTGCGATTTGTCGCGATTTGTTGCGATTTGTTGCGATTTGTTGTGATTTGTTGCGATTTGTTGTAATTTGTTGCGATTTGTTGTGATTTGTTGTGATTTGTTGCGATTTGTTGCGATTTGTTGTGATTTGTTGCGATTTGTTGTGATTTGTTGTGATTTGTTGTGATTTGTTGCGATTTGTTGTGATTTGTTGCGATTTGTTGTGATTTGTTGCGACTTGTTGTGATTTGTTGCGATTTGTTGCGATTTGTTGTCATTTGTTGCGATTTGTTGCGATTTGTTGCGATTTGTTGTGATTTGTTGCGATTTGCAAATCGCAACAAATCCGATTTGTTGCGATTTGTTGTGATTTGTTGTGATTTGTTGCGATTTGTTGCGATTTGTTGCGATTTGTTGCGATTTGTTGCGATTTGTTGCGATTTGTTGTGATTTGTTGTGATTTGTTGTGATTTGTTGCGATTTGTTGTGATTTGTTGCTATTTGTTGCGATTTGCAAATCGCAACAAATCCGATTTGTTGCGATTTGTTGTGATTTCGTCCTATATTTGTTGCGATTTGTTGCTATTTGTTGCGAATTTTTGTCATTTGTTGCGATTCGTTGTGATTTGTTCCGATTTGTTGTGATTTGTTGCGATTTGTTGCGATTTGTTGTGATTTGTTGCTATTTGTTGCGATTTGCAAATCGCAACAAATCCGATTTGTTGCGATTTGTTGTGATTTCGTCCTATATTTGTTGCGATTTGTTGCTATTTGTTGCGAATTTTTGTCATTTGTTGCGATTCGTTGTGATTTGTTCCGATTTGTTGTGATTTGTTGCGATTTGTTGCGATTTGTTGTGATTTGTTGCGATTTGTCGCGATTTGTTGTGATTTGTTGCGATTTGTTGTGATTTGTTGCGATTTGTTGTAATTTGTTGCGATTTGTTGTGATTTGTTGTGATTTGTTGCGATTTGTTGTGATTTGTTGCGATTTGTTGTGATTTGTTGCGATTTGTTGTGATTTGTTGTGATTTGTTGTGATTTGTTGCGATTTGTTGTGATTTGTTGCGATTTGTTGTGATTTGTTGCGACTTGTTGTGATTTGTTGCGATTTGTTGCGATTTGTTGTGATTTGTTGCGATTTGTTGCGATTTGTTGTGATTTCGTCCTATATTTGTTGCGATTTGTTGCTATTTGTTGCGATTTTTTGTCATTTGTTGCGATTCGTTGTCATTTGTTGCGATTTGTTGTGGTTTGTTGTGATTTGTTGCGATTTGCAAATCGCAACAAATCCGATTTGTTGTGATTTGTTGCTATTTGTTGCGATTTGTTGCGATTTGTTGCGATTTGTTGTGATTTGTTGCGATTTGTTGTGATTTGTTGTGATTTGTTGCGATTTGTTGCGATTTGTTGTGATTTGTTGCGATTTGTTGTGATTTGTTGCGATTTGTTGTGATTTGTTGTGATTTGTTGCGATTTGCAAATCGCAACAAATCCGATTTGTTGTGATTTGTTGCTATTTGTTGCGATTTGTTGTGATTTGTTGCGATTTGTTGTGATTTGTTGTGATTTGTTGCGATTTGTTGCGATTTGTTGCGATTTGTTGTGATTTGTTGTGATTTGTTGCGATTTGTTGTGATTTGTTGCGATTTGTTGTGATTTGTTGCGATTTGTTGCGATTTGTTGCGATTTGTTGTGATTTGTTGCTATTTGTTGCGATTTGTTGTGATTTGTTGCGATTTGTTGTGATTTGTTGCTATTTGTTGCGATTTGCAAATCGCAACAAATCCGATTTGTTGCGATTTGTTGTGATTTCGTCCTATATTTGTTGCGATTTGTTGCTATTTGTTGCGAATTTTTGTCATTTGTTGCGATTCGTTGTGATTTGTTCCGATTTGTTGTGATTTGTTGCGATTTGTTGTGATTTGTTGCGATTTGTTGTGATTTGTTGCGATTTGTCGCGATTTGTTGTGATTTGTTGCGATTTGTTGTGATTTGTTGCGATTTGTTGTGATTTGTTGCGATTTGTTGTGATTTGTTGTGATTTGTTGCGATTTGTTGTGATTTGTTGCGATTTGTTGCGATTTGTTGTGATTTGTTGCGATTTGTTGTGATTTGTTGTGATTTGTTGTGATTTGTTGCGATTTGTTGTGATTTGTTGCGATTTGTTGTGATTTGTTGCGACTTGTTGTGATTTGTTGCGATTTGTTGCGATTTGTTGTGATTTGTTGCGATTTGTTGCGATTTGTTGCGATTTGTTGTGATTTGTTGCGATTTGCAAATCGCAACAAATCCGATTTGTTGCGATTTGTTGTGATTTGTTGTGATTTGTTGCGATTTGTTGTGATTTGTTGCTATTTGTTGCGATTTGTTGTGATTTGTTGTGATTTGTTGCGATTTGTTGCGATTTGTTGTGATTTGTTGTGATTTGTTGTGATTTGTTGCGATTTGTTGTGATTTGTTGCTATTTGTTGCGATTTGCAAATCGCAACAAATCCGATTTGTTGCGATTTGTTGTGATTTCGTCCTATATTTGTTGCGATTTGTTGCTATTTGTTGCGATTTTTTGTCATTTGTTGCGATTCGTTGTCATTTGTTGCGATTTGTTGTGGTTTGTTGTGATTTGTTGTGATTTGTTGCTATTTGTTGCGATTTGTTGCGATTTGTTGCGATTTGTTGCGATTTGTTGTGATTTGTTGCGATTTGTTGTGATTTGTTGCGATTTGTTGTGATTTGTTGCGATTTGTTGCGATTTGTTGTGATTTGTTGCGATTTGTTGCGATTTGTTGTGATTTGTTGCTATTTGTTGCGATTTGTTGTGATTTGTTGCGATTTGTTGTGATTTGTTGCTATTTGTTGCGATTTGTTGCGATTTGTTGTGATTTGTTGTGATTTGTTGCGATTTGTTGCGATTTGTTGTGATTTGTTGCGATTTGTTGTGATTTGTTGCGATTTGTTGTGATTTGTTGTGATTTGTTGCGATTTGCAAATCGCAACAAATCCGATTTGTTGCGATTTGTTGTGATTTCGTCCTATATTTGTTGCGATTTGTTGCTATTTGTTGCGAATTTTTGTCATTTGTTGCGATTCGTTGTGATTTGTTCCGATTTGTTGTGATTTGTTGCTATTTGTTGTGATTTGTTCCGATTTGTTGCGATTTGTTGTGATTTGTTGCGATTTGTTGTGATTTGTTGCTATTTGTTGATATTTGCAAATAGCAACAAATCCGATTTGTTGTGATTTGTTGTGATTTGTTGCGATTTGTTGTGATTTGTTACGATTTGTTGTGATTTGTTGCGATTTGTTGCGATTTGTTGCTATTTGCAAATCGCAACAAATGCGATTTGTTGCGATTTGTTGTGATTTGTTCCGATTTGTTGTGATTTGTTGTGATTTGTTGCGATTTGTTGCGATTTGTTGTGATTTGTTGTGATTTGTTGTGATTTGTTGTAGGCTGTTGCGGTATTGAAAAAATACCGATATCGGTTATCGAAAGAAAAAACCCGATAATATCGATATATCGATATTTTTCCGCGATGGAAATTAACTATATTTTAAGCCTAATTTTCACCAGACGCCAGGATATCATAAGAATAACGTTTTACAAAAGAAAAAGCACCTTTTTCGAAGTGTGAATCGAGCTTTAATGTAACAAATGATATATTTACAATGATATATATATAATATATTTACAAGTTTTCTGCCAGAAACACGAGCATGTTTGCTTGGTCTGGCTTTAGCTGGGCTCTCTGCGAAGTTATAATTTGACTTTACTGAATAGTCTCTCAGACGGCGAACTGCTGGCAGGAATTGAGATAGATATTTCCGTGCTAGCTGACTAAGCAAAGGAAAGTCGCGAACATGACATTTCCACCACACCAAAGGGTCGTCATCGCCATCAATTGTTTGGATTTTTATGTATTTATCCATCTCCTTCTGCAATCGAACGCGCGGCGACTGTGATGGCGATGATATCTGCGACGACTTCCCCATGGTGGTCAGGGAGCCAAGCGTCTTCTTGACTTTCTGACGTTTCTGTGGCGGTGGTTGACATGGCTCGTCTTCAGGAACGTCACTTGAAGCGAACACAGCTTCTTTAAAAGAGGTTTCTCTCTGACGAAGGGCCTTCGCTCGAAACGTTAGATTCCTACGTTCTCTGTTTCGGCAGTATATCTAACCTAAGTTACTATATTTCGATTGTTATTTCTACACTGCCTACGCAGCACACTACTTTTATTTCATTCTTTTAAAAGAGCTTCTTTGACGACAATAAGCTCGTTTGGCTTTTCAGTGACAGTGTCGTCGTTCATCTGTTCGCCATCGGCAGTAAAGAAGTCTGGAGATTGTCGATTGAGTCGGTATATACCGCATCTGTCACAAACATGTTCTATTTTATATTCTAGCGATGACTCATCGCGTGCGAAAAAAATTTCTAAAGACTGCGATGGTCTATCCTCGACACTGTCGAGTCGACAGCCCGTGAAATGTGCGCTTTGGGAATTGAAACGCATTAGGTATTCAGGATGAATCATAGTTTGACAATAGGTGGCGTGATTTGCCGCAAAGAGAGTCCCGAAACTTCCGCAACAGAAGTTCAACAAAAAATCAAGCGTCAAAACAGTGATAATCGGTTTTCGCGCGTCTAATACCAATAATATCGTAGATTTCGAAAATATACCAATAATATCGTAGATTTCGATATTTTCGCTAACATTTCGATATTTTCGGTATATCGATATTTTCAAATTTAAAATACCGAATAACCGATATTTGAAAAAAACCGATAATTATCGATATATCGATATACCGCAACAGCCTAATTTGTTGCTCTTTGTTGCGATTTGTTGCGATTTGTTGTGATTTGTTGCGATTTGTTGTGATTTGTTGCGATTTGTTGCGATTTGTTGCTATTTGTTCCTATTTGTTGTGATTTGTTACGATTTGTTGTGATTTGTTGTGATTTGTTGTGATTTCGTCCTATATTTGTTGCGATTTGTTGCTATTTGTTGCGATTTGTTGTCATTTGTTGCGATTCGTTGTGATTTGTTGCGATTTGTTGTGATTTGTTGTGATTTGTTGCGATTTGTTGCGATTTGTTGCGATTTGTTGCGATTTGTTGTGATTTGTTGCGATTTGTTGTGAATTGTTGCGATTTGTTGTGATTTGTTGCGATTTGTTGTGATTTGTTGCGATTTGTTGTGATTTGTTGCGATTTGTTGTGATTTGTTGTGATTTGTTGCTATTTGTTGCGATTTGCAAATAGCAACAAATCGCAACAAATGCGATTTGTTGTGATTTGTTGTGATTTGTTGCGATTTGTTGCGATTTGTTGTGATTTGTTGTGATTTGTTGTGATTTGTTGCTCTTTGTTGCGATTTGTTGTGATTTGTTGTGATTTGTTGTGATTTGTTGTGATTTGTTGCGATTTGTTGCGATTTGTTGTGATTTGTTGTGATTTGTTGCGATTTGTTGTGATTTGTTGCGATTTGTTGTGAATTGTTGCGATTTGTTGTGATTTGTTGCGATTTGTTGTGATTTGTTGCGATTTGTTGTGATTTGTTGTGATTTGTTGCTATTTGTTGCGATTTGCAAATAGCAACAAATCGCAACAAATGCGATTTGTTGTGATTTGTTGTGATTTGTTGCGATTTGTTGCGATTTGTTGTGATTTGTTGTGATTTGTTGTGATTTGTTGCTCTTTGTTGCGATTTATTGCGATTTGTTGTGATTTGTTGCTATTTGTTGTGATTCTTCCTATATTTGTTGCGATTTGTTGCTATTTGTTGCGATTTGTTGAGATTTGTTGCGATTTGTTGCGATTTGTTGTGATTTGTTGCGATTTGTTGTGATTTGTTGCTATTTGTTGTGATTTCTTCCTATATTTGTTGCGATTTGTTGTGATTTGTTGTGATTTGTTGCGATTTGTTGTGATTTGTTGTGATTTGTTGCGATTTGTTGTGATTTGTTGCGATTTGTTGTGATTTGTTGCGACTTGTTGTGATTTGTTGCGATTTGTTGCGATTTGTTGTGATTTGTTGCGATTTGTTGTGATTTGTTGCGATTTGTTGTGATTTGTTGCGATTTGTCGCGATTTGTTGTGATTTGTTGCGATTTGTTGTGATTTGTTGCGATTTGTTGTGATTTGTTGCGATTTGTTGTGATTTGTTGTGATTTGTTGCGATTTGTTGTGATTTGTTGCGATTTGTTGCGATTTGTTGTGATTTGTTGTGATTTGTTGTGATTTGTTGCGATTTGTTGTGATTTGTTGCGATTTGTTGTGATTTGTTGCGACTTGTTGTGATTTGTTGCGATTTGTTGCGATTTGTTGTGATTTGTTGCGATTTGTTGCGATTTGTTGCGATTTGTTGTGATTTGTTGCGATTTGCAAATCGCAACAAATCCGATTTGTTGCGATTTGTTGTGATTTGTTGTGATTTGTTGCGATTTGTTGTGATTTGTTGCTATTTGTTGCGATTTGTTGTGATTTGTTGTGATTTGTTGCGATTTGTTGCGATTTGTTGTGATTTGTTGTGATTTGTTGCGATTTGTTGTGATTTGTTGCTATTTGTTGCGATTTGCAAATCGCAACAAATCCGATTTGTTGCGATTTGTTGTGATTTCGTCCTATATGTGTTGCGATTTGTTGCTATTTGTTGCGATTTTTTGTCATTTGTTGCGATTTCGTTGTCATTTGTTGCGTTTTGTTGTGGTTCGTTGTTTTTTGTTGCGATTTGCAAATCGCAACAAATCCGATTTGTTGTGATTTGTTGCTATTTGTTGCGATTTGTTGCGATTTGTTGTGATTTGTTGCGATTTGTTGCGATTTGTTGCGATTTCGTCCTATATTTGTTGCGATTTGTTGCTATTTGTTGCGATTTGTTGTCATTTGTTGCGATTCGTTGTGATTTGTTGCGATTTGTTGTGATTTGTTGTGATTTGTTGCGATTTGTTGCGATTTGTTGCGATTTGTTGTGATTTGTTGCGATTTGTTGTGATTTGTTGCGATTTGTTGTGAATTGTTGCGATTTGTTGTGATTTGTTGCGATTTGTTGTGATTTGTTGCGATTTGTTGTGATTTGTTGCGATTTGTTGCGATTTGTTGTGATTTGTTGTGATTTGTTGCTATTTGTTGCGATTTGCAAATAGCAACAAATCGCAACAAATGCGATTTGTTGTGATTTGTTGTGATTTGTTGCGATTTGTTGCGATTTGTTGTGATTTGTTGCGACTTGTTGTGATTTGTTGCGATTTGTTGCGATTTGTTGTGATTTGTTGCGATTTGTTGCGATTTGTTGCGATTTGTTGTGATTTGTTGCGATTTGCAAGTCGCAACAAATCCGATTTGTTGCGATTTGTTGTGATTTGTTGTGATTTGTTGCGATTTGTTGTGATTTGTTGCTATTTGTTGCGATTTGTTGTGATTTGTTGTGATTTGTTGCGATTTGTTGCGATTTGTTGTGATTTGTTGTGATTTGTTGCGATTTGTTGTGATTTGTTGCTATTTGTTGCGATTTGCAAATCGCAACAAATCCGATTTGTTGCGATTTGTTGTGATTTCGTCCTATATTTGTTGCGATTTGTTGCTATTTGTTGCGATTTTTTGTCATTTGTTGCGATTCGTTGTCATTTGTTGCGATTTGTTGTGGTTCGTTGTGATTTGTTGCGATTTGCAAATCGCAACAAATCCGATTTGTTGTGATTTGTTGCTATTTGTTGCGATTTGTTGCGATTTGTTGTGATTTGTTGCGATTTGTTGCGATTTGTTGCGATTTCGTCCTATATTTGTTGCGATTTGTTGCTATTTGTTGCGATTTGTTGTCATTTGTTGCGATTCGTTGTGATTTGTTGCGATTTGTTGTGATTTGTTGTGATTTGTTGCGATTTGTTGCGATTTGTTGCGATTTGTTGTGATTTGTTGCGATTTGTTGTGATTTGTTGCGATTTGTTGTGAATTGTTGCGATTTGTTGTGATTTGTTGCGATTTGTTGTGATTTGTTGCGATTTGTTGTGATTTGTTGCGATTTGTTGCGATTTGTTGTGATTTGTTGTGATTTGTTGCTATTTGTTGCGATTTGCAAATAGCAACAAATCCGATTTGTTGTGATTTGTTGTGATTTGTTGCGATTTGTTGCGATTTGTTGTGATTTGTTGTGATTTGTTGTGATTTGTTGCTCTTTGTTGCGATTTGTTGCGATTTGTTGTGATTTGTTGCTATTTGTTGTGATTCTTCCTATATTTGTTGCGATTTGTTGCTATTTGTTGCGATTTGTTGAGATTTGTTGCGATTTGTTGCGATTTGTTGCGATTTGTTGTGATTTGTTGTGATTTGTTGCTATTTGTTGCTATTTGTTGCGATTTGTTGTGATTTGTTGTGATTTGTTGCGATTTGTTGCGATTTGTTGTGATTTGTTGTGATTTGTTGTGATTTGTTGTGATTTGTTGCGATTTGTTGTGATTTGTTGCGATTTGCAAATCGCAACAAATCCGATTTGTTGCTATTTGTTGCGATTTGCAAATAGCAACAAATCCGATTTGTTGGGATTTGTTGCGATTTGTTGCGATTTGTTGTGATTTGTTGTGATTTGTTGCGATTTGTTGTGATTTGTTGCTATTTGTTGTGATTTGTTCCGATTTGTTGCGATTTGTTGTGATTTGTTGTGATTTGTTGCGATTTGTTGCGATTTGCAAATAGCAACAAATTCGATTTGTTGTGATTTGTTGGGATTTGTTGCGATTTGTTGTGATTTGTTACGATTTGTTGTGATTTGTTGCGATTTGTTGCGATTTGTTGCTATTTGCAAATCGCAACAAATGCGATTTGTTGCGATTTGTTGTGATTTGTTCCGATTTGTTGTGATTTGTTGTGATTTGTTGTGATTTGTTGCGATTTGTTGTGATTTGTTGCTATTTGTTGCGATTTGTTGTGATTTGTTGTGATTTGTTGCGATTTGTTGCGATTTGTTGTGATTTGTTGTGATTTGTTGTGATTTGTTGTGATTTGTTGTGATTTGTTGCGATTTGTTGTGATTTGTTGCGATTTGTTGTGAATTGTTGCGATTTGTTGTGATTTGTTGCGATTTGTTGTGATTTGTTGCGATTTGTTGTGATTTGTTGCGATTTGTTGCGATTTGTTGTGATTTGTTGTGATTTGTTGCTCTTTGTTGCGATTTGTTGCGATTTGTTGTGATTTGTTGCTATTTGTTGTGATTCTTCCTATATTTGTTGCGATTTGTTGTGATTTGTTGCGATTTGCAAATCGCAACAAATCCGTTTTGTTGCTATTTGTTGCGATTTGCAAATAGCAACAAATCCGATTTGTTGGGATTTGTTGCGATTTGTTGCGATTTGTTGTGATTTGTTGTGATTTGTTGCGATTTGTTGTGATTTGTTGCTATTTGTTGTGATTTGTTCCGATTTGTTGCGATTTGTTGTGATTTGTTGTGATTTGTTGCGATTTGCAAATAGCAACAAATCCGATTTGTTGTGATTTGTTGGGATTTGTTGGGATTTGTTGCGATTTGTTGTGATTTGTTACGATTTGTTGTGATTTGTTGCTATTTGTTGCGATTTGTTGTGATTTGTTGCTATTTGTTGCGATTTGCAAATAGCAACAAATCGCAACAAATGCGATTTGTTGCGATTTGTTGTGATTTGTTGCGATTTGTTGTGATTTGTTGTGATTTGTTGCGATTTGTTGTGATTTGTTGTGATTTGTTGTGATTTGTTGCGATTTGTTGCGATTTGTTGCGATTTGTTCCTATTTGTTGTGATTTGTTACGATTTGTTTTGATTTGTTGCAATTTGTTGTGATTTGTTGCAATTTGTTGTGATTTGTTGCTATTTGTATTTGTTGCGATTTGTTGCTATTTGTTGCGATTTGTTGTATTTGTTGCGATTTGTTGCTATTTGTTGCGATTTGTTGTCATTTGTTGCGATTCGTTGTGATTTGTTGCGATTTGTTGCGATTTGTTGTCATTTGTTGCGATTCGTTGTGATTTGTTGCGATTTGTTGTGATTTGTTGTGATTTGTTGCGATTTGTTGCGATTTGTTGTGATTTGTTGCGATTTGTTGTGATTTGTTGCGATTTGTTGCGATTTGTTGTGATTTGTTGCGATTTGTTGCGATTTGTTGTTATTTGTTGCGATTTGTTGCTATTTGTTGCGATTTGTTGCGATTTGTTGTGATTTGTTGTGATTTGTTGCGATTTGTTGTGATTTGTTGCTATTTGTTGCGATTTGTTGTGATTTGTTGTGATTTGTTGTGATTTGTTGCGATTTGTTGCGATTTGTTGTGATTTGTTGCGATTTGTTGTGATTTGTTGTGATTTGTTGTGATTTGTTGCGATTTGTTGTGATTTGTTGTGATTTGTTGCGATTTGTTGCGATTTGTTGCGATTTGTTGTGATTTGTTGCTATTTGTTGTGATTCTTCCTATATTTGTTGCGATTTGTTGCTATTTGTTGCGATTTGTTGAGATTTGTTGTGATTTGTTGTGATCTGTTGCGATTTGTTGTGATTTGTTGCTATTTGTTGTGATTTCTTCCTATATTTGTTGCGATTTGTTGTGATTTGTTGCGATTTGCAAATCGCAACAAATCCGATTTGTTGTGATTTGTTGCGATTTGTTGCGATTTGTTGTGATTTGTTGCGATTTGTTGCGATTTGTTGTGATTTGTTGCGATTTGTTGTGATTTGTTGTGATTTGTTGTGATTTGTTGCGATTTGTTGCGATTTGTTGCGATTTGTTGCGATTTGTTGCGGTTTGTTGTGATTTCTTCCTATATTTGTTGCTATTTGTTGCGATTTGTTGCGATTTGTTGCGATTTGTTGTGATTTGTTGCGATTTGTTGCGGTTTGTTGTGATTTCTTCCTATATTTGTTGCGATTTGTTGCGATTTGTTGTGATTTGTTGCGATTTGTTGCGATTTGTTGTGATTTGTTGTGATTTGTTGCTATTTGTTGCGATTTGTTGTGATTTGTTGTGATTTGTTGCGATTTGTTGTGATTTGTTGCGATTTGTGGCGATTTGTTGTGATTTGTTGCGATTTGTTGTGATTTGTTGTGATTTGTTGTGATTTGTTGTGATTTGTTGTTCTTTGTTGTTCTTTGTTGCGAATTGTTGTGATTTGTTGCGATTTGTTGTGATTTGTTGTGATTTGTTGCGATTTGTTGCGATTTGTTGTGATTTGTTGCGACTTGTTGCGACTTGTTGCGATTTGTTGTGATTTGTTGCTCTTTGTTGCTCTTTGTTGCGATTTGTTGCGATTTGTTGTGATTTGTTGCGATTTGTTGCGATTTGTTGTGATTTGTTGCTATTTGTTGTGATTCTTCCTATATTTGTTGCGATTTGTTGCTATTTGTTGCGATTTGTTGAGATTTGTTGTGATTTGTTGTGATCTGTTGCGATTTGTTGTGATTTGTTGCTATTTGTTGTGATTTCTTCCTATATTTGTTGCGATTTGTTGTGATTTGTTGCGATTTGCAAATCGCAACAAATCCGATTTGTTGTGATTTGTTGCGATTTGTTGCGATTTGTTGTGATTTGTTGCGATTTGTTGCGATTTGTTGTGATTTGTTGTGATTTGTTGTGATTTGTTGTGATTTGTTGCGATTTGTTGCGATTTGTTGCGATTTGTTGCGATTTGTTGCGGTTTGTTGTGATTTCTTCCTATATTTGTTGCTATTTGTTGCGATTTGTTGCGATTTGTTGCGATTTGTTGTGATTTGTTGCGATTTGTTGCGGTTTGTTGTGATTTCTTCCTATATTTGTTGCGATTTGTTGCGATTTGTTGTGATTTGTTGCGATTTGTTGCGATTTGTTGTGATTTGTTGTGATTTGTTGCTATTTGTTGCGATTTGTTGTGATTTGTTGTGATTTGTTGCGATTTGTTGTGATTTGTTGCGATTTGTGGCGATTTGTTGTGATTTGTTGCGATTTGTTGTGATTTGTTGTGATTTGTTGTGATTTGTTGTGATTTGTTGTTCTTTGTTGTTCTTTGTTGCGAATTGTTGTGATTTGTTGCGATTTGTTGTGATTTGTTGTGATTTGTTGCGATTTGTTGCGATTTGTTGTGATTTGTTGCGACTTGTTGCGACTTGTTGCGATTTGTTGTGATTTGTTGCTCTTTGTTGCTCTTTGTTGCGATTTGTTGCGATTTGTTGTGATTTGTTGCGATTTGTTGCGATTTGTTGTGATTTGTTGCGATTTGTTGTGATTTGTTGCGATTTGTTGTGATTTATTGCGATTTGTTGCGATTTGTTGTGATTTGTTGCGCTTTGTTGCGACTTGTTGCGATTTGTTGTGATTTGTTGTGATTTGTTGCTCTTTGTTGCTATTTGTTGCGATTTGCAAATCGCAAGAAATCCGATTTGTTGCGATTTGTTGTGATTTCTTCCTATATTTGTTGCGATTTGTTGCGATTTGTTGTGATTTGTTGCGATTTGTTGTGATTTGTTGTGATTTGTTGTGATTTGTTGCGATTTGTTGCGATTTGTTGCGATTTGTTGCGATTTGTTGCGATTTGTTGTGATTTGTTGCTATTTGTTGCGATTTGTTGCGATTTGTTGTGATTTGTTGCTATTTGTTGAGATTTGTTGTGATTTGTTGTGATTTGTTGCGGTTTGTTGTGATTTGTTGCGATTTGTTGTGATTTGTTGTGATTTGTTGCGATTTGTTGCGATTTGTTGTGATTTGTTGCTCTTTGTTGCGATTTGTTGTGATTTGTTGCGATTTGTTGTGATTTGTTGTGATTTGTTGTGATTTGTTGCTATTTGTTGCGATTTGTTGCGATTTGTTGTGATTTGTTGTGATTTGTTGCGATTTGTTGCGATTTGTTGTGATTTGTTGCTCTTTGTTGCGATTTGTTGCGATTTGCAAATCGCAACAAATAGCAAGAAATCACGACAAATCGTAACAAATCGCAACAAATAGCAACAAATCAGAACAAATCGCAACAAATCAACAAATCACAACAAATCACAACAAATCGCAACAAATCACAACAAATCGCAACAAAGAGCAACAAATCGCGACAAATCACAACAAATCGCAACAAATCACAACAAATCACAACAAATCGCAACAAATCACAACAAATCACAACAAATCACAACAAATCGCAACAAATCGCAACAAATCGCAACAAATCGCAACAAATCACAACAAATCACAACAAATCACAACAAATCACAACAAATCGCAACAAATAGCAACAAATCACAACAAATCGCAACAAATCGCAACAAATCACAACAAATCGCAACAAATAGCAACAAATATAGGAAGAAATCACAACAAATCGGAACAAATCGCAACAAATCACAACAAATCGCAACAAATCGCAACAAATAGCAACAAATAGCAGCAAATTGCAGCAAATAGCAACAAATCGCAACAAATAGCAACAAATCAGAACAATTCGCAACAAATCACAACAAATCGCAACAAATCACAACAAATCGCAACAAATCACAACAAATCACAACAAATCACAACAAATCGCAAGAAATCGCAACAAATATAGGAAGAAATCACAACAAATCGCAATAAATCACAACAAATGTTGTCTTTGCTAAAGGTCCCTGCTGCTGCTGCTTGCGCTGTGACTGTTACTTGCCACTGTTGCTATCGTTGTAACGTGAGTATCATGCTCTCTCTCTCTGGCATTGGGAAGAGAGCGTAGCCCCATTAAAGATCGTGGCACCTAGGCCAGCGTTTGGTGGTGCTCGGCGTGGGTGGGTGGGTGTTGGTATTAATATTGGTTGTGTTGGTGCAGGTGCTGCTGTTGTTGCTCTGTGTTGGTGGTGGTGTTAGTGATGTTTGGGGGAGGGTGGTGTTGGTTGTGGTGGTGCTGGTGCTGGTGGTAGTGTTGGTGGTTTAGTGCTGCCTGTTGTGGTGTTGGGGATGGATGGGTGCATGTTTGTGTTTGTGTTTGTGTTTGTGTTTGTGTTTGTGTTTGTGTTTGTGTTTGTGTTTGTGTTTGTGTTTGTGTTTGTGTTTGTGTTTGTGTTTGTGTTTGTGTTTGTGTTTGTGTTTGTGTTTGTGTTTGTGTTTGTGTTTGTGTTTGTGTTCGTGTTCGTGTTCGTGTTCGTGTTCGTGTTCGTGTTCGTGTTCGTGGTGGTGTTAGGGGTGGGTGTTGGTGGTGTGGTGCTGCTGGTATTGTTGTATTTGTTGTCCTTGCTATTATTATATATCCTACTTACCATTTTATTAACCAAACTCAAAACTTTTACTTTCGCCAAGTTGCAACATAACTCAGTAATTACTTTGTATTCTCAAACACTTCTCATTTTATTCTTTCTTCATATTTTTCTTAAATAAAGTGTTGGATGAGATGGAACAAAGGTTTGAGCGACAGCGTTTAGCCAAACGTTGAAAAGGTAAGCGGGCATGCTAAAGTTTCTTATCTAAGTTTATTTCTTGTGTCGCAAAATCACTCGTGTTACGAGTTTAAGCACTGATTATCGTGAACAACAGTTGAACGGCGTTTCCGCATTCGGCCCTCAAAGTTTGCCATGCCTTGTTCCTTTTTGGAGAATTTTTGGCTCTTCGGTGACTGTAATCTTCAAGGATAGAAAAAATGTGGAATTTGTAGTATTGTAGGTTCGAACTAAAACAAATGTGACATTCAAGAATAAACTAACTTGTTTATATAGCGTAAATATAACATAAAGCAATTACAACTATAAGCAATAACTTAGAAGACAGTGAGGGACTGCATATACCTCCGCCAGCGGGTTATTAGAGATGTTTAAAAAGAAAACGAGCCATCCCGCTAACAGGCTAGCTCACGAGAAACACATGCGTGTATGAATAAAATGCTTGATTGCACTCGTACCAAAATTATGCAAAAATATTTGCATAAAATAAAGATAGTGAGCGCAATCAAGCGATTTCTTATACACGGAGAATCTTGCGGTCAGATTTTTATTAATTGCCCATCCAAATTGTGACTAAATTCAACCAACATTTAATGGATTGGTCGTTGGTCTATGGCCAATCCTTCTACAAACGTTTATGAAAATCGGTGCAATAGTTTTTGAGATATTCTGGCAACAGACAGACAAACAAACAAACAAACAAACAAACAAACAGACAGACAGACAGACAGACAGACAGACAGACAGACAGACAGACAGACAGACAGACAGACAGACAGACAGACAGACAGACAGACAGACAGACAGACAGACAGACAGACAGACAGACAGACAGACAGAAAGAAAGAAAGAAAGGGGTAAAAAACATAACCTCCTGGTGGAGATAATTAACATTATACATGCACATATGTATCGATGCACATTTATCGTGCGCAAGCATATTGAATACAAAATTAAATTGTACAGACTAAGACAGAGAACAGTATAGAATTAACGAACAGAATAAAAAATAGTTACGGTACTCACTTTGATTTTCACACTCACCAAACTAGATAGGATGAAGAGACTTGAACTTGAATATAGAATTTGAACACTAACTAGCGCAGATAGAAGATAGTGGCCAAATGCCGAACAGTTGCTATCACCATATAGCATTAACACTAGAACTGATCTTAACATAGGAGATTTGGTATATATCTCAACCTGTTATATGCTGGAACACGCAACCCAAAATTTCCTGATTAAGGCGTCGTGTACTGTAAATATCTGGCAAGCCTGATAATATAAGATAAAAATAAAAACTCGCATTTCGAAACCAACAGTAACAGTACTTTTTGACGTATGCAGATGGATCATTGAGGCTAAAATCCATTGTTAATCCCCACCCATAGTTGCCATTTGCCTACTGAGAGGCCGAATTCTTCCAGGAATGAAATTAGCATTGCAAAATTTGAAAGTTCATAGCTCAAAGACTATAAGGTGGATTCTCTTGAAATTTTTGGTGAATGTTCCTGCCATGCTCTGCTGTTAAGGTCTTCGTTATGGTCTGCAGGGTCTTTTCGGTAAAGCGCTCTCAATTCGTCAGAATTTATGCCACAAAAATAAAATAGATACCCTTAGAAAGCTATTAATTTGTAGAATACAATGTTGTCTTTGATTTTGCGATAAACACAAACCAATAATAGTTGTGAATTTTTAAATTAAAACCAGAGGGCTTCACTCGGAGCGACTCAAGTAAAAAGCGTTTTATTTTGTTCAAAATCTTCTTTTTTTTTTCAGTTTAATTCCGAGAAAGATTTCCAGCGAAACGGTGTCAGCGTTTTTTGATATGTCAAGTTTTTTTGATTTTATTGACGACCAAAGTTGAAAATGCTGTTTTTCGACCAACGGACAAAAACGCTGACACCGTTTTGCTGGAAATTTATCTCGGAATCAAACTGCGAAAAATGCAACTTTTAGTGGCTTGTGTTTATCGCAAAATCAAATACAACATTGTATTCTACAAATTAATAGCTTTCTAACGATATCAATTTTTATTTTTGTAGCATAAATTCTGACGAATTGAGAGCACTTTACTGAAATGAACTTGCAAACCATAACGAAGACCTTAACGAAAACAGAAAAAACTAAAGTTTTGGGGTGCTTTGAAAACACTCGTTAAAAAGAAAAATCACAAGCTTTGCTAAACTCGTTCACTTGCGATTTTTTAGGACGACAATCGATTGGCAGGACGACGACCGTAATAATAATTTTACTGCTACTACATTTTAGCATCCAGAAAAAGTGTAAAATAAATTGGTTACTGATATAATCCTGATTTGTTTTCTATAAAAAATATTTAATATGAAAACTTTGACTGTCCTACCCCGGAATCGAACCTAAAGCTGGATTTCCACTAGGATTTCCACTTGAATAGTTTTCTACTTCGTTCCACATGGAAACTCACAAGACAAAAGAAAAAAGTCGAGCGCGCGATATTTTACGCCTAGTGGAAATCCAGCTAAAGGTCTTCGAATCAACGCATCCGCGCTGTGACCACTGAGCTATTGAGACACGCCGTAGCCCATAGGGCCATAATTTAAAGTGCCCCTACCCTCGACATTTTTCATTGTCTCATTTGGAAGAACTTTTAAAATGATAAAGTAACTTCTTTAGAAGATTTTCGCTTTGTTTTTGAGATATTTCATTTTGTTTGATATGCAAATGTCCGGAATCTACGTCACACATGCATAATGACTTATCGAAGAATGTTATGTATCTTTGCGTTCATCAAATAAAAACACTAAAGTATGAATAACATGTGTGCGTGTTTCTCCTACAACACCAAACTTTTCGATTTTAAAATATTTCGTTGGAGAATGAAAGAGATACACCAACTTCTTCGATAAGTCATTATGCATGTGTGACGTAGATTCCGTACATTTGCATATCAAACAAAATGAAATATCTCAAAAACAAAGCGAAAAAGCGAAAATCTTCCAAAGAAGTTACTTTATCATTTTAAATAAGACAATAAAAATTGTCGAGGTTAGGGGCACTTTAACTTATATATGTAAGTAAGTGGTTGTCAAGAGGTAAAAGGTGGACACGTGGAGAGATCGAGGCAGAGGAAAAGTTATTTCGGAGAGAACGTTGAACTATACTGGCAGGACGAAGAAGTGGTCCGTACTGAAGTTGTAACGTCGAAGTACGTAGTAAAGGGTCTGCAGTGACCAAAGGTGCTCAGAAAGTGTCTTCAGTGACCAGAGTCAGTGAAGTACAAAGACGGAGTTATTCAGGGACCGTACTGGAGTTGAGAACTCAGACTTAGAAGCAGTCCGCCACCAAACGCGACGATATAGCGTATAACATCTACTATCGTTGGAACCTTGATGATGGATGGCTAGCCGAAACATCGATGTGTGAACGGTGAAGAACGTCGGAGAACCATCATATCCTTGCTGTATCCTTGACAAACCGAATAGAACTGTAGTTATTTGCATGTCTTTGTAATTAGATAGGTTAATTATTCATATTAATAAATCTTAGTTCGAATACTATAGACTTGTAGACCACTTCTAGTCAATCGAGATATGGTCTGGAAACTCAGCTAAAGTCTTTGGTCTATATTTTTGTTCGCCTTTATGCATTTTTGTGCACGGTGCACGGTCACTGAACACATTGTATTTTAGTATAATGAACGAATTGTCCAATAGCAATGTTTCAGTTCAATCACTCAACCGTGCTATTTAAATATCAATAAACCTAAAACAAAGGATATGCACGGTGTAAGGTATGGTTCAACATAAAATCCCACCTCATTATAGGCGCTTTGAAGTTTGCCGAGTTTCCAGACCATATCTCAATTGACTATGACCACTTGCACATGAAGTCAAAACGGTTCATCTGGAGGACAACTTCAAAGCTTCGACAGAGCGAATAATCAATGAAAATACTATAGTTTATTAACATTCTTTCTCCACCAGGAGAATAAGTGCAAGTGGTCTATAGAGTTTCCAACACCCACGTGGACGGCGAAATTCGTCACACACGCGGTCAGGGCATTCAGAGATTTTCATATTTTTAAAAACATTACCCGTCAGAACGTGTTTCAATAACTCAGTGGTCAGAGTGCAGCGGATGGCGTTGATTCGGAGACCTTGGGTTCGATTCCCGGATTGGGGCAGTGCGATGTTTTCTTACTATTTAATTTCAGAGATTTGTTTAAAAAGTTAATTCTTGCGTCATGTAAAGACGATGCGCCAAAGTTCATTGTGGGAGGAATAGAACGGACATGGGCTATGGGTATGTGGACATGCATGCATGGGTATATGGACATGGACATATAGACATTGGTGTATGGATATGGCCACATGGCCACGGACACATGGGCATGGACATGCATATGAACATGGCCATGGGACATGTATATCTCAAACTCACAATTAATAATTCATGAAGAAAACACAAAGGAAATCAGTACCGTGTCGGTGGTTTGGATATCGGAGGAAGAAATTACATAAATTAAGCAAACTTTCATCTTGATTTTCTCTTAAAATACTGATTTGTTTGAGATGCTATATCATACACTCGGAGGAGTGTTTCATCAGGATATCCAAACACCTCGAAGTTTGTTCAAAAACCTCGGCTTCGCCCCGGTTTTCAACAAACGTCTCGGTGTTTGGATATCCTGATGAAACGCTCCTCCTCGTGTATGATTATTACATAAACATGTATCGAAATATAGTAAGGTTAGGTATACTGCCGAAACAGAGAACGTAGGAGTCTAACGTTTCGAGCGAAGGCCCTTCGTCAGAGAGAAACGTAAGTATAGGTAATAGCATGGTTTCGAGTGCAATTTGGGGAAAAACATGCACGAGTGAGTTTTTCAAATACTGTCAAAATAGCACGAGTCCGAAGGACGAGTGATATTTGAAGTATTTGAAAAACTCACGAGTGCATGTTTTTCCAAATTGCACGAGAAACCATGCTATTACTTATTAATAATATACATGAAAAAATGTTCAAAACAACTGTACTAACATTTTAACGTACGTGTTTAGCCGTCCACTCCTCGCATATTTATTTGTTAAAAAACGCTTCGCTTCCTTTACTACTTGAAAAAGTTTACTCGAGGCATAAAGAAGTTTCTGGTCTTCTTGTAGGTACTTCACTTGGCAATATTAAAGCATAACTAGCTTCAAAGTTGAACAAATTATCCCCAAAACCGCTGAATCTTGGCCGCCATCTTTGTTTGTTTTGTGTCGGGAAAAATCCGCTGTACAATCAATTTGATTGGTTCTTAGTGATAACAGATTTTTGCACTGTGATTACAGATTTTTGCACTGTGATTACAGATTTTTGCACTGTGATAACACAATTCTGCACTGTTGTTTGGGATTAACTGCACTGGAATCAGCCAATCACAGTCGAGATATTTTTTCATGTACATTATTAAGAGTGTAAACAAACAACGTAAACAACATAAACATGTTGATCCACAGTGGGCATATGCAGATGGGCGTGTGGATATGGGGCATATAGACATGGGATATAGAGATATGGGCATATGGACATTGGCATGTGGACTTACATTGAACACATTTATTTGAATAACAACTTTAAGAATTCTGTCAAAATTAAGTGTAACAAAACACTTCATTATATGCTCCGCCCTAAGTTGCGAATTTAGTAATTACTATTCAAACTATATTACAAGCTTCTTTCTTATAAACGTTTATTTATTTAGTTTCTGGAATATTTTTGAGAATTGCTCGAGCAAGTTTCCTGATTTGTTTGAATTTAACTGGAATAGAATCCTTTGTGTCCGGATCATATTGAAAAGATCTCCTTATTCTGGCCTCCCCAACTTTGGTTTCGCCATTTTGTTTAATTCCACCCCGATTTTGCAGTTCAAAGTTCTTCTTGATACTACGCTTACGCTTTTTTTCCTTCCTGACGATATTTTTTAGAATATTTGTCGCTTTTCTAATCGAATCTTTTTTCACTTTCGGAGCCGACACTACCTTGTTGCGTTTCCTGCCGTACATTCTGTTTTTCCAAGCCTCGGCGAGTACCAGTTGTTGGTTCGCTCTTGTTTGAGCATCAAACTTGGCTGCTTCGACAACAGTGAGTACTTTTTCCAACTTATTGATCAGATCGATAGTTTCTTTCGCTTTTCCTTCGAGTTCTTCGTCTCTTAGTAGTCTTTCTTCCGTTTGCGCTTTCTGTTCGTCCGTTTCTGATGCTACCTCCTTTCTGTCTTTCAATATGGCGTATTCGTATCTGACTTTTTGACCCTCTGATACTCTCTTCACGTCGTCGATTAGGCTTTCGATCGTTTGGTCGTCCAAACCGATCGCTTTCTCTATATTTCCAACCGCAATGGCCGACTTGCGCGTTTCGTAGTCTCTTTCTTTGGCCAATCTCACGTTTGGTGTGTCGTCTATAAAACAAAAAAGGTCAATAAATCAAAGTGCCTCAATGAATCAAAATGATGTGAAAATTAAAGGGTATTGGCAATAAAAATTAAATTTGTCCCATTTGAAAGAACCCGTCAAATGGTATAAGAAGACCTTTTGTAATTTTCCTGTATCTTTCTTGTGTTTTGAAATATTTCGACCAAAGACAGCGTGCTGTCCGCCATCTCTGTAATATCGGGTCTAATTAACTAGGAAATTGGTGACGTCACAAGCAGGGTAAACCTGATGAAACTACTCCGTGGGTGACCAAATTTCCACGGAAGGCTTTTTAAATATTGTGGGTCAATTTAAAATGGAAATAGCGCAACAAAATGGAGTTTCTAGCTCATAATGTCATCAGGTTGGCAAGATTTATCACTTCACCCTGCTTATATGTCGTCACATGCATAATTTTGCATATCGAAAATAACTCCAAGATGGCGGACAGCACGCTGTGTTTGCTCGAAATATTTCCAAAACCAAAACAGATACGGAAAAATTGTAAAAGTTCTTCTTATACCATTCGACGAGTTCTTTCAAATGAGATAAACTTAATTTTTATTGCCAATACCCCTTAAATCTGTCTTATTTGGAAAAACACTTGAAAGGAAACGAAGGCATACTTGGGACTTTAAGATGCTAGGACGACGACGGCGGTTAAAACGCAAGATAAGTTTTACAATTTAAAGAAGTCACGGTTAACTGACTATTATATTTGATATTTGAAGCTAGTTTAATGACTTCCAAAACATCCCAGTATTGCTAAAATGATTGTAGTGTCCGTATTGAAGTCAATCTCAAGCAACAGTTCTCATGTTTTGGCCGTCGACGTCGTCCTGAAGACGTAAAAATCTCTAAGTGGCGTTGTATAAAGAACGAGGACGGTGTTGAGATTACTCTTGGGTCTAAAATTATTCAGTCTCTCTGTTTTGGATTTTTTTTTCTTTTGTTTAGAGGCCGTCGTCGTTGAGGTTGACGTCGTGGATAAGTCCAAAATCTTTAAACAAAGAAATATTTTTGCAAAACAAAAATGAATAATTTTTAGTCCCAGGAGTAATCTCTTTAAAGTGCTTATGAAACGAAAATTAAGTTTGTCTTATTTGCAAGTACTTTTGAAATGACAAAGTAACATCTTTTGCTGTTTTTTGTTTCCTTGCTTTGTTTTTAAGATATCACAGTTTGTTTTATAAGCGAAACTAACCACTAATACTGCATGTGGTCGTATATATCGTGATTACCGTCATCAACAAACTGTTACGGCACGGGCGTTTACACGATACCGGTTAGTGTTCCGTTTTCATTTCATGCCGTCAAGGAACCCATCTTCATTTTGTGCCGTTTTCATGTCATTTTTGTGCCTGTATCGTGTAACGCAAGGCCTAAACGGCATGATTTTGTTCCGTTTTCAAATTGTACCGGCATCGTGTAAACGGTCTAAGACTTTAATCTTTACCTTGTAAAAAGACGGGAAGTTGTATAGATGGAGGTTGGACAAAGTATTGTGGAGGTGGCATGGGAACCATTGGGACATTCTGCTCCATTGCTGGATAGGGCTGGTTTGGTGAATCCATCTGTACAAATCCTGCAGCAGGCGGAAGGGCAGGCGGTGGAACTGGGGGAGGAGGATTTGGGGAGGGAGGTGGTGAAGGAGCTGGGGGAGGAGCTGGGGGTGAAAATGATTGGACGGCTGATGGTGGTGGTGGTGGTGGTGGTGGTGGCGGTTGAACTGGATGTGGCGGTTGAACCGGATGTGGCGGTTGAACCGGATGTGGCTCGACAGAAGGTTGTGGTTTATCGTGATGGGCGTCATTAACCAATTCACTATCCAATGGTCGTAGTCCTGGAAGTTCTTCTTGACCTAATAAAATCAATTTAATTTAATTTTAATTTTTAGTTTATCAGCTTTATTACTATTAGTACTAAAAATTATTATTTTTATTATCATCATCATTATTGTTATTATTATTATTATTATTATTATTATTATTATTATTATTATTATTATTATTATTATTATTATTATTATTATTATTATTATTATTATAAAAATATTTATTATTACCACTAATACTATTAGGGGAACACGGGTGGCGTGTGCTGTTAGCGCGCTGCCTCTCACCAAAAAGTTAAGCCCGGTTAGACGGGGTTAGTACTTGGATGGGTGACAGCTTGGGAATGACCCGTTGTCGAGCTTGGATTCATGTGAGTAGAGTTGTAGTTGATCTCTACTGTGCTTTGAGGGTTTTTCGTCGGGTTCTCCGGTTTTCCTCCCTCCGTAAAATCAACACCTAGGGCTTAGCTGGGATCCGTGGTCTGAATTGTGTCGTATGGCGGCTGCTTTGATATGCCTCGACACGGCCACATTGAAAAATCCTTAGGAGTAATTTGATTGTAAAGATATACGTTTGATGTATTCTAATTAAAGACCCTTATTATTATTATTATTATTATTATTATTATTATTATTATTATTATTATTATTATTATTATTATTATTATTATTATTATTATTATTATTATTATTGTTATTGTTATTGTTGTTTCACGGTAAAGATGTAGATACCGGTGTTTAATCCTCACTGACATGTTTATTCAACTTAAGGTGGCTCCCTATAGTTTCAATAAATTCGCGCTATTTCATACGCTCATTATCTAATGTTATTCACAAGTTTCACAAGTAGACCTTACTATAGCAGAACTATCGCAGATATGAAATATCTAGGAAAAAATTCAATTATTTGCTGTTACCATGGTAATAATGACGTTGGAACTTTGGTATATTTTCAAATATTGCATAATTGAAGCGGCATGTCTTCAGTTTGCTTCGGTGAAATTTTTTTTAAAATTGCTGAGATGATAGATACTGTTGTGGAGAATATCCATGCACAAAATCAGAGAGGGTTGTATAGACAGATTTTTCGCTATAAAAATTATCGATTTAAAAAAGTTCTGTCTTATGGAAATTTTTGTAAATTATATATACTTTAGAACTTTTTATAAACTACTTATTTACAAAATTTTAGCAAAATTCACCGACGAAAACGTCTACAAGTCTACATCTATGTTAACGCGGTCGGAGAATTTCAAATCGACAAGATCGCTATTTACGCATGCGTAGCAATACTATTTCTAGTCACCAGTCCCCTATTGAAATTACCGTAGGGAGCCACCTTAAGCCAGTGAGTACTTCTGACGTTCTTCAATTCATCGACAGTACCTTTCGGAGAATGTTGGAGAATTATTTTTATTATTATTATTATTATTATTATTATTATTATTATTATTATTATTATTATTATTATTACATACTACTATAAGGGAAGTGGATATGCCGGTATTCACACCACTTGTTTTTTCTACAACTGTGGACAGGGGAAGGAGACAACCATCGCATATAAACGACTGGCAGAATTGTTGGCAACGAAGCGAAAATCAGAATACAGCATCACACTTGCATGGATGCGATGCAGCCTTTCCTTCGCCTGGATCCGGTCGGCGGTGACGCCGATTAGAGGCAGTCGTGATGTAGCTTCTAATCGGGACCGAGATGCAAACATTGAACTGGGTTACAGAGAAAGCCGTCTTGGCGGTTTTTAGTTTTGTAAAGTTTTAAAAAGAACATAATAACAATTCTTATGACATATTACAATTTATCTTACCCTTAGATGGCGCCGAGTATCCACCAGCGCTTTGTTCGGTCATCGTATCAGGCTGTAGCTCTGGAATCGGACCTTCTGTCTGTTCAGGCATTGTAGGTGAGGCGAATTGGTCAGACGCAGGCATTGGTTGCTGCTCCAACTGAGGGTTTCCCGCTGGAGGTGCATTTCCAGTTTGAGATACCATTGGTGCAGACTCTCCAAAAATGCTCCATTGCGCCCTGTCCTCGGGGGTTGTCATTGGCTGGTGTTGTTCAGCTGGCTTGTGTAACTGTTTATGATGAACGTTATGTTTGGCGGCGTGTTCCTTTTTATGTTTAGGTGCTTTGGCTACTTTCGGTTGCGGTGGCGGTTGTTGTTGGTTGGGGCTATCCTTCATGAATGTGTTGGACACTGGAACAAACCCAGCAGGGAGGCTTTGCTCTGGTCCAGGTTGGAATGGTAAAGGCATATTTTGCTGCGCTTGGGGCAAGGGCATTGGTGGTGGAATAGCAGGCAGGGGAGGGAGGGGAGGGGGAGGAGGAGGTGGTGGCGGTGGCGGTGGCGGCGGCGGAGCCTGTTGAGGTGATGGACTTTGTTGGGTTTGAGGCGCGGCGAATGAAGCTATACCTGGTTGTACAACCGGAGCCTGTTGTGGTGTTTGCTGGAATGGTTGAGTCATATCTTGAGCCGGGTCAACCGAAGGCATGCCGTACAGGTATCCGTAGTTGTACTGTGGGAATTGATACGCCGTAGGTCGGTGTATTCCCCTTCGTTTGGCCACATCGATATCTTGTCGAACTTTGCTGTCGGCCATGAATTTCGCCACTTCCAGTGTAGTGACAATCTTAAGGATTCGTTTTGCTAAAGCGACCACTTTTTCATCGCTTCTGGCTACGCCGTTCCTCTTTGCTGCTTTGTATTTTGCGATGTCTGATCTGAGGGTTTTTGTGATCTGTTCTGTTTGATCTTCAATATATAACGGGTCTGCTCTTACTTGCTTCTCGACCCCCGTCAAAGCATCCGCTGCTTGGTCTACATAAAATAACCTAGCTTGTGCCTCTTCCACGCTTTCATCTATGATAAAACATATAAAAACAATTGCGGAGATCATTAAAGTGCCAATGCAGCGAAATTTCACCCCAGTTTTTTATGATTGCATTTGAAAGAATATTGTTACGAGCGTCCCGACTTAAAATATTTTGATTCTATTTTACTCGCAACAAAAAGCAGTGTGAAACCAGTTACTCTCATAAAACTATTTATTTACTTCAACTATACTATGTAATTAGCGTCTTTATAACTTTAACGGATAGGTAATCAATTCTTAACAGTTCAAACTTATCTCTCAATCTCTGCCTGAGCGCAACTCTGTGAGTCTTCAGCGATTTCTTCTTGACTTCTTCTACCAACGATGATCCATTTCTTTCTGGTAGTTTGCGTGATGCTATTCAGGCACTTCTCTTGATGCCTTATGAATAATGCATGACTCGCTTAGTTGTGCTCAAGCTTTTATAATACTTGGTAGAGGAAGATATTGTGAAACTGTGACTAATTTCCTCTACGTAACTTAGAATGATTCAGTAGTTTTAAAGTCTCTTATCAAACCACCAACTACCGACATCTCAGCCAACTCATGTCCGTTTACGTGTCTTGTGGTTTATAAATCTATATCCTTTACGTATTGGATCCGGAGTATTTGCTAAATCATGCAACTACAAATTATTTCCCATAGGTAAATTAGAATAAAGAAAACTATATTACAATATTATAGTATACATGATAATTGTATATCATGCATATAACACTATGGACTACCATCGTATCATATTAATAAGCTCCAGAGAGTGCAAAATGCAGCCGCTAGGCTCATTTGCAACACCCCTCCATTTGACCACATTACTCCGGAATTATTTACCTTACATTGGTTACCAATTAAATTTAGGATATCTTTCAAAATACTTTTAATCACTTGTAAAACCTTAAACGGCTTAGCACCGGATTATCTGCAAGAACTCGGAAATGTCAAATCCCCATCAAGATATAGTCTCCGATCCAATGATGATGAACTCCTGCTACAACTACCAACATTCCGTAGCTTGAAGACCTTGGGCGACAGGTCTTTTTGTGTTGCAGCACCAACGTTATGGAATAGTTATCCACAACATATCAGCTTTAGAGAGCTAGGTGACAACGTTTAAGACGTTCTTAAAAACATATCTTTGATTTTCGTTCTACAGACTGTTTAACTATGGAAGGGTATTGGCAGCCATTTAGTTGCCATAACAACTGTTGCTATTTAGTCTTTTTCCACATCTAGTTTTATTCTTTTTCCGAATTGTTTAATCACGTATTTTGGACTCTCAAACTTGTATTTTTCATTTTTCAAGAAACTGCGTGGAGCCACCTTAAACGGCTTAGCACTGGATTATCTGCAAGAACTCATAAATGTCAAATCCCCATCAAGATATAGTCTACGATCCAATGATGATGAACTCCTGCTACAACTACCAACATTCCGTAGCTTGAAGACCTTGGGTGACAGGTCTTTTTGTGTTGCAGCACCAACGTTATGGAATAGTCTTCCACAACATATCCGCAGAGCTGAATCAGTGACAACGTTTAAGACGTTCTTAAAAACATCTTTTTAAAAAAGCTTTTTGTTGATTACTTTGTATTTATATAATCTTTACCTATATTATCTTTAGGTTAAATTTTACATTTTGTTGATAGTATATTGTTAGATTCTTAAATTCATACTATTATAGTTTTAGATTTTGTCATCTAAATTTAACTTAGATTATATATTTTGCATTGTGTAAATAAGTCTTAAGAGCGCATGTGAACATATTTGAATGAAACATGCGCGGTATAAGAATTAAATATTATTTATTATTATTATTATTATTAAAGAACACTTAAAATGACAACGTAACATCTTTCGTAGAATTTCGTTTCCTTGCTTCATTCTTGAGATATTCAGGTTTGTTTGATATGCAAATGTCATACTTATGACATCGCACTGCATAATGACTTTTTAGAAAAGTATAATTTTCTTTGAGAGTGCTTGTCGGAAGTACTTAATAAAAATTTGCACTTGCATGTATGTAGCCATGACTATCACTAAACGTGTGTTGCTGGGTGTAAAATATTTGGACTATTCTAAAATTGATGCTATTTCAAAAAGTCATTATGCAGCGTGATGTCATAAGTATGACATTTGCTTATCAAACAAACCTGAATATCTCAAGAATGAAGCAAGGAAATGAAATTCAACGAAAGATGTTACGTTGTCATTTTAAGTGTTCTTTCAAATGCAATCATAAAAAACTGGGGTGAAATTTCGCTGCATTTGCACTTTAATAGAATAAAGTTTTAAAATCGTGATTGTCAATTGCATTTCTCGATAGAAAGGTTGTTTTCCACAACCGTATTTTTTAGTTAAGGTGAGATGTTCCAGCTTGTTTGATATGCAAATGACACAACTTTTTACGTCACGTGTGCATAATGAGTTATCAGAAAAGGTTACATATCTTTACTATTATGAAAACATGGGCTTAACTCAAAGGAAGCATGTGCGTGTTTCTACCCACAACACCAAACATGTAGAATTCCAAGTGATTTCGTTTCACAATAGCAAAGATATGTAACCTTCTCTCGGTAACTCATAATACTCATTATGCACGTGTGACGTAAAAAGTTGTGTCATTTGCATATCAAACAAGCTGGAATATCTAAAAAACGAAGCAAGGAAACCAAAAACTGCAAAAGATGTTATTTTATCATTTTAAATGTTCTTTTCAATAAGACAAACTTAATTTTCGAGTCATATGCCCTTTAAACATTGTCACGCAACAATGATTTTGTTGCGAGTTGAAAAAAAATTTGAAACTAGCAGACTCCAGTTCTACTTGCTGCAACATACTGTTTCAACTTGTAACACAATCATTGTTGCGTGACAAACGACAATGTTTAAGGTGGATGGTAATACGTGTAACAACGCTTGTCAACTTGCAACGCAACAATGTTGCAGCAATTTGTTGCTCGTATTACTTCACCTTTAGGAAAAGCAGAAATTATACATTCTGGCAATTATGCGTTATTTTAGAAAAGAACTTAAAAAATGAGAAAACCTTTTTTCGCTTCTAGTTCTTACTGAATTGGATATAGAAACAATGTTGAAAGTTTGGATAAGCTCCGTTCGTCCGTTCGTTCGTTCGTTCGTTCGTTCGTTCGTTCGTTCGTTCGTTCGTTCGTTCGTTCGTTCGTTCGTTCGTTCGTTCGTTCGTTCGTTCGTTCGTTCGTTCGTTCGTTCGTTCGTTCGTTCGTTCGTTCGTTCGTTCGTTCGTTCGTTCGTTCGTTCGTTCGTTCGTTCGTTCGTTCGTTCGTTTTGTACAAAATTATATATTTTATTTAGAAGACATTTTTAAAAACTCATTCTAAAACGTTCAAACCTGAGTCTATGAAAGCAAAAAAACATACATACCAATTTCTCGGGCTTTCCTAAGTACTGGTTTTTCGCGAACATCAGGAATGTTGTTGCTATATGACTCCAAGAAAATTTGTTGTGGAACCGTGTTCCCAAGGCTCTGAGCTGTTTGAAAAAATAGATAACATACGAGAAGTTATTATAAGATTTTGAATTGGTTGTGTTCCTGCGTTCAAATCATATGAACCTACGTTCTAATCATATGAACCTACGTTCTAATCATATGAACCTACGTTCTAATCATATGAACCTACGTTCAAATCATATGAACCTACGTTCAAATCATATGAACCTACGTTCAAATCATATGAACCTACGTTCAAATCATATGAACCTACGTTCAAATCATATGAACCTACGTTCTAATCATATGAACCTACGTTCTAATCATATGAACCTACGTTCTAATCATATGAACCTACGTTCTAATCATATGAACCTACGCTCTAATCATATGAACCTACGTTCTAATCATATGAACCTACGTTCTAATCATATGAACCTACGTTCTAATCATATGAACCTACGTTCTAATCATATGAACCTACGTTCTAATCATATGAACCTACGTTCAAATCATCTGAGTCCCAGTAGCTCAATGGTTAGAGCGTCTCACCAGCGATCAGAAAGTTGTGGGTTCGAGTCCTGCTTGGGAACTCAGAAAATTTTTCTGAGCGGTAAAATAGCTCGAAGAACGTTTACAGTCAATTCTCATATCCGAGCTAGGATATTCATCTCTCTCTTAATACTTTAACTCTGAACGCCATATTTTTTTATAATCGTCTATTCTGTTCTCCTTTATGCACAGACAACTATAATTTTATTCTTTAAACTGTAAAGAATATAACTGTAAATAACTGTAAATTTAAAACTAACTTACCTCCCCATAAGAGCGCAAAGAGTTGAAGAATAAAGCTCCAGCTCATCTTGCATTGTCAGCACTATTAAGAGAATATATATATATAGTTTGCATTATAAGTGAGTAAAGTGGCGACCTTTTAAATACAAAGTAAAATGACTCATAATCACAGTTGTGAATTACTGCCAAGATACTTTGCAACAAAATACTGACAAGTATAAGATATATATCTCCGTTTGTTTGTTTGTTTGTTTGTTTGTTTGTTTGTTTGTTTGTTTGTTTGTTTGTTTGTTTGTTTGTATATATATATATATATATATATATATATATATATATATATGCAACGCTCACTACCCTTGTGGAAGTTTGAGCACTCTGGGCCGATACGCACTTCAGGCTATCTGAATGTACTTCACCGATGCTGTCCCACATGCGGTTGTCACCGACAATCGCATGTGTATAAGTAATTGGATGAAATTCATTCAGATTGTTCCAAGCTACACTGATGAGCTGTTGTACAGCGAAACACCGTGTCTGTAGATTGAACTCTCTCTCTCTCTATATATATATATATAAATACGTTCGAGGTATTTATCCGACTTAAAACACGATTGAAGAAGGTTTTCTAAAAAATAGCCTTTACCGAGTGTCGAAGGACATTGTTATGTTGAACGTTAACGGGTTTTATGAAATAATAAGACTCCAAAGCAGTTTATTAAACAAACTTGAGAAGTACGTAAAGGTTCATTGAACACATACACAGACTTCTACAAGCTTGTTTGAATAATTAGTCAGATGAATAATTAGTACCAGATATCATTACAGCATTGGGCATGCGTATTGATGCAGTATCAATCCCACATTTTATGCTCAACGTTCAGTGTAATAAAGTGCTGACTCAACCAACAGATTTTGATGATTTTCATTGGTTTGCCTTCCTCTCGTAAACTACGTGAGCGAAAAGCAAACCCTTGCTCTCCTTCCCGTATGTGGGCGCTACCGGCGTTACCATACGAGATAGTTGTAGCAGGCACCCTATGAATTCTGCAATTATAAATTCATAGGGATTATATATATAATCCCCGGGCTTTATATATATAATCCCTATGAATTTATAATGAGGGATTTATGGGATATAAATCCCTCAAAAAAAACAAAGAAAACCGAGTTGATCGTGTTTTAATTATTGATATTCACTTGAAACTGATTATACATTGCTGCTTAAAGTTTCATGCCCGTAGGCGATCTTCAGGCAATAGTGGAATCCGTTAGTTCTAGAAGTAGCAATGTATAATCAGTTTTAAGTGATTATCAATAAAGAAATTACTCTGAGTTTCACACGAGGTGCTATCTTCAGGCGGATTCTATTCTGCGTTTGAAGTTAAACTTTTATAACTCGCTCTACTGTAATTTCGGTATCGAGCACTTTATGTGTTGGATACAATATATATATATATATATATATATATATGTACTATTTACAGAATGTGGCCGTTCTGTATCGGGGTATACAGAACAATCATGCCGTTTAGGCCTTGCGTTTACACGATACAGGCACAAAAATGACATGAAAACGGCACAAAATGAAGACGGGTTCCTTGACGGCATGAAATGAAAACGGAACGCTAACGGTATCGTGTAAACGCCCGTGCCGTAACAGTTTGATAACGGTAATCACGATATATACGACCACAGTATTCGGGTCAGCGGTATTCACAAAGTCTTCTCAATTCTCATTGGAAGAGAATAGTCACAATGCTAATCCGTCATTATATTATACCGGCACCGTGTACGGCATGATTTTGTTCCGTTTTCAAATTGTACCGGCATCGTGTAAACGGGGTCTAAATGTAGAGCAATAAAATTTAAAGTGCTTATATCACTTGTGGGGTTTTAACGTATTTGAATAGAGCAAAAAAAGTTAGTTAATAAGTTATTTTGCCGTTTTTTATTTACTTTAATAGTTTCTGAGATATAAGCCTTTAAAATGAACGACGGAAATTTTTGAGAATTGGCATATTCAGAAGCCAATATGTCAGGAACTATTTGACTAAATCAAAAACGGCAAAATAAATTTATTAACTGATTTTTTCTGCTCTATTTAAATACGTTAAAACCCCACAAGTGATATAAGCACTATAAATATATGCGTATCCGGACCACAGTCCCGGATGTTCATTTTGCTGGCGTGACTTTCTAAGGTTTTCACACTAATTTTGATATATACAATAAGTATCAAAAAAGTGAAATAGCCATATAGTAAACGGTTTATTTACCTCATTTACTCGTCCTGTACGGAAAAATATTGCCTGCGGCTCGGCGCGTATGGGCTGAGACTTTGGTCAAATATTATCCCATACAGACCTTGTTCTCGGTTAATAATACAATCATACGTACATTTAGCGCATGTTATATCCTATGTAGCTGTTGGTATAAAAGTTTTATTTAATTCATTTTAGAGTGAATATAAAATACATTTTAAGGAAAATACATCTCTGACTAGAACACGGATCCAAACTTTATTTCGATACATTACTTCACCGCAAAACCTGTAATGTATATACTAAAAATATATATCCGAAAATTAACGTCAAACAGTACGATTTTGGTTTTTCAAATTAAGCCTTTGTGATGAAATTAATATTGGAGTAATAATTTTCTCTTGCGACAATAAAGTTCAGTCGGTTAATATAAGCACTTGTGATCTTAGCTGTTTAGCCGTAAACTGGCCATGCTATGGTCCAGTAAACACATAAACCGAACAGTCCAGTCGCTTTAATAACGTTCCACACACAAATCTCAACGTACCTTTATCATATTGGCTCTGTATCTACATTTTCCATGGAAAACCAGACCTGGGAAGGGTTGAATAAATATCAAATTTTATCCAATATTTTCTCGACGCAAAAAAATCGGGAAGGAAGTTGCATTGATTAACCATTAGCTAATATCCCAATGTTGTGAGCACGTGAGCGTGTTCTTGACGGTGATTGGTTAGAAGAAGGTGGCAATGACTTATTCAACCGGTTAAAGTTAGTCTATGATGCCAAGGCAACAATTACGACACAACTTGATCAACAACCTGCTTCTTGACTACTGAGCCAGTTACAAATGAACGGGTAGTTGCGATGATTGCCGATAAAGTAGAACTTCATTTACACTTGCTAATATAGTTGGAACTATTGAATTTGTTTGCTGGAAAATACAATTAGGGCCTTTTATATACTGGGAAAAATAAGCTGCGGCTTAAATAAGTCGCGAACAGCTCGTATAAACGGTCAATTCTTGAATCAGAGTTGGAAAAAGTATTCAACCTTCCTCCGGATGGGTTTTTAAGTTTAGATAACTTTCCTCAAAATATATAGCGAGAATTTTGTGTTTTGCAACGTTCATAAATACTGCGTGACTTTTACAGTACCTTGGTTTTCTAGGTTTTCCTAGGTAAGCTTTGGCATACTACAATAGCTACTAATAACTGACCGCTGATAGCCTGCCAACTACCCTCGACTGCTGCGAAGATACAGACATCACAGCGGACATCAGCGTACATGTCTCACACATGTAACTGCTGCCAGTGCTGCATAATTGTTGGTTAGCCAAAGTTTTGCTGCAAATCGCATTTCTTCTCGACACCTTACTTGATCAATTGTAACTTTCTCAGATTACCGAATGTGTTGTTTCACGTGTTTTCACTTTAAACCTTCTTCACTAAAGTAAACCTTCCTCCGGGTGGTACCCGCATACCCGAAGCTTTTTTCCAACTCTGTCTTGAATAAGCACACCTTAATTATCGAAATATAGTAACTTAGGTTAGATATACTGCCGAAACAGAGAACGTAGGAATCTAACGTTTCGAGCGAAGGCCCTTCGTTACGTTTCTCTCTGACGAAGGGCCTTCGCTCGAAACGTTAGATTCCTACGTTCTCTGTTTCGGCAGTATATCTAACCTAAGTTACTATATTTCGATTGTTGTTTCTACACTGCCTACGCAGCACGCTACTTTTATGTCACCTTATAATTAGTTTGTTTAGTATAAACCAAACTGAAAAATAAAATAAAATTTAAAATAATAAAATTTCCATCCTATGGCTATACACCGTTTTATAAAGATGGCTTCAATTTATATTTTTAATGTGCCTTAAATTTAACTTATCCTTTCGAACCTAGCTCTTGCGTTTATAATTGAAAAGAACTTTTACACAAGAGGAAGCTGGAAAAAGGCTAATTTTAATAGATGCATAAATCTTTATGAATACGGTGTATAGTCACTTCATATCATTTTTTTGGCGGCGGGAGTTTAAATTGTTATTTTTAAATGTTATTTGTACATTGCAGCGGAATCCGGTGCCATTATTGTTATGAGTTCAATTGCACCGGCAATTGCATAGTTTACTTTGATATGCAATGCGTTTTGTGATTGGTTAATTTAGCGTAAAATAAAGATTATGATTGGCTTATTGCTACTATTTCTTATCGGAGGATAGAAAATAGTGACAGCTGATAATTAAGATTTGCGAATTGGCATTCCATGTTTCTACTAGTTTGTGAACTCATTTTGTAGTTGCTACTAATTTAATTTCTGTAGTTTAATTTTTATATATAGTGCACAGAGGGTTTTTACAGCTCTAGTACTTTACAATACTTTTAAAAGTTCTCAATTTTGATTGGCTGAGAAATACGGTGCAGAAAAAGGGAAATACAGTGTCAATTGAAAATCAAAGGCCCTTGAGGCCGACTCGCGGATAGAAATATAGATGGCAGGCTCACGCCTGCACTGCAGGCTAATAGAAATAGGATAATTCCGATCGTTCAAAAGACACCAGACCAGAAACAAATGAAGCGTAACACGCTAATCAGTATGCAAGCTATAATGAGTCTGTCTACCAATAGCCTGATTATCAGACGGTATGGTGTTCGCTCACTCCACCTCCCCGTCTGATGGACTTCACGGGGTTTCATGTTCTGTGACGTATTATCCTTTAACCAATCAGAGTGAAGGTTTTAGTTTTTGAGAACTAATTATGTATGCAAGGAAGCCCGAAAAGTGAAACAAATGCATTGCGATTGGCTGCTGCAATACAAAGGATAATACGTCACAGAACATGAAACCCCGTGAAGTCCATCAGACGGGGAGGTGGAGTGAGCGAACACCATACCGTTGATAATCAAGCTAGTCTACCAATGGTAAGACAAATAAAACAAAAAAGACAAATCTTCAATCAGATATTGCTCACCTTATGCAGCCTGGTCATTTGTTTTCCCGCAAAGCAGCCTGGTCATTGTTAACGCCATTGGAATGTATACACAATGAATGTATATATTACAGCGAGTGCCCAGTTACAATGAGTCAAAAAGATACGGATTTTGACGGATGGTATTTTACAAGCTCGTACCCAGGCTCTTTCTGCACAAAACAAACAAAGATGGCGGCCAAGATTCGAAGCGATGGAGTACAATCACTGGAGTAGAATTCGTTCAAATTTGAAGCTAATTATTCTTTAATATTGTCAAGTAAAGTGCCTGCAAGAAGACTAGAAGATTCTTAGTGCTTTTAGTAAACCTTTTCAAGTAGTAGTGAAAGAAGCGATGCTTTTTTAAAGAACCAAATATACGACTATACGAGGAATGGACGCCTGGACGGCAGAGCTGAAGCACTGACACTGTTCACTGTTGTAATGTTCGTAAGTACAGTTGAGTTAGAGAGTTTTTTACGTATATTATTAACTACTTAATAACCGAGAGTGAGGTCTTTACTGTAAAATATTTAACCGAGGTCTTGCTGTATTGACCGAGCGATAGCGAGGTTAATACGCTCAAGACCGAGGTTTAATATTTTACCGTAAAGACCGAACGGTCGAGGTTATTAAGTAGTTTATTATATGTCACTTTTTATTTCAAAATCAATCTTGTATTTCTTGGTCTTCGCTTCCTTTAACTTCGTCAAAAAACCGAACTAGCGTTATTTATTTCTGTTTCTTTCTCGTCTGGATACTAGAATTTACTTTTATAATGTTCATCGTCGTCTATTTCATCTATTTTCGCCGTTTTTCGGCAATAAAAGTTTCTTATTAGGATTTTTTGTTTGTTTCCAATCGTAGGGCATTAACAATTTTCATAATGCCCGTGGGCATTATGGAGAAATCTCGCCCCGTCAGCAACCAATCACAGCGCGTGATTTTACCGGAAGTAATCCGTGCCATATAATAATAGTATGATTTTTTGTGCAATTTGAATGAAAAAAAAAACCAGTTTTCATGCTCGTGTTATTTTGATAGTCTGTGAAAAACTCACTATGTATATGTAATGTATGTATGTAAATTTTATTATAATAACAAAATGTATTTAGCTCGCATGAATTAATTGGGGACACTATACAACGTTGGTTTTACCATATAGTTGGTTTTACTTAGAGAAAACCTCTCGAGGCACACGAGAGAACCAATATTATAAACTCTACTCACATAGAGCCAAGGTGGTTACCCATCCAAGTACTAAGGCCACATCAAAAAAAAAACTTTTTTAGCATCCACCCATTTCAATTTTATCAGGTAGGGAGGAAGTTTTTTTAAAAATTTTTATGGGTTTTTTTAATTTTGCCATACAGGGGCACTGCTCTGCATCCACTACAGGGTGTTTCAGAGACATGCATGGAACATGTAGGGGTTTGAGTACGAGAATGGCTCCAAGGTCATGCATTCCTCAGGACAAGAAGTTCATTGGTGATTGCAAAGCGACAATCACCATTTTGATACTACAGGTAAAACGTTGTTTTGAGAGATTTTACACTAAATTTGAAGGGTTTATTGAAAAATATAAAATATTTGGAGGTTGGGGGATTTTCTCAGGTTGGGCAGGGACGCTAAACAAGTAATTGTTTTTTATGTGACCTAACCCTATTTGACTAGGCTTAACTTCAGTGGTGAGAGGCAGAGTGCTAGCAGCATGTACTACAAGTGCCCATTACTATATTATATTCCTATGAGAGAATTGCTGAATGACATATAAAAACACTAATGTTTATTTACTAAATTTAAAACCCCATCATTTTGCATGTAATTGACAAACAAACTATTTCTAAGTCTTTGGGGCCATTCACAAAATATGTGACACGGGGGTGGGGTGGGGGTGGGGGGTTGTTGAAGCATCACATAACATCACATGAGGGGAAGGGGTATAACAAACACAGTCGCATGACAGACAAACACACTGTTGGTGAGAAAAGTACATCTATTATGCAAAAAAAGAATAAATTTCATGTTTCTTGGTGCATGACCGCTTTGTTCTTTAAAAAATGGAATTCTTGATTTTGTTTTGTAATTAATAAAATTAACGTGATACGCCATTGTATTCGTACGTGATTTAATTGATCAGTTGCTTAGTTTATAAATGATGTGAGCCAACAGCTTGTTATTGTTCTGAGTAAGGCCTTAGTCAACAGGCCGAAAGCTTAGCAAATAAATATTTTACGTTGGTGTTTCCACAAAACTTACTTACATAGAAATGGTACTGTCAAGTCAATTTTGTGATTTTTTAATGTTTGTATAATACACGAATAATGAGCGCAATCAAGCATTTTTTCATTCATTTCTTTTACACGAAGAAGCTTGCAGTCAGATTTTTATGAAATTCTCATTCAATACTCAACCAAAATTTGGTTTTTGGTCTACAGTATGGCCAAACCCTCTATAATGGTACACGAAACTTTGGTTAATACTTTTTGAGATATTCTGGTGACAGACAAATAAACAAACAAACAAACAAACAAACATACAAATAAACAAACAAACAAACAAATAAATAAACAAACAAACAAACAAACAAACAAACAAACAAACAAACAAACAAACAAACAAACAAACAAACAAACAAAGATAAAAATGAACCTCTTCACAGAGGTAACATGCAACGTTTAGCCAATAGGGACCTTACAAAGTACTACGGCAACTTCAACGACGACGTCTTTTAAACAAAAGAATTTTAGTTGCGAAACAAAGAGAATGAATAATTTTTCGTCCCTGGAGTAATCTCAACACCGTCCTCGTTCTTTATACAACGCCACTTAGAGCATTTTCACGTCTTCAGGACGACGTCAACGGCCAAAAGATGAGAACTGTTGCTTAAGATTGACTTCAATACTGACACTACAATAATTTTAGCAATACTGGGGCGTTTTGGAAGTCATTAAACTAGCTTCAAATATCAAATATAATAGTCAGTTATCCGTGACTTTTTTCGATTATAAAGTTTATGTTGCTTTTTAACCGCTGTCGTCTTTCTTGCATCGTAAAGTCCCTAATATTTTGGCGTGGTTGGTCTGAAGTGTTGAAGATTTTAAAAAATCCTTATAAAATTACTCGACATTTTAACTTCTTCTTTTTTGAGAATCATGTCGATTGTTTTTTTATCGATTCCAAATTTTTCTCCAATAATTTTAGCAAGAATCGAAGCCTTACGCAGTGATCGGTTTATCTTTGTGACCATTTTTTGCCACTGTTTTTTGTATTCTTTGCAACGAAATTCCGTTTGTTTTGGCACGTTCATCCCTGTCTCATCATCGTGTAAATTTCCTTTTGGTCTTTTAGCGTTATTTTTGGTAATTTTTTCTCGCCGCAGACCATGGAACTTGCGCCTCTTTTTCCCTCGTATTCTGTCTACGCCTTTTACAGTTCTTTTCGAAGAAACGGCATATTTTATCTTATGGCCTACTACTTTTTCAGCTTTAGAAATCTTTCTTGTCTTTTTACTCTGAGAGTTATGTCCAGGTAATTTGCGTCGATGGATATTTTCGGGAGGATGTCTTTCTCTATTACGTTTGTGTTCTATTCTACTAATCTTAGGAATTTTGTCCTTTTTGTCATTTTGGTAAAAATGATGTCCATATAACTTATGCTGGTTCATTCTTTCTGGATTAACGTCTCTCATTCTGTCATTTTCTTTTCTTGGTTTTTCTGTTCTACTAATTCGATTCTTCTTTTCTCTTTGGAATTTCCTTCTGTTGTGATGCCGGTTCATTCTTTCTGGATAAACATAACTTATTCTCTTACTTTCTTTTCTTGTTTTTCCTATTCTAGGAATTCGATTCTTCTTTTCTCTTTGGAATTTCGTTCTGATTTGATGTCGGTGGATTCTTTCTGGAAAAACATGTTTTGTTCTTTTGCGTATTCCGGGTATTCTTTTTGACATAAAATTGTTGCTACTTTCTTCCCTTTGGAAGTTATCTCGTTTTCTACTCTTATGTCGATAAATTTTTTCTGGAAAATTATCATTGTCTATTCGTAAACTTCGCCCTACATTAGAACCTTCGCCGTAATGCCTTTGAAAATATTTGTTTCTAAGAAAGGGATGCCTTCTATGAAAGACATTGTGCCTTTTATGCCAGTATCTCGGACTTCTTAATGACACCTCTTCATTAAATTCTTCCCTTCGATCATTCTTGTGTAATATGTGCCTATGTCTATCTTCATCTCTTATCCTTTCCAAAATTCTTTGTCTTCGTCTTGAATTATATTTCGATGACCTGACTTGATTATGTAAAAAGTGTTTGTGCATTTTCCCTTCATGGTGATAATTTTTGTCTCCAAAATAGAGTTTTTTACGATTTATCAAATACAATTTTCTACGGTTATGTATGAGTTTATGACGTCGCATATAATGTTTTCTTGGTTTTCTCTCATCGTCGTAAAATAATTTTTTCCTTCGATAATCGTGATGCCATCTTCTCGAGTACCTTGTATGTGGATAATGACGGTTCAATCTCGATCTGTGCAAGAAGTGATCTAAACTGCGAGAGTTTCTACGAAAACTGCTATCAGAAATATTGTCATGGACAGTTTTATTCACATTTTTTAAAATTGTTTTGTCCACATTCTCATGTGTTTCTTTGTGTGCGACCTGTTCTACATTTGTCAATAATTCTCTTATTTCTCTATCAAAAACCTTCTCCTGCTTTTGTGTTCTCGATGGAGTTCTTGATCTATTTAAGGGTTTAATCTGATTGCATTGGGTAAAGGCTATAAAAAAAGAATAAACTAATTAATAATGTATGAGGAGAACAGCAAGGGAATTAAAACCATTGCATACATTAGAGTCACACGGGGTGTTTCTACCATCATTGATAATAAACGCATTAATCCTTCTTCCTCAAGTATATTCTTTCACACCATTGTGAAATACAGTCTCACTTGATGACTTTACTATTTTATCTTCTGGCACTTCTGTCACTGAATCTTCTGCATGGTTAAAGAAAGTTTGTTTACTCATTGGAAGATTAAACCGTCGCTTAATGCAAATATATTAATGGCTCAGCTCTTTCCCATTTTCTCTTTTCTAATGTCTCACCTCCTGTCACTTCCTTTTGGTTAATCTTCGTTCCTACCACTTACTTTACATATACTTGTTATAGTTATTATTATTAACTTTTTTATATATTTGTCAGTTAATTACCTCCGCCAGGAGGTTATGTTTTCCCCTCTGTCTGTCTGTCTGTCTGTCTGTCTGTCTGTCTGTCTGTCTGTCTGTCTGTCTGTCTGTCTGTCTGTCTGTCTGTCTGTCTGTCTGTCTGTCTGTCTGTCTGTCTGTCTGTCTTTCTGTTTGTTTCTCTTTCTGTTTGTTTGTTTGTTTGTTTGTTTGTTTGTTTGTTTGTTTGTTTGTTTGTTTGTTTGTCTGTCTGTCTGACAGTCTCTGTCGCCAGGATATCTCAAAAACTATTGCACCGATTTTCATGAAAGTCTACAGAATTGTTGGCCATAGACCAACGACCATGCAATCTATTAAATTTTGGATGAATTTTGGATGAGAAATTAATAAAAATCTGACCTCAAGTTTCTCCGTGTAGAAGAAATGTTTGATTGCGCTCATTATCCTTATTTTATGCAAATATTTTCGCATAATTTTGGTATGAGTGCAATCAAGCATTTTATTCATACATGCATGTGTTGGTCTCGTGAGCTAGCCTGGTTAGTGGTATGGCTCGTTTTCTTTTTAAACATCTTTATTAACCCGCTGGCGGAGGTATATATACAGTCTCTGACTTCCCTCTAGTTATTATATCATTCATTCTCTGAAGAAGTTGCGATAAATTAACGAAACGTTAGATTCTACTAAATTATAAATAAACTTGTGGCTTTGCTTTGTGTATGAGTATAGGTAAAGTTTTAAACTTTTTAAAATATTATTAAACAAGCAAACACGTGCGAAAGTAGTAAATCTGCTAAAAGTGTACAAAAATGTATCATTGTAAAAGTGAATCACTACAAACTTCTTTAAACTTTTAATAAGATTTTTATTTCTTGACCAACGTTATATGTGTGTAAATATAATGTGTGTTCAATTTGAATTTTTATTAATACATTGCATGCGCGTTCAATAAAAGTAACTGTACCCTGTTTAACTTACCTGAAAACAGAGGAATAAAAATCAAGCACTTTAGCTGAAGTTGGTGATTTAGCATCGTCTTCATAATATTTAATGCTTAAAAATAGAAATAAAATCAGATCAAAATAAAGACTAACAAATAAAAAATTAAAGGCAAAAACCAGAGAGCAAAGAGCAGAAAGTAAAAAGCAGAGAGAAAAGAGCAGGGGAAAGGTAAAATAAGAAGAAAGCAGAGAAAAGAGAGTGACGAGGAGAGAACAGAGAGAAGGGAGCAAAGAGTAAAAGGTAGAAAGCAAAATGCAGAGCGAAAACTAAAAATTAAAAAAAATTAAAGTTTATTATTATATAGACAGCACTGCTCTAGCACTGCAGGGTATTGAGTTAGATTTCAACTAGAAGGCCTTTTCATTCACCAAAAAATTTTAGAACATGTACATACTGTAGTTTAACCATAGACAATCCCGAAGACATTCTGTCTGGATTGTCTATGGTTTAACAGAGTGAAACGCCAAATATTACTTGTTATAATATAATCTTTTTTAGGAATGCCAACCGGCAGATCTTGATTACCTTGTCAGTTCGGCTCTATATAGATCTCTTGATTATTCTTTGTCACCAGATTTGAATACTTAACTCACCATGATCTTAATATAATGTCAACTTGATAAAACTCTATATGTGCAACGACGGATCGACAAACTATTAGCTAAAACCAGACACAGTGTTAAAGGCCGGTGCCCTGTTCGGCGTCAAAAAAAATCACGTTCATAAACAACCCTTGCGATTGATTTAGCACAAAGGAACTAACTAACAAGCGAACAAACGAATTCGCAGGCAAAATATCAAGTTGGCTGAGGCCGAGAGCTATAGTTGTACCTTCCCACTAAGTCGTCAGGGCATCGCAATGTCCAAAATCTATTCGTGAATTGAAATATATAGACTGTAGACAAGAAGATTGTTTATATTGCATGTACACTGTCGTATTGATCACGAATCTTATTTTAAGTATAACGTTAACGTTGTAACAAAGTGGTGTGGGTGCATTTCAATAATGACAAAGCGTTCCATGTTTTTCTAAAACAAGAATCGCCACCATAAAAACATCAATAAAACCCACCTGCTACTCGCATGTTAGATAATAATACAAACACTTCATTTTGCTTGTATGAACACATATAAAATACATGGCTTGGATAAATTACTTTCTAAGTTGGTCCAAAATAAAACTGTTCCATCTTTTTTACAGAGTGTTAATATTTCTTTAAAACATACGCCCAAGACTATATTAGGTCATGTCTGAACTTGGGTAATTATTCACATCTATTGCCAGGTTAATATAATTATATTGAACTAAGGTTAAAACAAGATTGGGGGGAATCTGAAATTAAAAATATAATGTTTACTTAAAGCCAGAGCCAGCTAACAATTTAAAGAAAATAACAGAAAACATAATCCAAAAATGAACATCTCGAAAAATCCAAGATATGAATAAAAAATAAGACAAAAAGATTGCAAAGTCATCATCAGACCAAGTGACTAAAATAGAGTACCCACGTTCTTACTTAAAATATTCTATTGCAGTAATACATTCATTTTTATACTGTAGACAAATATCAAAATAAAATATAAATAATAATCATTACAAACACAAAACTAACAAATGCAACCAAACAATCTCTTTCTTGTCAAACTTTGTCTTTAGTATATTATTCCGGCTAACGCCAGACAATTTTAATCATTTTTGGGGAAAACCCTCCGATAAGAATGAGTTAAATACTAAACTGTATACTGTCTGATTTTTTCTATATAAAATGGTCTTACTATTGTCCAGGCTATTTTATTCATTTTAGAGGAAAACATCCGACATGGGTGAATTATAACTACACTGTCTAATTATTTTTTGTCCAAATTGATTTTTAGTGTGGAGTAATATTTAAAACATGATCAGCAGCAGTATTTTAGCAATATTTAAAACATTCGCAGTACGTGTTTTATCAGATCTAAAACACTCGGTGATAAAATCAAAGCTCTGAAAGGTTATGTAAATCGGATGATTTCTTATTAGATATAAACCACGGATATGGTAATGTTTCCTCGAACAGGGATGAGCAAAAACTGAACTACATGTTTTACTCTTTTCGGTTCAATAAATCAAGTATTTATCACAGTAAACTTGTCTAGAATATAAAATGTGTGACAATTAATATACTGAATCATACATGTCCATTCTACCAATAGCCTATACCACATTTAGTATGTGATGTGTTTTGTCAAACGTGCATAAAGCGGGTGTATATATATGTAGGTAAATATATATTTTCATTTAAATATCTAAGACAACAAAATAGAATTGATTTTAAATGTCTAACATTAATAACAAAATAGAATTGATTAAATGTCTAAAATAATAAAACGTTTATTCTGCTTCTCTTTTAAAATGCATGTAGTCAAGTCCCATCTGTTCCCCTGTGTGAACCAGTGATTTTTCGGCTTTCTTAATAATTTTTTCAATTTCCTTTTGGTTTTTGCCAACATTCTTTTGTTGTGATTCTGTCATTCTTCTTGCAAGACTGGAGTAAGTTTTTGCCGAATTTAGCTGTTTTCGAACTTTGTTTAGCTTCCAACGAATTTCACTTTGAATGTTTTTAAATTCGGGAACTTTTTCCAGAGCATCTCCTGATCCCATGCCAGAAATTTCGGCTTGCTGAAGCTCCATTACAATGTCTAGGTTAGATCCTTTGCCATCGCTATCCTCGGCGTCTAAATACAGAAAGAGAGACGTTGCATTGGACTACATAATAATCAGCGATAATCAAGTTGCCTAGCTACAGGGAGCCAACGTTGCTCTTTAAGAACTGGAGAGCCCCACTCACAATTCGCTTTAATTTGACCGAACTAGTGGATATGATTATCATAATGTTGACTGATTTAAGTATACTTTTATGCGCATCTTAATAAGTTTTTCTTGCCTCGTTTGTGTGTCTGCAATTCAAAAGAATGTTTGTATCCTTGGACTTCAGGTTGTTTCTGTATTTATAGACCCTTTAATAAGCATAGAATACGTAATTTTCACCCTATGACGTCAATTTATTTTCAATTTTTCTTTTGAATTCTTTTCAATTTTGTTTATTGTCTTAGCTTTTGTATATTTTCAACAGAATTTAAAACGCTGAAAATGACGTACTCTGCACTTATTAAAAGGTCTATATCGGAAATAGCTTGAAGTTTGATTGATCTACAAAAAATTACATTCAAGTCCCGTTCATTTAGGCTTGTTTTGTGTTTTGTTTTGTTTTGTTTTGTTTTGTTTTGTTTTGTTTTGTTTTGTTTTGTTTTGTTTTGCTTTGTTATGTAATGTTTCATTTTGGAAAAAAAAACCCTTACCGTGACCATAAAAACAATTGATGTACTCAAAACTGTAAAGTGCTGGCTGCCTTTCTATAGCCTTTATGGTTATTTTAGGCAGCCATGTCAGATATTATTATTTATATATCTAAATCTGTAAAACTGTAATTGTAAACTGTAATTGTAAAACTGCGATTGTAATTATGAGTGTAAATAAAGGTATGTTATGTTATCCTAACGAGGCCAGAAAGGCTCATTTATGTGCACGAAAAAGAGTAGCTATTTAAAATGTCTGCCATATTTATAGAAGTGGTCTATAATCTGCGTTCACCAATCTGTTGAGTCTTGAGAGTTTAATAAACATTCGTATAAAGCAACTTGTCATTTGAGTCGTGGCATAACCATCATTGGTTATCAGTAATAGAATATCCCGCTTAATTGCGAGCCCCTACAATTCCTCCATTTGATACAAGTCCTCGTAACGAACATGTCAATATTGTACGGATATTCAAACTTACGTGTAATTTGACAAAGTATTAAGCATCCGACGAGAAAAATGAGACATTCCATATCTTGTTACCTTTATAGAGACATTCAAATCGAAAGAGCGTGACTGGTGTTGAGCTGTACAAGAATTTCTTTACCATGAGGTAATGCTAGCCACAACATCTGCTCGCGGCTAGATGGGCCTTTATCGGATAACGGAAATACTTGGTGTACGGGTAAGGAAGGTTTTCCTTTGGCTTCATAATAGAGATGTACTGTAAAACTAAACTTTAAGCTTTAGGCAAAGACTCCGACATAGAAGTACGTTTGATCTTGGTCGAAAATTTAACGAGAAAATAAAGTCTTTGTGATGCATGAATAGAACCACTAGTTTGCCACCTGTCTCTTACTATAGATAGTTTTGTAATCGCGTAACATCGGACGCCATCTTATAGTTGATCTCCAATCTCGTGCCCACAGTCTCCGCTTTTTGTTAGCGGGAGAGCGCGGAGAAGTCTTGGAGTAAATTGAATATTTTCTTTGTTCTGATTGGGTCATCAACAGATTCTGAAGATTTTTATTGTTTTATTTGATAAAATACCATGTAGATACGCCTCGTTTACATCTTTTCCCATTGTTTAACAATTGTCAGTGTCGTACAAACAAACTTCATAACAAACACAAATTTCAAATAACAAATAGTCGCAATGAACAAAACAAACATTGGTGCGATTTGTCGCTATATACTTGATGCATAAATGTAAAACAATAACACATATTTAAGACAATTAAAAAGGGAATCATCCTTCGCAACTGGTAATGTGATCGACGACGATGTTAGGGACTTTAAGATGCTAGGACGACGACGGCGGTTAAAACGCAAGATAAGTTTTACAATTTAAAGAAGTCACGGTTAACTGACTATTATATTTGATATTTGAAGCTAGTTTAATGACTTTCAAAACGCCACCAGTATTGCTAAAATGATTGTAGTGTCTGTATTGAAGTCAATCTCAAGCAACAGTTCTCGTCTTTTGGCCGTTGACGTAGTCCTGAAGACGTGAAAATGCTCTAAGTGGCGTTGTATAAAGAACGAGGACGGTGTTGAGATTACTCTTGACTCTAAAATTATTCATTCTCTTTGTTTTGCAAAAATAATTATTTTGTCTAAAGGACGTCGTCGTTGAGGTTGACGTCGTAGATCTTAAAGTCCCTATAGAGCGTTTTCATCTGACGTCACGGCGGCCATATTGGTGTACCAAAACAATGAAATGGCGGCCATATTGGTGTACGGTATGGGAATTAGCTCTTTTTATTCAAATATTTCGTATTGTTTCACCACCCCAATGGGGCCACCGATCACGTGAGTGAAAACGCTCTATTGGCGTCGTGAGACGTTAATTGATATAATTTTACTTTGGATTTCAAGAACGTTCATGCATGTCAAGTGCCGGAACCAGCGTGTCAGTCTCTCTCAGACAATTTTAACGTGCATTTAATCTTCAATTTATTTAGTGTACTCGGAAATAAAGTATTTTCATATTGCGATTTCGACCAAACTGAGAAACGACCTCTAACCAACTGATTACAAACGAACTCATGATGAAAACATTGGATATATCAGCTCAGACGACGAGCATAGAACTGCTGTAAAATCGCAGCTGATAGACGCTTTGAAGTTTTTCGAGTTTCCAGATTATTTCTTGATTGACTAAGACTATATTGGACGAATATATACTAGTTTGATCTATGTTCATGAAATTCTTCAGTATTAAAATTTTCAACATTCTCGAATATATATATATATATATATATATATATATATATATAAACAAATGGAGGTAGAACGACTCAACAAATTTGATTAGGCATATTTATTACTATTTAGTTTTCGTACCACGAGATATGTGGCACTCTTCAGATAAAAGAAAACAAATAGAAACATAAATATATAAGTATAAGTATAAGTATAAGTATAAGTATAAGTATAAGTATAAGTATAAGTATAATATAAGTATAAGTATAAGTATAAGTATAAGTATAAGTATAAGTATAAGGGGCTGTTTACATGAGCCGGGCTAGCCCGGCTAACCGGGCTGACTCGTGTCACGAAATTCTTTCCTCGGCCACAGAGAGAGATTTTTATCAACGTTAGGGTTAGTTTACATCTAAACGAAACCAATTCTTATTTGTACATTTAGTTTATGCGAGTTTCAAAACCACAGTGAGATCCTAATCAATCGCGTGAGCCCAGTGAACCGGGCTAGCCCGGCTCATGTAAACAGCCCCTAAGTATAAGTATAAGTATAAGTATAAGTATAAGTATAAGTATAAGTATAAGTATAAGTATAAGTATAAGTATAAGTATAAGTATAAGTATAAGTATAAGTATAAGTATAAGTATAAGTATAAGTATAAGTATAAGTATAAGTATAAGTATAAGTATAAGTATAAGTATAAGACCGTTGCATGGAGCCAATATGAGTAATACATCAATGACTTTTAGCAAAACGCATAGATTCTTTAATATAAGTCTGAACCCTTTTAAATAAATATTTGTTTTCATCGAATGTCATATCATTAGATCCAAAAAGAAGTACATTACATTTTTGGAAATCTGACAAATTACTCCAACGGTCTTTCAGTGATTGTGCAGCAACCGAGAATAAGTTTTGTTGGAGGGCAGCATATCGGGGGCAGTATAATAAATAATAAATCACAGATTCACAAAGAGCTCCGCAGGCACACGCTAGTGAAATAGAGCATTTAATTAATTTTGAAAAAGTAATTTACAACAATTTAATCGAAGGCGGGTGTGTAATATCGACGAGTATCTGTCTATATAGCTACGTTCAAGTGACTAATATTTGACTGAAATATATATATATTTTGTTGTCATTTACTTCTCATTTACTTCTGGAAAATTGTTATGATGATAATAATAAGTTTTAAATATATATGAGGTTAAGTATATAGGTTTGTATATTTAAATAAGGTTATATTTGTTATTGTTTTTCGTTATGGCCAGTTCTCGAGCTTTTTTCTATCAAACTTTTCACATTTTGCAGTCTTGATGAAAGTATTTCGCGAATCTTTTTAGTGCAAATTCTGCACAATATAAATGTGGGATTGATTTAATAGAACCAATTTAATGTTTCTGCAGTAAATAAAATAGTTCGAAATAAACTTCCTTACTTACTTACTTACTTACTTACTTACTTACTTACTTACTTACTTACTTACTTACTTACTTACTTACTTACTTACTTACTTACTTTACTTACTTACTTACTTACTTACTTACTTACTTACTTACTTACTTACTTAAAATAATTTTATAGAAACGCTTACAACTCTTCCCTATCTCACTTCGTTTTTGAGACATTTGTTTGATATGGAAATGATTCTCACTTTGACGTCGCACTGCATAATGCTTGCTAAAAGAGCCTGTATATTTAACAATTATTCACCAAAGTGGAGGTAAAAGTACTGGATATTTACCGAGTCACGAAGCTAGTTTTGCATCCTTATATTTTTCGGTTCTTTCATGCAAGACAAGGGCTGGTAGTACTCGATAGTTTTCGATATATTTAAGATTATCAAATCATGGCACTGAAAACGCAAACTAACGTTTAGTATCATCGAAGACATTCACACAGCACGTGCACAATTTCATAATTTCGTTACATAACCATAAATAACAAGCTTCGTTAGTAAGTCATTATATACAGTAAGTCAAAGTCAGGATCATTTACGTATCAAACAAATCTTACTATCTCAAGATTTATAATTTTTATAGTTCTTTCAAGTAAGAGAATTTATTTCAAACTGAATTTTTCACTGCATATAATAAGCAAAATTTATGCGATAGAACTTTTAAAAAGGTATAGTAGAGAGGTATAAGTTTCGTCTTGAACTGTGCAAACTTTTAAAACAATTCACCAAAGGAAACGCAAGATATCCGTGTTCATTCACGTGCGACGTTATGGAATTTCTCGATTATCAGGAAATTTCCCGGCGCCAAATTGCAACCAGCTCGCGCACGGTCATATACAATCTGAGGAAGCTAACTTTAGTTTTAAAATTTCTAAAAAGGTTGAAATTGCAGTTCCTAATTTTAATTGTTAAGTAATTTGATTAAGTTGAAAGTTTAGATTAACTTTGTTATGAGAAATAAAACGAAAACAACCCGAAAGGCTAAATAAACCACCAGTCCATTCAGGGTTCCAGTTGAACGGTTTCATGCGTTTGTCAGGTTGCTTATTCAAAGCCATTAGTGTGGCATCTCATAACAATAAGCCGTCTTTACTTTCCCAACGCGTTGCCAATATTGAAATACTTTGTTATAGTTTGAGTGATCAAAAAGCTACTGGAGTGTGACAATGTGAATTATTCCGAATATATGAGTGCCGAAGCCATTAATATGGATGTGGAAAACCTCTATGCGATAGGCAATTATATTAGAGGGGGAAAATTGATGGCAACTCAGCTGGAAACGTGCACAGAAATCCCAGATCTTGAGAAATCATTATTTCTCTTGCCTGGTCAATCACACTCTCAAAGATAAGTGTGGAAAGGTAAGACCTATTAATTGGTGTCGTCTTTCAATTAAATAACGTCTTGTTTCTATAATAATTGTCGAGATTTAGTCGGTGATTCAATGAGATCTGAGATATTTTGCAACACTCGTGTTTCTTCTATATTATAGTTGCATGTAATTGTTGTAATTCATATCGCCGATTTCCTTCAATCTAATGTAGGACTTCTTGATTTTTATAAAGTTCAAATGGTCTAAATATGCAAGTTTTGGAAAACAAGCTGAATAACTAAAGCTTCGTTCGTGATCTCTTCCATAGTGTTATATAAAAATACCATGCATTATTTACACTTTTAGAAACTTTGCGTTTCGTAAACGTTTAATCAAATTTGAAAACGTTCAAATATAGGTGTACGCCAGTTATGAGTTTTACATAGACTCCTTTAGTATACTAAAGATTTTTTTGTGTTATGACCGAGTTTGTAATCAATTTGTTCTTTTATGTCGCGAAGACTCGTTGATGTTTCCATTTAACTGTTGTCGCATCGCCATCGGCGACTGTTGTAATTGTTGTAGAAGTCGAACTCGATTCTAGCTACTTTGACAACGAAAATTAAGTTTGTCTTATTTGAAAGAGCAGTTAAAATGACAGAGTATAAGACGTTTTGCAGCTTTTTCTTTCCTTGCTTCGTTGTTGGGATATTTCAGTTTGTTTTATATATATGTAAATGTTATATGTTGTAACGTACTAAAGGCTTATTAACCGAGTTCGAGGTCTGTACGGGAAAGTATTTGCCTGAGGTTTTCGTACAGACCGAGCGACGAAGGAGCGAGGTTTGTGCGAGAGAAACCGAGGGCAAATACTTTCCCGTACAGACCGAGAAAACGAGGTTAATAAGCCTTTTATTATATGGCTTTTGGTTTGTTTTCTTATCTGTTTTTAGTTCTACGTTTGTCTTGATCAGGTGTCGCTGTTCACCTTAGTTCTTACTTTTGAGCTTGTTCGTTTCGCTTCATGTTTACACCTGTTAGGCTTTTATTTTTCGCGCTTTTAAATAAGAAGTTTTTATAACAAGAAACACTGATGTTTCAGGACGTATTATTGTTCAAAATTTTCCAACGAATATATCTAATTCGCTTTTATTTTCATTCAAATCAACTCAGTAATTTTCCCGCCAAAACTTGCAGGTCATTAAAAAGGACGTAATGCCCTCTCACAGTGCCGAAAGGGCATTACGGCTTTTTCCGGACCTCTCAGCAACCAATCAGCGTGCGCCGTTTGGCGTAATGACCCGAAAACAAGCCCAGCCATATAATAAACGTGCATAATGACTTATCCGAGAAGGTTATGTATCTTTGCTATTATCAAACCAAACCACTTGAAAATCTACATGTTTGTTGAGTGTGAGAAACACACGCACTTGCATGCTTGCTTCGAACTAGGATTTGGTTTGATAAAAGCAAAGATATATAACCTTTTCCAATCAAATGTCTACATTAGCATCACGTGGTACGTTACTAAAACGAAAAACAAAGGTCTAGACTTGTCCATCAATTATCCGAACCCTTTACATATATTTACAATCAATCTATTGTGAGTGGTGTAATACCAGATGTCTTTAAAATATCTAGAGTTACCCCCATTTATAAGAGTGGTGATGTCACTGATACTGGGAATTATAGACCAATGTCTATATTGTCAGCATTTAGCAAAGTCCTCGAACGGCTAATATATAATCAGTTGCAATCCTTTTTATAGAAAAACATGATATTTTATATAAATATCAATTTAGGTTAAGGAAAGGATTTTCTACCGAACAAGCAAGTTTTAGAAATTACTGAAAACTTAAACCTAGCAATTGACAAAAAACAAATAACATGTGGTCTTTTCCTCGACTTCTCCAAGGCATTTGGAGGGCATCGTTAACCACAAAATATTGCTTTCTAAATTACATGCCTACGCAATCCGAGCAACTCCACTTAAATGATATGAAAATTATCTAAAAAATCGTAATCAATGTGTTTTGATGAAGTTGAATCTGGTATGGAAACTGTTATTTTTGAGGGATACCTCAAGGATCAACATTAGAGCCACTTATTTTTATTATATATTAATGATCTACGAAACTCGTCTACTAAGCTTTCTTTTAGAATATTTGCTGATGATATACCAACATCTTTTTTGCTAGTGACAATGCTAAAGAACTTGAATCCGTAATGAATGATGAATTAAAATTAGTTTTAAACTATTGTGCTATTAATAAGTTGTCCATTAATTTAAAAAAAACCAACTAACTATATGCTAATAACATCATCTAGAAAAAAAGTAAATATTAATATTAACAATATTGAACGTAAAAGTTATATAAAATATTTAGGTATATACATTGATGAATATTTAAAATGGGATCCTCAGATTCAACACATCAATAATAAACTTGCCAAAAATACTGGAATTATTAATAAACTAAGATATTACATAGATTTTCATATGCTGAAACAATTATATTATACCCTTTTATGCTTTCCATCGTGTCTGAAATGGGTTCTTCCTTACATCTCGAAGGTCAGTGCTGAATGAGACAGCACGCATGGAAGAGATATCCTATAACAGCCAGATCGCACTATGCCCAATAGGGGGTGGCTGTAATTCTAACCCTATCCTATGCAAGACAGACAACCTGTTACGTTATGTTAGTCTGATATCAAGTTATAGAATCCTTACACAAGTTATTACATTATTTATATTACTATTTACAATACAGACCAACGGATGGAAAACATAAAAATTCTATTGGTGCCCAAATATTCCCTTTATATCCATACTTAAATTATGGTCTTTTGATTTGGGGTGCTACATCCAAAATATATTTTTTGCACATAGTAGGGAAACCGCTAGCCCTTACTATAGCCTTCTTGAAATTCTAAAAATATTTATAAATTAAAAATGTCACTTTTTACACACAAAATACAAAATAATAATAATTGTGTTCCAGCTACATTTTTTTTTGGCCCGCAGTAATTGGCTTTTGCTGTTGTGGTATCCCTGCCAAAACTGTTTTCGTTCTGTATAATTATGTTTGTAATTGTAATGTGTAACTGGCAAAGCTAATAAAATAAAAATAAAAAATAACATAAAATTTTCTCTGATATCCTTACACCAGTGTCGAAAATTCATTCTTATAATACCAGATATGCTACAAATAAGAATTTCTATAAACCCAAAGTGATCGAGAACAAATTATGAGATTCGTACATTTCGGTTCTCTGCACCTAAACTATGGGAATCTATACCGATAGAACTTAAAGGACACAAAAATTAAGTTTGTCTAATTTGAAAGACCTCGTAAAATTGTAATAGAAGATCTTTTCCTACTTTTTTGTATCTTTCTTCGTTTTCAAGATATTCCAGTTTGTTTAATACGTAAATTAGATGGTCTCGACGTCAGGAGCAGGGTACAGTATTCACACTTAGTGCACATAAAAACGTCTTGTGACACTAAACATTTTATGTTGAGCAATCATAGAGGTGTAAGTGATTTTGTAATGTATGAAAACGCTGTACCCTGCTCCTGAAGGCAGAGATCATCTAATTTACATATCAAACAAACTGAAATATTTTAAAAACGAAGAAAGATACAAAAAAGTTGCAAAAGATCTTCTATTACAATTTTACGAGTTCTTTCAAATTTGACGAACTTCATTTTTATTGCCAATGTCTTTAAAGACCTTTCTTATATTGTATTTAAACAAAAATACAAAAAGCTTCTTTTGGATAACCAAATCTAATTTTAATTCAATCAAACTAAAAATTACATTTTTATAACCATTAAAAAAATTGATCGCAAGAAATTGATGATTTATTTTTAAATGTATGTTCTATAGTTTAAGTTATTTTACAACTTAGTTACAATTATAATAGCACATGTTGTTTGTGGGGATTGTCGTCTGGGTTGGTGTAGTCGGAGAGACTGCACTGGTCTGGACGATCAGTTTTCACAAGCAGCATGTACTAATCTTAGGTTTAAATCATTTACTAATTATTATAGTTCAATCCTTTATTTCCCTTTTTTATGCCGGTTACATATACAAAAGTGCTTGTCTCAATCAATCAATCAATCAATCAATCAATCAATCAATCAATCAATCAATCAATCAATCAATCAATCAATCAATCAATCAATCAATCAATCGTCTTTATTACAACATAGGCGGGGACCAACTCGAAAGCATGTTTGCTACTTTGGTCTCCGCACACATATTTCGTATAGTTTGTATATATTTGTTTTCGTCCTTCTTTACAATATGTAAAATTTCAACATGTAATTATTATACAACATGTAAATAGTGTGAAAATTAATAAAACTTGAAAAACTTAGCCCAATATTTTACAATGTAGGACAACTACATATTGAGCAGCAACCTTTGGACAGGGGCACAATGTATACTTACTTGTCAATTGGACAATTATTTGTAATCCGTGGTCTGAACTGTGTCGTATGGCGGCTACCGGGAGCGCCTTTGATATGCCTCGACACGGCTACGTTGATCTGCGTCCTTCGCAATTCAGCCGCTGACTGCAAGTAAGGATGATTACCCCCCCCCCCCCCCCCCCAGTCGATATAATAAAATACCTATTGCATGCATGGATTCATCTTCGCCCGATATGGAAAATATTTAAGTCTCAATATTTAAGTCTCGGTCTCGCCCAATATTGAATTTCCGACGTAAATATTTTGCCATGTCGGGCTTAGATGAATCCAATAAGTTATACTGATGCATGTGTACGTCACAGCATTTACATGTGACATTTTGACATTTACATATCAAACAAATTGGAATATCTCGAAAACGAAGCAAGGAAACAAAAAACTGCTAAAGATGTTACTGTAATTTTAAATGTTCTTTCAAATGAAACAGACCTAATTTTCATGTCGTATGCACTTTAACTAGAGTAAATTATAATACGTAAAGTTAAATATCTAACAGCGCTGCCGGCCGAGACGTGTGTTAGCTGAAGAAGGCAAATTGAAAACAAATACGCAGTTTTAATACCCGAAAAGTAAGCAACATATTACTTAACAATTTAAACAAAAGTTTGCGATTTCGTTGGCTTTCATATTAACTTAAAACTCTCTTTATAAAATTCAGGAAATTGATAGTGTTTCAGAGATACCAGAAATAGTCCAAAATCTATTTTGGGAAAGAATTATGTCCCTAATATCCCCCTAATATTATTACGCCCCAAAAAAAAATTTATCATCCCCCCACCCCCCCCAAAAAAAAAAAAAGAAAAGAAAAAAAAGACTCGTCTCATGTGTATACGTGGACAAAAAGATTTGTCATATTTTCAGACTGTTCCTCAATGGCCACTGGTGATGGTGAACGGTAGAGCAGCATTCATCTTGCAAAGCCGTTTAACAGTGTGTACTATAATTTAAAACCCTTTTAGTTACTTTATATGTAAATAATTAAGTTTTTTTCAATACACGCGTGCAAAATAAAAACCTGATTTTTCCCCATTATATAGAAAGGTGAAATCTTGGAATTGGTGTCCGCGGTGACTTTCTCGATCCAAGAAAGAACCCGAATGTAGTATGTACTTACTAAAGAATATCCGAAAATGGATCTGGGTTGTGCTGGTCTTGTCCTTTCTATCAGAAGCTAGTTTGTACAGTAAGTTTTTAACTTTTTTCTGTCTGGTTCCTCCATGTATATATAAAGAGTAAAATCGTGTGGCGTTAAGCCCCAATCAAACGAGAACGCAAGTCATCGCAAGTTGGCAGTCACGCTATCTCAGCCAGCCGCTATGAATAATTTCCCGAAAATATCATGTACCGTGACAAAGTTAAAACTTGTTTAAAACACCCATGAAACCTTTATTTTATTAATTTGGGTGTTCGAACGACCGCCACAGAAATTCTGACTGCCAACTTGCGATGACTTGCGTTCTCGTTTGATTAGGGCTTTAGTCATGCACCAAAAGGGTAAAATACATGCATAAGATAGATCGATGGATGCTTTATTACAGACTTACTATTGCAGACTTTTCAAGGGCTGAAATGCGTAATGTTTACAATTTTTTAATAACAAAATCACACTTTAAGCGGGTGTTTATATGGAGGTCTCAGCGTAATTCCTTGTAAAAATTTGTTTGCGTTTACATGACAAGAGGGCCAGCCCTCCCCAGGCGAGATCTCGCCATTGACAACCCAAAATCTCGCCTAGGAGGGCTGGAAATTTTCCATCTAAACGTACTCGAAAATCGAAGTTCAGTATACATGCGGTAAAGTTTGCTTTTACTAATATTTTTTCGTCAACTTTTTATTTCACAAGTTGCGTTTGTTCATGCATGTTTGTTTGTTATAAATTCAAATCGTGTTCGCGAAAACATAATTATGGGCTTCGTGGGAAAGCTGCACAAGTCGGGAAACAAGCCAAGGCGAGGTGAAATCCAGCCCTACCAAAAAAGGTCATGTAAACACGAGGTAAATTCTAGCCCTCTTACTAGTGCTAGCCCTACCAAGAGGGCTGGTTAAACACCCTTAAAATGCTTATAATAGTTACACCTACATGACAACAACTTGCTGCTATGAATGTGTTCTTAAAATATGGCTAAACTGACGCTTATTACTATAAAGCCCAGTTTCCATATAATCGCTACGATCGCTCAAAAAAGAACTTGGCGATCGCAGCGATCGTACTGTAGCGATCATATATTGAAACCACTAACACAACGATCGCTCCGATCACGATCGCCGAGATAGAACATTTTCTATTGTGGCGATCGTTGCGTTTTATTTGGCAACGGCGATCAGTATGCACTCCACCGGACCATTAAAACAATGAAATAAAAGTAGTGTGTTGCATAAGCAGTGTTGAAACAACAATCGAAATATAGTAAGGTTATAGATATACTGCCGAAACAGAGAACGTCGGGGTCTAACGTTTCGATCAATACGAAAAGAAGAGGTACAGTACATAGAAGAAAAAAAAAACTGTCTAAATAGGAGATATTTAACAACTATATAAACTATAGCAACGGAAATATTCAACAAAATATTTACAAGTACATCATGCAAAAAGCTCAAAATGATCGACTTTGTAATTTGTAAAAATTGTTTGAGATTTGCTTTAAAGGAAGATGCCGTACGTAAAGTTATCATTTATCTTAAGTTCTGTTGGGAGCGAGTTGAAAAGCATTACCCCACGAAGGAAGCATCAAATCAGTTAGACGCGTCCTCGTCACTCTTTTCCGGATATCACGATTCATAGTAAACAGGTTACGAACTTCTGTCAGTATTAAAAAACGCAAAGCATTGAACACCATTAAAATTTTTCTCATTTTGATAAGATTGTGAATTGAGATCCAATTTAGCTCACGAAACAAGATGACCGAGGGGGTTTCGGTACTTTGATTCAATATAATTCTCGCGGAACTGAAGTGTTGCAGCGGATTTCTTTTGTTACGACAATATGAAACACATCGCTACGCTTTGATTTCGCGACCGTTGAGACACCGTCGCAACCAAATGGAAACCAGCCTATATGGAAACAACGTCACGATTCATGGTTGAGCGATCGTAGCGATTATATGTAAACCAGGTTTAAGATGGTAAATTGACTCGGGTTTTTTTTTGGTAGTAGTAGATACAAGGTTTTTTGTAACTTGAAAACACGACAAAAAGAGCACTGCGACTGACGCATCAAATCTAACATGGAAAAGTCAGTCATGACAAAACATTCGTGGGATATATATATATATATATATATATATAACGAATCTTCATAGATATTTTTGACACTAATCTATTTTTTCTCTAATTAGCAGATAGTACATCAACGGATACTACAGACCAAACAGATGCTGGGAATGTCAACAGCAGTGATTTACCTGGGCTAGGAGTCGATTCAAATTTCAAGAAAACCAAATCAAGAAATGCTTTCAACGAACCTGCAACTGGTCCACATAACAAAACTGACCGTCAGACATTACTTCGTGAATTTGTATTGGGTAACATTAGTCCTTATCTTGAGGACTTGGATGAAGATAACACGAAAAGGTCAAAGTTTAAGAAATTTAAAGATCATCCTGATATACATGAGAAAACAACTCGGCATCAAAGAAGATTGAAAAGAATCTGGGATTTGAGTAACAACAACGTTGATGAGGAAAAGAGTTATGTCCAATTGCCCAAAACCATCGAAAACTTGACTTGGACGAAAAGGTTAATTTCACATAAAAAAGCTTTATCACATGGCAAGCTTAATCATTTAAAACCTCTCGTTTCAAGACGCATGGAAAATAAAACGTTATCTCACAAGCAAGCCTTTGTGCAGAAATGGAAAAACAGGACTAAAAACGTACCGAAACAGTTGACCAACCGGAAAACATCAGCTAAATGGACAAAAAGGAAGAATAAAACTGCACTAAACGGTAACAAAGATCCTAAAACAAACAACTCTAGTGCATCAGAAACTAAGATTGGATCCGATTATCATTTAAAGTCAGCAAAGAATTTTTCCATTAAAAAACAAAAATATTTTCTTTTAGAGAATAAGGATGTGGATCAATTGGGTGCAAAGAAGAGTGTTGAACCTAACCAAATGAATCTAACAAAGAAGCACAATGAACATGAACAACCGTCTAAATCTCGTTTGAAAAGTAAACCCCTTATTCGAAATGAAAAGAAACTAGTTTTGGAAAACAAATCCTCCACAGGAGCTCAAACCTTTGAAAAGACTGCTAAAAGCCATGTTGATATCATTAACGAAGAAGACGGCTTGCAAACCGTATATTATCCAGAGGTCTCCCCAGTTAGTAGCGAAACAGGTTTTTCAAAAATCTACCCAGAATCCAAGATCCAGTTTACAAATAATGAATTGAAAAGTAGTAACGATGTCAGGGATAATTCATTGGAAGAAGAAACATCTGAACCTGATACTCTAAGCTTACATAATAAGAGAGAAGATTCAAGACAGATTAATAAATACAGGATGAAACAAAGTTCCAAAGCAACCCATTCTGGTCACGATCAAAAGCTTTTATCAAGTATTCGTGTTTCTCCGAAAGCAAAGGAGATACAACATGATGACGTTGAAGAGAATCCATTACATGAAGATTACACCAAGACCAAACAAAATTATAAAGCAACCTATAATGATCACATTCAGGCCAAGGGTATGGGTCTTACATTTACAAAATCTCATAATGAACATCTTATAGGAGGCTCCCAAAAGCTTTCATCAAGTCTTCGTGTTTCTCAGAAAGCAAAGGAAAAAGCAGAAAGATGATGTGGACAAAAATACGTTTCATCAAAATCTTAAAGTTCGTACTAACAAAACAAATGTCAACAGTCATCAACACTCAAACAGCATTTTATCGAAAAATATAAACGACAAAGTTACCAAAAACCGTCAAGAGTTTAAGTTATTGAAATATTCATCGGACAATGGGCCGGATACGGGTAAAGAGCTGAATGGAGCCATAGACGGTGATATGGATGCAGAAGGACATATAGGAACCGCAGACGGGGAACAAGAGATGGTAGACGAAATACAAAAGCAAGATAAAATAGAAAACATTGCTAACGAAGAGGAAACCGATGAGGAGAAAAGCGATTCGGGCAATGAAATGCAAGAAAATAAGCCGAACAATGACGTTGAAGGAAAGGAAGTCGAAATGGATGGGATGTTAATGGGGGAAAATGAGGATGGCAAAGTAAATGGGAAAAAACATACAAGTGCTTCTGTTTACAGGGACAACGTGGAAAACAAAAAGGACTCCGTGGCTGATTCCAAACATGGCTTCGTGGACAATAAACAAGCAACTGAAGAAGGTTATATAAGCAAAAAGCAACACCAGGATCTAAGACGGCATGGATTTAAGAAAAATACTATGTATCAAAAGGCAAAAAGAAGAGACAAGTTTGGAGACATTGGAAGCATACCAAGCAATCATGAAAAAAGAAAGGAAAATTTCATTAATCATAACATGCGAAAATTTAATGTTTTAAAGAAAAATAAAGCTAAAGATTTGCATTTGAACAAAAGGAGAAATAATAATGAATACTCCAAGCGGAAAGGAGACAATGGTCTTATTACTCAGTCTGATAATAAGGCTGGAGTTGAAAGCGGTAATACTGCTAATAGGACTTTAAATGTTAAAGTGGTTTCCAGCAGACCAAAAGAAGAAAAAGAACAAAAATTGAATGTTATCCAAAAGCCAGACTCTATAAAAACAGATACGCGAAAAATTATCTTCCTTAAAAACCACGAAAAAGATAATTCAGTAATTTTTCTGGATAAATTTAAATTAAATACACATGCTAGAATGGAATCTGTGTTAGGAAAGGCAACGGGAAAGAGCTCTCAAAATTTGAACAAGAGTTACGATAATGCGAGGAGGAATCGATTAAATTATTTGACGGATAAGATAAACAGCGTTCGTGGTGAGAGCAATGGAGATAGATCTAAAGATTTTTCGTCCCAAAACTTTCTAAAAGATATGCTACATGAAAAGTTGCCATACAAAACCTTGTCTTCGGACGTATTTTTCAAAATTAATGATGAAATAGTTCAAAACAAAAAACAAAAAAGTATAAAACAAAAGTATAAAAAAGTACAAAAAAGTATAAAACAAAAGTCTTTGAATGAACATTTCATAAAAGAACACAATGTGAAGCCAAACACATCTACAGGTTCTTTGAACACTTTTAACGAAGCGAAGCAAATAAATTTGATCAAAAATAGCAATTTCCAGAAACAAAAACCTTCCGAGGAAATTCAACGAAGAAAAACAAATTCAACTTTGAAAGGAAAACAAAAATTATCTGAAGTTTCAGTATCCAGAAATGTTTCTATTGCTGACATCGACTTAAAAACCAAAACAAAAATCACACCTAATAAAATAAATAAACACAATATTCTACAACAAGAACACATGAAGAGTAAGAAGTCAGAGGAAAAGTTAGCTCATGAAAAATCTCAACAAGAAGCAGTTAATTCGATTCTTAAAGGGGAGTTATTCGATCTGGAAACCAAAGATCAAGAAACTATAAAGCTAGATGCTACAAAAATGACGCCATTATCTAGAAAACCCACGACAAAGCGTAAGAATGGCACTGAATTTAAACACAAAAGAAAAGAAAACAAGTTTCTTAAAAGAAAACGTTTGTCAGCTGAAAGTAGTATGCAAGGTTTACAGAATAAAATCATTATTGAACAGACTTTACCAAAAACAGGATTTGATCTTTACATTCTTCGAGTTTCTCCTAAGCACAAGCTTCCAAAGTTTACAACGTTGCAAGAAAAAGGACAAAAAGTTGTTCAAAGAAGATCCAAAAACAGAAAAAATAATTTTAATCATCTAAAAGCACGAGAATCGCAGCTAGATCACAAGTATTGGATCAATGATTCCAATAAGAACGAGAAGAGTCTACTTCAAAGAATATTGGATTTTCCAGTGAAATATTTGGTTGATTTTTTCCGACCATATATTCTGGGCAGGGCTAATCCAGGGAACATGAAATTAAGAGACTTGGGAAAGAAAATGAGTACAGTTCCTTTTGATCGAAGGTTAATTGGTCAGAATGTTACCAGTATTACGAATAAAAACCACATAGTCCGTAATAACTCGAAAATGTCAACGAAAAGAACTTTTAAAAATAAACAGAATTATGAGAAATCCATTTCAAAGAGCTTATCAATTGGTAAAACTGTTAAACATAATAGAATTGATAATGGCTTATCTAATCGAACAGTTGTGGATGGTCTTCGCAACAAATTGTCGACTACTTCTGATATTTATCCACACCTGATGACCAATTTGGAGAAACGTAAAGTTTCGAAGCATCCAAGTTTAAGTAAAGATCAAAGAGAAACAAGGTTGCACCGTCGAACAGTTCGTAAAACAAGGCATAAAATATCTCTTGTTTCAGCAAGACCAGCGCACGCAAGTGGGACTAAAAAGGCGATCCACTATCACAAAAGGAATGACACTGCAATGCTATTTTCAAACAGTGCACAAACACAGAAAAAGGACAAACGAAAACTACTTGATATTCATGCAAGTTGGAATAAAAATATAGGGAACAAAGTGAACTCTCCGAAAATATTCTTCGACGCCAATAATTCATCAAATGAAAAAAATTCTGTGAAATTACCAAATGGTTTTAAGCCAAAACCTAAATCTGAAACAAATGCTGCTACACGAAGTATTTTATCAAGTAAACCTGAGAATGGCTTTTACGAAAATTCTGTAGTAGAACACATTAAAGTATTTCTTAGCGATAAGATGCTAAAGAATGAACAGAATTTACCTGGTGAAGATTTTAAGAAGAGTTTTACGCCACGAAATGAAGAAACCGTTTTTTCAATTGAACAGAAAGGAGATGCATTAGAAAGAGGAAATAGAAGAGTGTCCGAAAGAACGCCATATTATATTCCTTTAACAATTAACACAAATAAAGATATAAAGGATGAGGAGGAACAAAAAAAGCATGAAAAGAGAATTTCTTTCGACAAGAAAAGTTCAATGTCATCCAACGGTGCATATGTCAATATATCTAATGGTATGCCAAAACTAGTTGCAAAGTCAAATGACAAAAATGCAGTGTTACTTCGGTCTACTATACTGGACGTAAAACCATTGTTGGAAACGTCTTTACAAAAAAATAGAATTACTCAAAATTATAATGACAATAGACAGACGTACAAAAGTCGAACAACATCAGGCGATGAATATCTCATACCGTTTGCTCAAGCTTCGTCAAAGTTGGTTTCCCAACCAAACGGTGTCGAAACAGTATATAACAATATGGTCGGTAATAACGGAGTGGAAAGATTAGAATATACACAAGACGTAACGTCAAAAGAAATATCAAATACAAAGCTACCTTATACGTTTCATATTTATCCAGAAACTAGAAAACAAGGTCAAGATTTACCGCGTCAGATGAACTCTTACAAATTTGAGGACAAAAGTAAAACTTCATATAAAGGTTGGTATCTAGCTATTTCTAACAATAAATGATAATGATGGTAACGGTAATGTCGATGATGGTAGCGGGATTGTCATTAAATGATTAGTATTTACGATAATGCATGATCACAATGATGATGATGAAGAAGATGATGATGGTGGTGATGATAAAGATGGTGACGGTGTAGATGATGGTGATGGTGATGGTGTTGCTAATGGTAATGGTGACGATAATTTAATTAGTCACAAACAAATGTAAAATTTATGGAAAAGTAAAATAAAATAAATTTGAGTACATTTTCGTCTGGAAAAGTAAAAACGAATTTTTTTATCAGAAAAAACTGAGCAATTTAGACTAAGTCAAAGTAATCAAACAAAATGTTCTGGACACTCTACAACCAAATTTATAGTGATCTACTTGTGCTCCCTTACTGTAGAGTTTATTCTAAACCCATTTCATTTTCCTTCCGTCTATCCAACAAATCTCTAATAACTCATGACTTACGATTTTACCTGTTGCTATATAAAGTGTGTTCAGATCAACCTTGTTCACATTGTGAACAAATGGGTTTCCAAATTTTCTAAATAATGTTTAAAAAATATTTAAATTTCTATTCCAGGTATTTTTGGCAACACAGACGAGGATTTACAGAAGTCTTGTATGGACATTGGAAAACAGGGTTAGTAGATGCAACATCACTAGAAAAAACCCAAATCATTGTGAACAAAAATACTTTTGGATTATAGACAATAAAGATCTATACATGGTTAAATTAAAAGTAAATTTAAAACCCTATGGTAGATTATAAAAGTACGGAATGTCTGATGAAAAATTGGCCGCAGGGGACCGTTTACTAAAAGGGACTCTTCTAGGGGAAATTTAGAGTCTCGGAAAAGCCTTTTCCTGCATTCGGTATTCAGAGGAGCAACAAATTATTAATGACAGCTGCTGTCACTGCTTGTTGAGACTGTTCCATTCATAGGCACATTAATTTTAGATTTATATTCGTGATATTTCACCAATATAATAGGACTGCTGGACAAGATTATTACTGTCTTTTGTTTCTCTGACTGTTCACTTTCATATAGTGGAGCACGGGTGGCGTGTGCTGTTAGGGCGTTGCCTCTCACCAAACGGTTAAGCCCGGTTAGACGGGGTTAGTACTTGGATGGGTGACCGCTTGGGTATGACGCCGTTGTCGGGCTTGGACTCATGTGAGTAGAGTTGTAGTTGATCTCTCCTGTGTTTCGAAGGTTTTTCGCCGGGTTCTCCGGTTTTCCTCCCTCCATAAAATCAACACCTAACATCTTAGCTGTGATCCGTGGTCTGCATGAACTGTGTCGTTGGCGGCTGCTTGGAGCGCCTTTGATATGCCTCGACACGGCCACGTTGATTTGCGTCCTTCGCAATTCAGCCAAGTAAGGATGATTAGCCACCAGTCCTTTATCCTTTATCTTTATCAATAGGGAAAACGTTGTCTGGAACTATAAAAAGATTTTTTGTCACCACATACACCTTATCAAAGTAAAGTTGGATACGTGATGAATTATAGGATGAGCCAAGCCTAGCTGAGTCCGAAACGTTTCTTTTATAACGGTATAAACAGTATAACAGTATTTATTTGCCAATACATATAAAATACAAAACAAAAAAACAGGATTATACAAATGGCGAGGAAGCCCAAAAGAAACAAAGAGGCTTATATGGCATTGGGCTACCTCTTTTAAATATGCTTAGTACAAAACGGTAGTGGGAGTAGCTTAGAGTAAAGAAGAAATATACATGTATACCATTGTGTAACAGATAACTTAACTTTACAGTATGAGTATTACACTAATAAATAAATAGATGCATAATATATTAAATATTCATGACGAGAGATAAGATGTTTTTTAAAGTGCCTATGTCATCCTCAGGGACTTTACATATTTATACTAATTGGAACATTCTGAGAAGATTTGTAATATATCTTCTCAGGCGAAAATGTCATCTTCATGGGTTTTTTTGCCGTTAAAATTGACGGAAGTGACGTCAAAAGAGGAATCCGTAAAGTGGTTTTCATATAGACAAATTCCTCTTTCGACGTCACTTCCGTCAACTTTAACGGCAAAAAAATCCATGAAGATGAAATTTTCACCTGAGAAGATATATTACAAATCTTCTCAGAATGTTCCAAGTAGTATAAATATGCAAAGTCCCTGAGGATGACATAGGCACTTTAAGCTTAGATTGAAACGAGTTAATGGTCAAAGCTTCTTGGATGCCTACGTTTAGAGAATTAAAAAATACAGGACCTTGATAGATCATAAAAAATTGTCTGATTTTTGTTCTACAAAAAGGAACATAAAATAGCCTAAAACGTCGAGTATTGTAATTGTGAACTTCATTGGTTCGTAAATAGTAGTTGTCAAAACTTTGAGGTAATAAACTATTTTTAAACAAAAACATAAACTTGCCTAAATAATATAGGGTAAATGTCAATGAATTTCAGTACCTTCATTTCCTTAAATATTGGGTCCGTGCATATGAGCATCAAATGCATCCTTATTAATTTTTTACTTTAGCAAAAAAGGACTTTCTTTGAGGGGCCAAGGAAACACATAGTTTACGCTAGTGTTGTAAGTCATTAATCAAATATTTTTCCTTCGTTTAGATTTTGTAGATTACTGTCCAAGTGGTTGGGTCAGCTACAAGCAATTTTGCTTCTTGACTGTGGAAGGGTCTAACCACTGGTCTGATATTCCAACTTTTTGTTCCCGTTCGAGTGGAAAAATGGCGATGCCAAAATCGCAGGACGTTCTCGCTTTTCTTGTAGACAAACTCGCGTCTGGGAAACAGTACACCAAATCATATTTTGTAGGACTGCGGAAGAAAGATGAAACATGGGAATGGATTGACGACACGCCTTTGAGTCAGGGACTAGAAAACAGTGAAGATAGTGATTCCCACAGCTGTGCTGTAATACACGAAGGAGCATTGAGGAAAATGCCGTGTGACACACAAGCGGGGTACATTTGTGAGCTAAAAACGGGTAGGTAAAGACTGATAGGAAACTAATAGTCACGTGGGGCGTTTTGTGCTCTTTGATTGGTTAAATCGCATTTCAATCTGGCAGAATGCAAAAAGGTTGGAAACTAGTTGAAATTTATGATGTCACTACTGAGGTTTTTAAGTAAACTTTTCATGAAATTCTTCATATTCTCACATTCAGATGACGATGTTGACATTTCAAATGATTTTATCGCCTCACAAACTTGCCTAAGCGACAATCGACTGTTCGATGTTTTCTGTGTTGTTTCGTAGAATCTGGCGTCACCAAAAAAGTACTATGTTTTGCTTCGAATTTGCAATGCATATTTTACCTAGTAAACGTAATATTTTCTTTTCAAGTGCCTATGCAACGAAATTTCACCCCAGTCTTTTATGATTGCATTTGAAAGAACACTTAAAATAACAAAGTGACAACATTCGTTTCCTTGCTTCGTTCTTGAGATATTCAGGTTTGTTTGATAAGCAAATGTCATTAACGTATACGTAAATTCATTTTTACGTTATCAGAATTCCATGCCTTTTAGCTTGACTAGTTGACTTGCTTAATTTTACAATTTTAATTCTTTAATAACTATTTAATAACCGAGAGTGAGGTCTTTACGGTAAAATATTAAACCGAGGTCTTGCTGTATTGACCGAGCGATAGCGAGGTTAATACGTTCAGGCATAGTCAATCGAGATATGGTCTGGAAACTCGGCAAACTTCAAAGCGCCTATAATGAGCAGGGATTTTATGTTGAACTGTACCTTACACCGTGCACATCCTTTGTTTTAGGTTTATTAATATTTAAATAACACGGTTGAGTGATTGAACTGAAACGTTGCTATTGGACAATTCGTTCATTATACTAAAATACAATGTGTTCAGTGACCGTGCACCGTGCACAAAAATGCATAAAGGCGAACAAAAAGATAGACCAAAGACTTTAGCTGAGTTTCCAGACCATAGCTCGATTGACTATGGTTCAGGACCGAGGTTTAATATTTTACCGTAAAGATTGAACGGTCGAGGTTATTAAGTAGTTTATTATATGGCACTTTTTATTTCAAAGTCAATTTTGTATTTCTTGGTCTTCGCTTCCTTCAACTTCGTCAAAACACCGAACTAGCGTTATTTTCTGCTGTTTCTTTCTCGTCTGCATATTTTCTGCTGTTTCTTTCTCGTCTGGATATTTTCTGCTGTTTCTTTCTCGTCTGGATACTAGAATTTACTTTTATAATGTTCATTGTCGTTTATTTCATGTATTTTCGTCGTTTTTCGGCTATAAAAGTTTCTTATAAGGATGTTTTGTTTGTTTCCAATCGTAGGGCATTAACAATTTCCATAATGCCCGTGGGCATTACGGAGAAATCTCGCCACGTCAGCAACCAATCACAGCGCGTGACTTCACTGGAAGTAATCCGTGCCATATAATAAATTGTTGTAATGACCGGTTTTTACCGGTTATTAAAGACCGCTCAAGAACCAATCAGATTGCAGGAAAATCGTGTTAAGACCGCTTATTTTCTTCGCACAGGTGTCGAGGCTTTGCGTGTCTTAGCATTTGGCGATAGCTTAACCACTGGATATTTTAATCATGGTAAAAGTTTTCATCCTTACACTCCGATGCTCGAGAAATTGCTGAATAAGGATGATCATCGGTGTTTTGTCATTGAACTTTCTGGGAAAAATGGGGAAGAATCCAGTCACATGGTACAGCGGTTGTCTTTTGATCTAAATACCAGTAAGTATATGTAAGATTATACAGGACAGGCGCTTAAAGTGTAAAGGCAACAAAAATCATAATTCTTTAATTCCTGTCCAATGTATTTCTTTAAAAACATACTTACTAATATACTTCAAGTAATATGAACAATTTTTGTCAACAGCAACGGCAACAGCAACAGCGCTAATTTCGACAAACAATCTTGTTATCCGCCATCTTGGACAATTTTTTGATATCCATCTGACGTCACAAGCTGGGTAAAGGGTTTCGAGCGTTGTTTTTGTCTTTGGAGTATGTTGTTTTCCTTACCTGTTAACTTTTTCGTGTCGCTTCTTGGCCTTCTTGTCTACACCAGTTCGGCTTTTATTTGTCGTGTTTTTAAGTAAACAGCTTTAAAGAAAACCAGCAACACATTTTATTGTTCAGAATATTTGAATAAAGATACCTAGCTCTCTTTTATTTGTATTCAAATCAACTCAGAAATTTCCCCGCCTAAACTTACCGGTCCAAGAAAAAAGCGTTTTGTCGTCCGGTCGGTCAATAGCGAGGTTCAGATCGCACTTCCACTACCACTACTGCTACCGTAAATGTGGTTAAGCTGATGTAATGTTCGTTTTTTCGTTCGGTAGTCGCAGTTGGTTTTAATCCTGGTATCTTAAAACGCTTTCTTTTTGCACTAGGTTTGAGACCTGCGACCATTACTGAACGTAAAAACAATATTTGACATGCTTAATTATATTTACGGTAGCGGTAGCGGTAATGGAAGTGTGATCTGAACCTCGCTAATATCAAAATCCCGACCGCTCGGGAACCAATCAGCATGCGTCGTTTTAGATACGGACCGGAAATCAAACCCAGCCATATAATAAATTTTTTTCTTGATAAAAAGTGTTAAAGGGGAGATGGCTCCTTGTACTTTCCCCCTGTACTCTCTGGAATGTGTACCATCTATAGAAATTACGCCCAATCTAAGTACAAGCTTGATTCTTGAAGTGGGAATTTAACTTTTACCTACACACGCAGAAACGCACTCTGTGTCAGACCTGATGCAGAATGATGTCAGATCTGTTCAGAAAAATGTAGCGACCCCTGATACAGCCTGTTGCAGTATCAGCTATGATACACTTATGATATCATATCTGTATCATACCTGCAGCTACCACAGACTGTTCAGAACAGATTCTGTCAAACTGTATCAGCCTGACACGGTCAGTGCTGTATATAACAGACTGAACAGGTATGTTGCCTACGGAGCTGTCGCAGTCTGTTAGAAATTCTAACTAAATGTTTATACATCAGCGCTAGTACATTCTGTAGCTGTCAGGGTTGCTACATTTCTCTGAACAGATCTGATATCAGAGCTGATCAGACTGTGCGTTTTTAGGTGTGTAGAGGACTTTAACAGGAAAGGCAGTAGATATTATGTAAACCTAAATTGGAGTATTATATTTGAAGTAAATATAATGAACGAATATTGGATCAGGCGGTTTTGATGTCAAGAATTATCTAGATGCATATTTTTAGTCTTACCTGGATTTTAGTACTATTTAAGACAAAGCATAAACCGAAAATAAACATCTGGAAACTCAAAATATGAGCTAAAGCAAGACAAAATGAAACGGTGATATTTCGACTTTATTACAAAGTCATCATCAGACCAAGTGACTAGAATCAAATATCTACGTTCTATGTATACAAGGATGGTGAAATAGGATTCAAATCAGTAGTGTTTAAAGTGCCTATCTCACGTTTGGGGATTTTACATATTCGTAATACTTGGGCCTTCATGAGCAAAATCATAATATATCTTGTCAGCCGAACATTTCATCTTCATGGAGTTTTTCGCTGTCAAAGTTACCGGATGTGATGTCACATGAGGCATTCCAAACCAGTTTTCTTTTGTTACTTGCCACAAAAATGCCTCTTGTGACATCACATCCGGTAACTTTGACAGCGAAAAACTCCATGAAGATGAAATTTTCGGCTGACAAGATATATTATGATTTTGCTCAGGAAGACCCAAATAGTACGAATGTGTAAAATCCCCAAACGTGAGATAGGCACTTTAAAATAAAAGTAGCGTGCTGCGTAGGCAGTGTTGAAACAACAATCGAAATATAGTGAGGTTTGATATACTGCCGAAACAGAGAACGTAGGAGTCTAACGTTTCCAGCCAAGGCCCTTTGTCAGAGAGAAACGTCAATAGTTGCAAGCCAATAATAATTGCAAAGTAAAATCAGAGGGCTTCACCGTGGGGGCGAGTTAAAAACAAAACGCTTCATTTTGTTCAAAATTTTTTTTCGCATTTCGATTCCGATTTTATGACTTATTTTGTCCGAATGTTGGTCGAAAAACAGCGTTTTCAAATTTGGTCGTCAATAAAATCAGCAAAACTCGACATATCAAAAAACGCTGACACCGTTTTGCTGGAAATTTATCTCGGAATTAAACGGCAAAAAAAAGATTTTGAACAAAATAAAACGCTTTTTACCTGAGTCTCCCCCGAGTGAAGCCCTCTGCAAACCATAACGAAGACCATAAACATATATCTATTTTTAAATTCTTAAAGGGTATTGGCAAATTGGTATTTGAAAGAACTCGTCAAATGGTATAAGAAGACCTTTTACAATTTTTCCGTATGTGTTTTGGTTTTGGAAATATTTCGACCAAACTCAGCGTGCTGTCCGTCATCTTGGAATTATTTTCGATATGCAAAATTATGCATGTGACGACATAAGCAGGGTAAAGTGAATGAAGATTATGAGCTAGAAACTCGATTTTTTGTTGCGCTCTTTCCATTTTAAAGAGACCCACAACATTTAAAAAGCCTTCCGTGGAAATTTGGGCACCCACGGAGTAGTTTCATCAGGTTTACGCTGCTTGTGACGTCACCAATTTCCTAGTTAATTAGACCCAATATTACAACAAGATGGCGGACAGCACGCTGTCTTTGGTCGAAATATTTCAAAACACAAGAAAGATACAGAAAAATTACAAAAGGTCTTCTTATACCATTTGGCGAGTTCTTTCAAATGAGACAAACTTAATTTTTATTAAAAATTAAGTTTGTCTAATTTGAAGGAACTCATAAAATTGTTACAACTTTTTCGTATCTTTCTGCGTGGTAAAATATTTTCATACAGAGCAAAATCACTTACATATCTAACATGAAATGTTCAGCGTCGCAAGGAGTTTCACAGTTTAAAATGATTTCGCTGAACAAACTTAAAGATATAACTGGTTTTGCTACATGTGAAAATATTTTACTCCACACCGGACGTCAGAGACTATCTCATTTACATATTAAACAAATTGAAATATCTTGAAAACGAAGAGAGATACGAAAAAGTTGTCAAGGATTTTCTTTTACAATTTTATGAGTTCTTTCAAATTAGACAAACTTAAATTTTTAGTGCTATTGCCCTTTAAAGCAATTTACAATAAATGGGTGATTATCTCATAATTATTTTAATCTTCTTAGAACAAAGAACATTTAACTGGGTCATTATCTTTGCTGGAACTAACGATCTTATTCTCAATTCAAGTCCTGGTGAAAATATTGCAGACCAAGTAATTATTATGCACGAGGTGGTCCACGCGCGTGGAGCCAAATCATTAGTTGTCACAATTCCAGAAATCTTCTGCGAGCGAACGGACTGTGCCGATGTGAAAGAAAGACGATCATTGGTCAACAAGAGACTTCGGACATACTCGGAAGCGGCCGAAAGCAAAACTTTTTTGTCCGATGTTGCTTTAAAATTATCGCGTCACCAGTTGTCCCTTGAGGATCGTAAAGCATTCTGGGAACCCTCCGGAGTTCATATGAAGCCTAAAGGATATGATAAAATGGCGGAAGTAATTTTTAATGATTTGATAGAATCTATAGAGTCCCCGTCTTAAACCATAGATAATGGAAGGGGAACTGGATAGGAAACTTACAAAACTGGAAACGATGTTTGCACAACTTGCTATGGTAATTATACACTTATAAGGGGCTAATGCATCTACACGCGTAAAAACGCAAAACTTGTTCACGGTTGTCAACAGGCGTGAACAACTGCTCGCCGTGAACAATGTTGTGCTGCTCGCCGTGAACAAGTTGTCAACAAGTTGTTCACTTATGGTTCGAACAACTTGTTCACGGATAAATCATGAACAAGTTGTTCCAACAGCACATTTTTATAGCCAACAACGTTGTTCGCACATGATACAACAAGTTGTAACAGCATGACGAAATAGCAACGATGAACAACAATGTTACAACAGTGGTGAACATGGTTGATGTATCAACACATTCTTCGGTTGTTACAACATGCGTGAACAACGGTTGTTGTTTCAGCAAGCTGTAACAACTTGTTGAAACAATGATGAACTATGTTATTCATTTATCAATGTTGTTCACATATGTCAACAAGTTGTTACAGCATTGTTCAGGCAACAATGCTGTAACAACTTGCGAGATTTTTACGCGTGTAACGGGTGATCCCACATGGCTAAAATCAGACACTGCTGAACTTAAGTATATTACACTATTGTTTAAGTTCAGCAATAACTGATCTTGGCCATGTGGGACCACCCGTTAGGTTTCATTAGCTGCTTATAAGCGTATAATTACTGACCATAGCAAGTTGTGCAAACATCGTTTCCGGTTATGTAACATCGTTTTAAGTTTCCTATCCAGTTTCCCTTCCATTATCTATGCTTAGACAATAACTTTTTTATAATAACCTGAATTTTAGTTCTAAGTACTGGTTTTTCATAGCTTTAATCTTTTGTTAGTTTTTGCAGTACAAGCTGGCGGTAGTAAACAGTTTTTGTGAGCAACAAAGTGACGAATAAGTGTTTCTTGTTTAAAGTAAAAACCAATCAAGTCAGTTCAATTTTAGAAACATCCTCAAAATCTGTTGGAGATACCTGTAACATTCTATAATTAAATTTTTTTTGGAGCCAATGAGCCAATCAAAAACAATATAAACTGAAAAGAGCCAATCACCTCTGGCTATATGCTCTGGCCACTCACGTTCTGCGGCGGATTTTGACGGATGGTATTTTCCAACCTCGTACCCAGGCTCTTTTTGCACATAAACAAAGATGGCGGCCAAGATTCGAAGTACAAGTAGCGGCGAATTCGTTCAAATCTGAAGCTAAATATTCTTTAATATTGTCAAATAAAGTGCCAGCAAGAAGGCTAAAAGATTTTTAGTGCTTCAAGTAAACTTTTTCAAGTAGTGGTGGAAGAAACGAAGCGTTTTTAAGCAACGAAATATACGAATTAAGAGTGGCCTGTGGACGGACCGAAAGATCCCTATTAAAATATGAGTAATGTCGTAAGTACTGTTCTGTTGATTTGATAGTCTTTGAAAAAGTGCACTCATGCATGTATTTTCCAAATTGCACTCAAAATTATGCATAGGCGTAGCAGCCCAATTAACTTGGGGGGGGGGGGGGGGGATCCCAATTCTCTTAGGGTTAAATATTGATTTATAAGTCGTATTTTTCAGTCTTAGCCTGGGCTGTTTACATGAGCCAGGCTAGCCCGGTTAACTGGGCTCACGCGATTGATTAGGATCTCACTGTGGTTTTGAAACTCGCGTAAACTAAATGTACAAAGAAGAATTGGTTTAGTTTAGATGTAAACGAAACCTAACGTTGATTAAAATATCTTTTTGTGGCCGAGGAAAGAATTTCGTGACACGAGTCAGCCCGGCTAGCCGGGATAGCCCAGCTCATGTAATCAGCCCCTAAGCTTAACGTATATGAATTTTTCTTTAACATTTCGGCACAGCAATACATGTCAAAATTGCCCGAAATTCCTAGTAGAAAGTGCCCGAATTTCCTATTTCAAATATTTTGGGAGGGCAATTGCCCCCTCCTGTCTAATACGCGGTTTTACAACTATGCATGATATTGCTGTGATATTGCCTATAGTATACTAGCCTGCGAGCAGACGCTCCAGGAGTTTAGATAGCTTTGGTGAAAAAGAACGTCTGCCGTCAAGCCTAGTATTGGCCTTCCGCCCCTTGACACCCATCATGTCAACAAACTGCAAGGTGACTCGCCTTCGACGTACCTACACTGGCGAAATAAACGTCTACTTACATACCATATCGTTAATTGACTGCCATTGCTCTGCAAACTTCGTGATTTGCCAATTCTTTCACCGGCCGCCTTTTGTAGAAGCTGACGCTGATTTCACTGGAGATTTTTCTGCTGAACTGAACCCGTTGAAAGTTGAGCAAAACGTTGAAAGTTGAGCAAAACGTCTCGGCTTCACAGCAACGGACCTTCATTATTTCAGTTAACTGAACGATTTTGTCTCAAAAAAAATAAATTATTAGCTAAACGATCCCAGTCACATTCTGATAATGAAAGTCAGTGAAAGTTAATCATAATAGAAGCAGAAGTAACAGAGACGTTATAAGCCAATCAGAACATTAGTCCGCCACACAGACTAGATAAGATAATTTATTTTTGAATGGATTTTCCACAGACTTCTCCCAAAGCCAACTACCCCCCTCCCCCCCCCCCCCAAGACAGTCTGTTTACAGGCTAATCGGATCCCTCCGAGCCAAATTAAGTCGCTAGGCCGATATAGGTTTTGAAATATTTAACCAATTTTACCCCCCTTGGGATAAAAATACCTTCAGAATTATGCCTTATCATGCCTATTCCATGAAGTATTTCATTCCCTAAGTTGATAAATCCAAGATGGTGGAAATCTGCGAGGCCGCGGCGAAAATGTCGCGTTTTGTCAAGGCTAAAATATGCATGAAGGAGTGCACTAAAGATACAGAATTAGTACTTTAATACCACCTAAGGTAAGTTTGAGCATTTTCCCATTATAATTATATGACAGAATAAAAATGAGGTAGTCGTATTTGATAAACGTTGACTGATGACAAGTGGCACACAGTGTAGACACACAGTGTTGTGTAAACTTACGAGTCTTTTCTTGGCTGACAGAAATAAATATTTAGCCAAACCACCTAAAATCTGATTAGCTGAGTTAAAGACGATTATAATGATGTATTATGATCTTATGTTGTGGTATAATGCATGGTTCAATTCTTGCTGTGACCTTCCTCCCGGTGTAACGCGAAATTTGTGACCTGCGAAATACATGACTATTATGGTTTTGCACATGCGCAGATGATGCGCATGATAGACTTTGGCTCATATATTTCGCAACTGTTCCAGCTGTATCTCTACAGTCGTTTACAACCTTCCTTTAGTTCCTTACTCTCGTTTTTCGCTGATATTTTGTGGCTAACAAATGGCTAATTCAACAACTGACACTATCACTGGCTGTGTTGGCGTTGCAGCGATCAAGCCTCCATCGAAAATCTGTAAATATAAGGTACGTAGAACTCGGCTCAGATAACCCGAGGATCAGACTGTTGTATTCATACTATAATTATTTATAAAGATTGTCTCGATACTAGTGTATTATTTTTAGGAACAAACATGTGTAAAGAAATAATTCACTTGCACTATAAACATTGTTGGTTTACGTAAAGTGTTATTGGTTTTGTTATAGGCTTCTGTACAAGATGTCCTTTAATTAATTTAAGTGTAATAGTCAATTTGCAACCATTGCAAAATGTTGTTGTTATGCCATCAACTGCCAGAATAGTTTTTCTTTGTTACATTGTTAATTTCCAACTGTGAGATTCTGTTTTAACCCTCCACAGAAGTATATATTTTTAGGATCAAATTGCATTCCACAATATGCCAAATAAGCATCAGTAACGAGGGAAAAATAAACCACTAAAGTCTTAAATTGAACAATATTTGCAGCATACTACATGTACATGCAATTCTTTTTTTGTTGCAGTGGAAGAAATACAGCTGTATGCAAAATCTGCAGGAAAGATGACAATGAAGACTGGCGTGGTTGTGACTGACGTGGTCAATTTCTTCATGGTAGCTGCATTGGTGTTGACTTTCAACTGCCCTTTCCCAAAACTTTTATTGTTAACAGTCATTTATTTAATTATACAGTTGGGCCCAGTTATGCATGGATCAATTCTTCCTGTAACCATCCCCCCCCCCCCCCCCCCCAGGCAATACCCCGGGGATTTGTAATTTTTTATGAAGTTCATGGCAAATTCCCCACCCCCGGGACTTTGGAATTTGACAATTCCCCACCCCGGGGCAACATCAAACAAATGTATAATTAAACACATTTTAACATCAAATGTAAATTAACTTAAACAGTGGCTCATTTCTGTTGCTGCTTCCTTTGAGCTCTACAGTAGTTTTTTCTGCTTTTTCAGCACCCCTGTTTTTTTCCCCAATTTTCGGCAACCTGAGAAATCTTTCAATGAATTCGTCGCCATTTTGAATACGGAATACTTTAGTTACCAGACTCCCACACCTCCTTGCATCCCCGCCCTTTACCCCCGGGACAAAATTAACAAAACAATTCCCCACCCCCGGGATTTGATTTTCTGCATTGTCCCCGGGGTTGCCCGGGGGGGGGGGGGAATGGTTACAGGAAGAATTGATTCATGCATTATTCAAAAGTAAATTAGGTTAATCCTGGATTATTTAAATATTGAGAGCAATTCTCTGGACTTGCTTAGGAAAGTTAAGCTACTTCTTGTCAGGGCAACTGCATAATAATTGATAAGTGGTAAAGGTTTTTTATCAAGTGAACTTTTAGCCTACACAGCTATTTTGGAAATCATGTACAAAGTAAATCCTGTGTGCAAGCTAGTGAAGTTTGAAATTATAACACTACATATTTGTCGGAATGGACTGAAATAAAACATTTCACCCAGTATTAGCTCTAATCAACCTTTGAACAACTGGCACCAGCATTAAGATTTCTATAAGCTTTCTTGAATGTGCCTTTCAAAGCTACAGGATATATTTATATTATAATGATCTTTCTCAGCTTATATTGTAATTACAACACTAATGTATATAATACTATTTTATATATTACAACATTTATATAACACTACTTACAGTATGATATAACACTATAATTGCAAATTTAGGAACTTCTTTTTTTGTGCTTGAACAGAACTTATTAACCCTTTGGACTCCTAAAGGCTCTCTCTTAAATAGTAAAACCATCTTGCATTTTACAGAGTAAAATAACAAAGTGCCTGGTCTAGGAGCACATGGAGAGCTACATTTGCTCATCATTGTATAATTATACTGTACCTACTCCCTATATATGTTATGTAAATATGGTACTAAATAAAAATTGTCTTGTCTAACCAACCCTACACCTAAAACTATAATTCTACTAGAAATTATTATCACAAAAGAAGGTTTTTTGTAATAAGAAGGGTGGCTACTTTTGGTTTTTCATAGTAATTATTGAAAAAAGCAGAGAAATAATTTTATTATTTAAAATACAAATTACTACCACTTTTCCGATTATGTATGTGGTTGTTGTTTTGCACAACTGTTTATAAAACATGTGTGAATGATGAATCACCATGACTCTTTATTATGGGGCAAAGCTGTCTTCACTCTGAATTCAGAGTGTCTCATGCTGTTTATGGCGTTATAAATTTCATTGGTCATAATCCATTACAGTTTACACTCAACTGATCCAAGGAGAGATGTGTATTATTTTATAACACATAGTTGTTGTGTTGGTATCAAGGATCTACTGTATCATGATTGAAAGAACATGTACTGCAGTAGGCGAATACTGTAGGTGATATACTGACAAATACTGTGGGTGAAAAAAAATGACAATATACAGTATGTCTTGACAGTCTCGTTGCAAATATAAGATATTCATGGCCTTGATGAATACTTCCACAGCAAATTAAACGTTCCTACCATGAATTTCTGTCAAAGAAGAAGCTAATAAACCACTGAAATCTTTTTGAATGTGGCGAAATCTCGTGGAGAGCAGATAGTTTCTTGGCTTGTTTTCGGCTGATAAGGTGTGCCTTCCATCGTCCTTCATCAATATCAAATTAAATCCAGTTTCGGAGGTGGATGTGATACATTATAAACATCTTATATTATATAAACATTAGATAATTCGTTTCCTTCGACGGCCATTATGGTTCGACCCAGGCCTCAGATATTTAGCAAGCGGTCATGTATTTCGCGCCTACACGCGCGAAATACATGCCCGTCACGCTTGGTCAGGTATTTCGCAGAGGTCATAAATTTCGCTTGACACCGGCACCCCCCCCCCCCGGAGATTTGCATATTTTTTATTACTAGACTGCGTATTGCCCACCCCTGGGCACATGAAAAAAAAACAATTCCCCACCCAGGGGTCAACATTGACGAGAACATTGACATTTGACAAATAATTGCATGTAGTCAAGTTATTAAATCATTATATGGCTGGGTTTGATGGTCCGTATGCAAAACGATGCACGCTGATTGGTTCCCGAGAGGTCGGGATTTTACGATATTGACCTCTGGTCTGTGTCCGGGTCAATACGCTTTTTTCTCGGCCCTGCAAGTTTTGGTGAGAACATTTCTCAGTTGATTTGAATACAAATAAAAGAGAACTGGTTATCGTTATTCAAATATTCTGAACTATAAAATGTGTTGGAACATTACTGCTGGTTTTCTTTAAAGCTGTTTATCTAAAAACATGACAAATCAAAGCCGAACTGGTGTAAACAAGAAGGCCAAGAGCTACATGAAAAAGTTAACAGGTAAGGTAAACAGCATACTCCCAAGATGAAAACAACGCTCGAAGCTTAAAAATAAAGTGAACCAATAGCCATATAATAAATTGCTTATTAACCTCGTTTGTTCGGTCTGTATGGGAAAGTATTTGCCTTTGGTTTTATCGCACAAACCTCGCTCCTTCATCGCTCGGTCTGTACAAAAACCTCAGGTAAATACTTTCCCGTACGTACAGACCTCGCACTCAGTTAATAAGTCCTTAATACTGTACTTCAACATTTCAAATATTTCAAATATAGTGATGGGCATGCTCGCAGGCTAGGCACCAAATCCCTTGTGTGTGACTATTTATATTGCCTGCACCTACCCCCCCCCCCCCCCCCCCCCCCTGGACATCCACAGGACCAGACAATGCTGGGCTACGTTTCCCTGGGGATTGCCCAGGGGGGGATGGTCATAGCTAGAATTGAACCATGCATAATTCTGTTTTAATTTGTAAATTTCCAAAATAAGTGCTCTGTGGTGCCACAGCAAAATAGCAATAATATATTTGCATCTTATTGTATTGCCTTGATTTTTTTCCATTTGAATTTGTGAAATGTTGTTTTTCATTTTATTAACACAATGTTTGTTGGTAAAATAATTTATTGTCTAAATACTTACCTTTTTGTTATAGATTATAATAATATTTTTATAATAATTAGCATAAATTAGCATACTTTGCAAAATAGGTTGTCTGACAAGACCCAACAATAGTAGAGGTAAAGATAATTCAAGTGATGTATTGTGGTATTATCTTTGTGGTATAATGCCATGTTAATTCACAAATTGGTGAGAGCAGGTCTACAGACCTGGTTTTGAGTGGAATGACAATGAGTGAAAAGTGTTAACGGTTTTGAACAGGAACATTCTCTGAGAAGTTTAAGCAAATAAATCCCCTGCATAGTCTTTGAGCTATAAACGCTTAAAGTTGCCCATGGCTTATCCACTTCTGGAGAAATTAATCGCTCAGTTAGAGTACTTGATAACGTATCCAGTTGGACAATACTCCATATAGCGCTCCGTCGTCATGATGTCGCTATTTAAGTTTGTCCGCTTTTACCCATAATTCTTGCAGTCTGAACAATAGATAATTGCTCATTTACAATCATATAAAAGTTATCTTTGGTTTGTTTGTCCGCATTTTTTGCTACAAACAGGCAGGCAGCCAGGGAAGCAAACAGGTGGGCAAGTAAATATGTGGGCAACTTAGCAGTTTGCTAGTCTAACTGGTTACTGTCAAACAGTTGGGCAACCAGACAGACTGTCAGACCAGTAGCTGGTCAGGCTGGTCGTTGGCCAGCTGAGCAACCGGGCAGGCTGGCATAGCGGAAGCCAGGTAAACTGACGTCAGTCTGGAGCCTTTACTTTTTGACCGATTTTGGCCATTTTTTGAACCTTTAAAACAAGGTCAAAAAACGATAATTTAACACAAATAAATTCTTTTTTACCTTCTGGAGCAACAGAAAGGCTCTATTTGTGCTAAATATTCATATTTTAGCCTTATTTCAATAGTTGAAAAAATGGCCAAAATTGGTCAAAAAGTAAAGGGGTTAGCGTTTTCTTTTTGACCGATTTTGGTCATTTCTTCAACTTTTGAAATAAGGTCAAAAAACGATAATTTAGCACAAATAAAGCCTTATTTTCAGGGCCGGAGCTATGGGGGGGTGTGACACCCCCCCAAGAATTGCTTTATTTGTTCTATAGTCGGCAGACAAGAGATTTCAGTCGGCAGTCGGCACCCACCAGCAGTCAGACTCGGCGAGTACTAGTACTGACGAGTGACGATTATGAGGCAGTCGGCAAAATTGAGCGTACAACCCCCCCTGCAGAATTTTTTGAGGACGGCCCTGCTTATTTTTTACCTTCTGGAGAAACAAAAAAGCTTTATTTGTGCTAAATATTCATATTTTAGCCTTATTTCAAAAGTTGAAAAAATGGCCGAAGTCTGTTGAAAAGTAAAGGGGTTAGCGTTTTCTTTTTGACCGATTTTGGTCATTTTTTTAACTTTTGAAATAAGGTCAAAAAACGATAATTTAACACAACCTACACTGGCGAAATAAACGTCTACTTACACACCATATCATTAATTGACTGCCATTGCTCTGCAATAAAAGGAAACTTCGTGATTTGCCAATTCTTTCACTGGCCGCCTTTTGCAGAAGCTGACGTTGATTTCACTGGAGATTTTTCTGCTAAACTGAACCCGTTGAAAGTTGAGCAAAACTTCTCCACTTCACAGCAACGGACCTTCATTATTTAGCAGTTAACTGAACGATTTTGTCTCAATAAAAAAACCCAAATTATTAAACGATCCAATCACATTCTGATAATGAAAGTTGGTGAAAGTTAGAAAATTGTTATTAACCGTACGTTGGCCAATCATAACAGAGACGTTATAAGCCAATCAGAACAGTAGTCCGCCACACAGACTAGAGAATTTATTTTTGAAGGGATTGTCCACAGACTTCTCCCAAAGCCAACTAGGCCCCCTCCCCCCCAAGACAGTCTGTTTACAGGGTAATCGGATACCTCCGAGCCAAATTTAAGTCGCTAGGCCGATATACCCCCCCCCCCTGGGGTAAAAATACCTTCAGAATTATGCCTTATCATGCCTATTCCATGAAGTATTTCAATCCCTAAGTTGATAAATCCAAGATGGTGGAAATCTGCGAGGCCGCGGCGAAAATGTCGCGTTTTGTCAAGGCTAAAATATGCATGAAGGAGTGCACTAAAGATACCGAATTAGTACTTTAATACCACCCAAGGTAAGTTTGAGCATCTTCCCATTATAATTATATGACAGAATAAAAATGAGGTAGTCGTATTTGATAAAAGTTGACTGTTACGAGTCTTTTCTTGGCTGACAGAAATAAATATTTAGCCAAACCACCTAAAATCTGATTAGCTGAGTTAAAGACGATTATAATGATGTATTATGGTCTTATGTTGTGGTATAATGCATGGTTCAATTCTTGCTGTGACCTTCCTCCCGGCATCCCCCCCCCCGGAGATTTGCATATTTTTTATTACTAGACTGCATATTGCCCACCCCTGGGCACATGAAGAAAGACAATTCCCCACCCCGGGGACAACATTGACGAGAACATTGACATTTGACAAATAATTGCATGTAGTCAAGTTATTAAATCTTTATTATTATATGGCTGGGTTTGATGGTCCATACGCAAAACGATGCACGCTGATTGGTTCCCGAGAGGTCGGGATTTTACTATTTTGACCTCTGGTCTGTGTCCGGGTCAATACGCTTTTTTCTCGGCCCTGCAAGTTTTGGTGAGAACATTTCTCAGTTGATTTGAATACAAATAAAAGAGAACTGGTTATCTTTATTCAAATATTCTGAACAATAAAATGTGTTGGAACATTGCTGCTGGTTTTCTTTAAAGCTGTTTATCTAAAAACATGACAAATCAAAGCCGAACTGGTGTAAACAAGAAGGCCAAGAGCAACATGAAAAAGTTAACAGGTAAGGTAAACAGCATACTCCCAAGATGAAGACAACGCTCGAAGCTTAAAAATAAAGTGAACCAATAGCCATATAATAAATTGCTTATTAACCTCGTTTGTTCGGTCTGTACGGGAAAGTATTTGCGCTTGGTTTTATCACACAAACCTCACTCCTTCATTGCTCGGTCTGTACAAAAACCTCAGGCAAATACTTTCCCGTACGTACAGACCTCGCACTCAGTTAATAAGTCCTTAATACTGTACTTCAACATTTCAAATATTTCAAATATAGTGATGGGCATGCTCGCAGGCTAGGCACCAAATCCCTTGTGTGTGACTATTTATATTGCCTGCACCTACCCCCCCCCCTGAACATCCACAGGACCAGACAATGCTGGGCTATGTTTCCCTGGGGATTGCCCAGGGGGGGATGGTCATAGCTAGAATTGAACCATGCATAATTCTGTTTTAATTTGTAAATTTCCAAAATAAGTGCTCTGTGGTGCCACAGCAAAATAGCAATAATATATTTGCGTCTTATTGTATTGCCTTGATTTTTTTCCATTTGAATTTGTGAAATGTTGTTTTTCATTTTATTAACACAATGTTTGTTTGTAAAATAATTTATTGTCTAAATACTTACCTTTTTGTTATAGATTATAATAATATTTTTATAATCATTAGCATAAATTAGCATAATTTGCAAAATAGGTTGTCTGACAAGACCCAACAATAGTAGAGGTAAAGATAATTCAAGTGATGTATTGTGGTATTATCTTTGTGGTATAATGCCATGTTAATTCACAAATTGGTGAGAGCAGTCTACAGACCTGGTTTTGAGTGGAATGACAATGAGTGAAAAGTGTTAACGGTTTTGAACAGGAACATTCTCTGAGAAGTTTAAGCAAATAAATCCCCTGCATAGTCTTTGAGCTATAAACGCTTAAAGTTGCCCATGGCTTATCCACTTCTGGAGAAATTAATCGCTCAGTTAGAGTACTTGATAACGTATCCAGTTGGACAATAATCCATATAGCGCTCCGTCGTCATGATGTCGCTATTTAAGTTTGTCCGCTTTTACCCATAATTCTTGCAGTCTGAACAATAGATAATTGCTCATTTACAATCATATAAAAGTTATCTTTGGTTTGTTTGTCCGCATTTTTTGCTACAAACAGGCAGGCAGCCAGGGAAGCAAACAGGTGGGCAAGTAAATATGTGGGCAACTTAGCAGTTTGCTAGTCTAACTGGTTACTGTCAAACAGTTGGGCAACCAAACAGACTGTCAGACCAGTAGCTGGTCAGGCTGGTCGTTGGCCAGCTGAGCAACCGGGCAGGCTGGCATAGCGGAAGCCAGGTAAACTGACGTCAGTCTGGAGCCTTTACTTTTTGACCGATTTTGGCCATTTTTTGAGCTTTTAAAACAAGGTCAAAAAACGATAATTTAACACAAATAAATTCTTTTTTACCTTCTGGAGCAACAGAAAGGCTCTATTTGTGCCAAATATTCATATTTTAGCCTTATTTCAATAGTTGAAAAAATGGCCAAAATTGGTCAAAAAGTAAAGGGGTTAGCGTTTTCTTTTTGACCGATTTTGGTCATTTCTTCAACTTTTGAAATAAGGTCAAAAAACGATAATTTAGCACAAATAAAGCCTTATTTTTTACCTTCTGGAGAAACAAAAAAGTTTTATTTGTGCTAAATATTCATATTTTAGCCTTATTTCAAAAGTTGAAAAAATGGCCGAAGTCTGTTGAAAAGTAAAGGGGTTAGCGTTTTCTTTTTGACCGATTTTGGTCATTTTTTTAACTTTTGAAATAAGGTCAAAAAACGATAATTTAGCCCAAATAAAGCCTTTTTTAGCGTCTGGAGCAACAAGAATGCTTCTTTTGTGCTAAATATTCATATTTTAGCCATCACCAGAAATTTTGGTCATTTGTGCCGCTGCTCTCTGTCGCCTAATAATATAATTATGTATTCTAATGCGTTTGATTCTATTGTATGCTAGTGTATTCTCATTATTCAGGTCATTGAGTTCTTTAGAATTTGCCTAAATCGTGCATGTATGTATATGTAAATAACCTGTAAACGGCTATAAGAACTGTGAAATCAAGCAAGTTCAAACGCTTTTGGAAGTACTATGCTAGGAACAAATCAGGATTTTATGTGCTCAGGAAGTAGACTGACTCATGCCGAATGCATTGCGATCTGGGAACTTCGCATCGCCCGTAACATTGTTGGTCAGTTTGGCCAATTTCTAGCACCTGTTTACAAAGATTACTATGGCTAACACTATGGATAGTGGCGCTTTTAGTGCAAAAATAAGACGAGCTAGGGAAGTACTTTGTCGTCGAGCTAAGAAAAGTTTTTTAGTTACAACTGTTGCTTAGTCCATGCTGAAGTCAGATGGATCTGGAGAAAGAAGAAATATATCACCGTTTAAGCAAAATTTGAATTATTGTGTGCTCTCCTTATTATTTACTGTTGAGAATCCCCATTATTATGGTCGTTAATGCGCACGCGCGCCACCATCTTGTCCCAAATTTCTGGCAATGCCTTATTTCAAAAGTTGAAAAAAATGGCCAAAATTGCCCAAAAAGTAAAGGGGTTAGCCTTTTTAACCGATTTTCGATTTCAAGATTTCGGGAAGTTGGTCAGTAAATTCAATGGTAAAATTTGTTATTTGTTGGTCGTTAAAACAAAAAAAGACCAATGGAGCTACATATCTTCTCACACTCAAAACGGTCACGATATTGGGCTGTTGTGAAAAGGCTCTTAAACCCCTTTAAACTCAATGGTGGTATATAATATGCCAGACGATTAATTTTACTTGTCAATTAATCCGGAAACCCCCACGAGGTGAAAGGGGTCAATCGGTCCTAATTCTTTCATTACGCCGAGTTTGGGAGACGTGCGATGCGATTTTGAGGCGAAAATCTTGTACCACGCACTCATGGTCACTGTTGTTTTGTGACTCTTCATCTTTGTCTTACCTTCTTACGTCACAAGCAGGCTGTTTCTGTGGCCCTCTTGTCGGGTTACCGTACGTGACCACTAGAAAGACACAGGCTAAAAAGCGGTGCCCCGTGGCGTTCAAAACATCCCGTTTAAAATGTCGCGCAAAAAATGTCGCTTGTTATTGATTCCTCACGAACGAACACACCGGCAAAATATAAAGCTGCCGAAAGTTGGCTGCGCAGCTAACTTCCAGGGCACCTCAAGACAATCCTTCTAATTTAAACCAACCTGTTCAACTTTAGAAAATTATATTTATTTACTTATGAACACAACTAGTACCTCACGTGAACATATATTTAACAAATAGATTCCATTTTGCCGTTGTCTGTTCAGTTATAGTTGCACAGATGACGTCACAATGTGGTAAGAACAAAAAAGTGGCCCACGAGACGCAGTCGAGACGTGTCCATGTGTCTGTCCTTTAATAGATCATGGGCAACAGCCAATGAAAACACGCATAGCAACCAGGGTATTGTATAAATATATATATACATGTATATATAGCATCATACAGGGCCGGATTTAGACATGTGGAGGCCCCTGGGCAGCCTTCAGTAGTGGAGGCCCACCCTACCTTAGAATACTAAAAAGCTGACAAGACATATTTACAGTCATCCATAAAGTATGTTTTTCAAGTACATTTTTCCTTACAAAAAAGTATGTGGAGGCCCCCTTGTGGTTCTGGAGACCCCTGGGCAACTGCCCAGCTTGCCCATACCTAAATCCGGCCCTGGCATCATAATTTAAACACAAAAGCTGTTTTAAACTTACATCCACTTTTTAAATATGATATTTGATGCGCGATAAAAAATTTAACATGAAAAGTAATGCTAAAGTATATTTTCACGTAAAATTTCTTGAAGAAAATCTGAAGTAGTAACTGAAAAAAGATTTTTGTAACCGGAGAGTCGACTGTTTTCCCGCTTTTGGATTTTTTCTACGAGTAGAACATTAATCGTGTGTCCCTACACGCCACCTGCAAAGAGTAATAAGAGTTACGTGATCATCATATTTTCTTGACAAGTAATAGATAAATCCCGAGAACGAGGGATGTATGCTATATATCGCATACATCCCGACGTTCGAGGATTTTCCAACAAAGTTTTGTCTATTTTTCCACCTTGGACAAAGATTTTCCTTGTTTTTTTCTTCATTTCGTCGGAAGAACAAAGAAAACCGACTCAATAATAAATTAATATTTAATATTCACTGACGTACTTAGGTGGTGGTTATACGGAGGGGGACAGCCCTCGTAGGAACTGGAGAGAGCTAGACTTTCATGGGCTTTAATACTTGGAAAACTTCCAGCCCTTTTAGGGGAGTGCAATTAACCTTCTTAACTCATTCATGTCCAGGGGCTTCTTCTTAACTCATTCATGTCCAAGGGTTTCCCAAGAGGTGAATAAAATCGTCTGGCGTTAGCCAGAACAAAATACTAAAGACCGATTCGGACAGGAAAGAGTTAAGCGTCGTTTACATGCATGGAAACTTGTAGCCCTTTTAGTGGGGTGTTAGCCTTCTTAAGCGTCGTTTATATACGTGGAATATTTCTAGCCTTTGTTGGCGAGATATCGCCTAGGTCAGTTGACTGACCTTCCTTTCATATAAACCAAAGCAAATTTTACAAAGGATTTGACTGACAAGCGCGGACAAGAAGATGACCTTTTTTAATTATCAAACCACTAGTCTATTTCTTCTTGCACGATAGTTCCTCACCTTGACCGCCTCTTGCCAAAGAGCTAGGCGCCGCTAGCCCAGGAAAGCTGGCCAGCCGCTTCTTCAATATAAAACCCCCTTGAATTTGAATTTAATATGTTATAAATAAATAAATACAAAGTCCATATTAAAGGTTATAAATGTACAACATAACGACAGGAGAAAGAAACAGGGCAAAGTACCCCAATTGACATCAAACTCCTAAAAATTGCATGTTGCTGCCTGGATTTGGTCAGACTATCTTCGCCTGACAACCAGTGACGTTACCACTTGGCTACTGAAGAAGATAAATATACGTATTTATACATAGACGTGGCCGCATTACATATACATGCATGTCTTTACATGTCTTTACGTACTAATAACCAGCGTGGTCATTGTGATGTTAATTATGTTTATACGTCGTCGAATAAGTATTATCACGATATATATTGACTAACGATATCCGTTAAATCTAGTAAGCTTCCGATCCCAATTCTTGAACTGATGGCTTATTGGGTAAAACAGAAATTACTAAGTTTGGACGAGCAAGATGAATATCAACAAATTATGGTTGGTTCAGAGTTTACTATACAGTACATCGGGGCCGCTCAAATGAAAGAAACATTTGAAAATGCAGAGGAACTGGTTTTGGACGAGTTCGTGAAAAACACAACGGGGCTGTCGGGGAAGGGTTCGACGATTCGACTCGTTGTTGGCCAACGTGGAGCAGTGTTTTACGACAGCGAGGGAACAATACTTCATAGTTTTGAATTGTGTAATATCAGTGATGTATCGTACAGTAAGGATAGCCGAGAATACTCCAAACATTTTGTTCTTGTTGGCAAAGAAAGTTGTCTTAGTTGTCTTAAAGCTTATGTCTTTGTCTGTGAAAACAAAGCGAACGCAAGACGTCTCTATCAGACTTTCATTGAAATCTTTCAACTTGCACTTGAAGTAACCAGAAAGAAACAAGCGCATGAGCCCGAACGAAATAATCCTGATGAAACTCTGAGCTATCTAGAATCGCCAAGAGTATTTTTCCGCGCGGAGGAAACAGGAAGCAGTCTAAACAGAGATAATTACAACAGCAAGCAACTCTCAAAGTGGAATACGCGAAGTCTACCCAACTCTCCAGGTTTAGAATCTTTAAATTCTGAAGGAAATAGCGACGTCGACTATTTAGAAGAAGCTTTTACGGAATTTGCCCAATCTCGCTCCGGATTTGCTGGCTAATTAATCGCTCGCTTCGCTAGCTGGATAACCAAAAGATAAACTTAAATCAATACTGATCAGATGACGTATGCTAGTGAAATTTGAAATAATACAATATCTTGTTAATAATAATAATAATAATACAATATCATTTAGTTCACTTTGTTCGTCACATTGTATACATGTTTAGTATTTAATTGTTTTTCTAAGCAGTTAACATGTATAAAGATACTGCTATATGTACAAAGCCTCAAAAGGTATAATAAATGTATTTTTTAATTTTGTGCGTTTACGCACATCTACGTGTACAAAACATTACTTATTAACTACTGTTCTGGAGAATGAAGTTTATAATATAAGATACTAAAACAAGAATTTAAATTCAAATTTATATTTAACCCTTTCATTCGCATTATTGTTGTGGAACAGCTTTATCTTTTTACTCTGTCTATATATGACAATATCGCCAGACGATTTCACTTGTCAACGGAAGACGTCTTGGAAAGCCATACAGGACTGAGGGGTTAAGATAAAAAATCATTGAAATAGTTATGGTATATAAGGTTGGGGTTGCAAGGGGTGTTTGTATAGGATTAGTGTTGAAATGAGGAATTGGGTTATGTTAAAAATTTGGGCTACTTATATATATCCTTATATGAAATTAGACACGTTTGCATGTAGATGACTTAAAGATTGGCATAGCAACTAGTCTACGTCATAGCATGTATTTTCCACCCACGAGCGTCTGACGGAGCCTACGTGGCGACGGGTATAATTATATACTTGTGGTTTTAAAAGACTATAACCCAAAATTTTCGCCGCTACTGTGGAGGCAAAATTATTTGGGTATGAGGTGGAACGATGCTGCCAGTAAATATAGATGCGGATGTATAAGAGAATTGTGAAAGATAGTAATGCTTTTCTGAATTATATATTCGGGAATATAGTATAGTTGGTCTAATTGCATGGACCTTGAATAGGTTTTTCTAAGTATATTTAGACGTATATTTAACAATTAGACAACGAGACCAGGTTTTCTACGATCTGATAGACAACGAGGCGAAGCCGAGTTGACTATCTGCTCGTAGAAATTCAAATTAACGAGGGCGAGTTGTCTAATTGTTTTAGTATCAACCATAAACAACTTTTCTTTAACGTAAATAAGTCATCAAACATTGTTTCAAATTTTCAGATAGTTTTACCTTTTTGTTTGCAGATTCAAAATTGCTCCATTCAAAATGTATAATTCGATGGCACATGATAAACAATCGGTCACAAAAAACGAGATTACTTAGCTTCAAATTTGGTGTAGGTATACTCCATAGGCATAAGCGAATTCATTTTCTTATATTTATAAATTTTAGCGGACCATGTTTGGTCTATAGTTTCCGTTTCCGGGTTTTGCTTGCAGTGTGAATATGTCGTGGCTTCTGATTGGTCAGGATGGGAACATTCCAGTTATAAGAAGGTTTGTCATTGGATAACGCTACTAGTGGTCTATCACCAATAGATCACTAGCAGCTCAGCCAATCAGAAAGCCGAATTTGTAATAGATATACTAAATGATACTAAAATGATATTATGCATGTATCGCCGAACAGGTTCCGGCGTTCGCCGAACATAAAGACGCATGCGCCCAATTAGGAACATTCCGATTCCGTGGAATAAAAATCTATTTTATAAAAACAACTGATTACAGTGCATGGGGATGGTCTTTATTTTTTAAATTACGATTGTCTATAGAGTAACAGTTTATTTAGACGGATTAAAAAATATTGAACGATAAATATAAGACAAGTGTGTGACAAGTGTATGAAGATTGATTGTTTTTAATTTAATTAATTTACAATATGTTCTACAGTCTTTTTTATTTACGTCCGCACACTTTTCGTCGGCGAATGGCCAAACAAATAATCATGAGTAAATCTTGACGCTTTCCACCTTTCTATATCTCATGCACTATGTCACTCAGTGTTGATAAATTCAGCGAATGCTTCTGAAAAGAGATGGTAAAGTTTCTCAGCATCTCCACAACTTTGACAAACAAACGCGTGCGCGAGAAGACGACATTGAGACGAATCCCGAGCAACAATAACCAACCATTTATCCAATTTCTTCAACTCGCTGCACTGCGCAACCTCGCGAATATCCTCAAAATAAAAACGCGATATCTCGTTGCCGCTTTTCGAATCTTCCAAGATAGCCATGTTTAAAATTGGAACCAATTTCAAGAAACGTGTTTGCGCTTTAGCCATCTTCTTGTCATTTCGGTGGTCGTGTTGTATCTTCTCTGCAATAAACGAGAAATCACAATCATCTGTATCAATGATGTCCGTCCCCAAATAATGTACTTTGTATTTTGGTTCAATCAGTTGCTTTATTACATCCATCTGTAAAGCTTGTTTCGTTAGTTACCCTCTCTCTGTCCAACTGCTGTGATGTCTGACGATGCTCAAGTCAAGTGAAACACGCACTTTTGTATTGTTTCATACGCTATTGTAATCTTATTTATTATATGATGTCAAAGGTCAACATGATTTCAGCATGACAACTGCTCTTTGCTCAGCTGGACTGCAAAAAACTCTCGTCGGTTTCTCGTGACAGGAAGAATATTCTGTTTATAATTTACGATGACAAAACTATTAATTATCCTTTTAAGATGTTGAGTGAGTATGATAAGTATTCATATAGATTTGGTTTCCGTAGTTGGACGTTTGTTTTACCAGCCGACTAAAATAAGATATAGCCTAAAGTTTTAGATACACATGGAGGTGAAGGCTTTATTTCTGTAAATATTTGGCCGTATTACATTCATTGTTAAAACCCAATTGTTGAGTTGTTTTGTCAACATGAAATAATCCTTATCCACTCAGTTATTAAATTAGAACAATAGTTATTATAAATATAAGTGCCCAGCACAAAACACGAATAAAAGCCATGAACATGCACAGGGATATAAAAACGTAATATTTAATCTGTTTCGTTGTTTATGCTACAACATCTTCAGGGATAATAGTTACAAGATATTAATTTACATGAGGATAACGAACACATGGGAATTTCGGCCCTTACTGGCAAAAAACTCGCTAGTCCACCCCGTGGTAATATTTTTTCCCATCATCATGAGACGGGACATCCTATTATATACTTTTAGTGATTTTAGTATTAATTCCGTTTATTATATATCCTGTAAATTAATATCTTGTAATCATTATCTCTGAAGATGTTGTAGCATAAACAACGAAATGTTAGATTAAATATTATGTTTTTATATCCTTTTGTTGATGGCTTTTATTCGTGTTTTGTGTTGGGCACTTATCTTTATAATAAGATTACGTTTTCCGCCTGGTGAATCTCTTGCCAACGTTCTAAAGAACAATAGTTATTGCTCTATTTATAAGTGCGTCTATTTTTTTGGCTCAGTTTCGTTTACGGTATCTAAATTTAATCTTTTTGCTCCTAGTTTTAGTCTAGAAGTTCTTAGTTAATTTAATGTTTTTTTCTAATTCTTGAAGAATCGGAGCGATTGCAGAATACCCGTCTACGTCTCAACTTACGTTTACAGGCTAAAATAAAGACAACATCTCTCTAAGAACAGTTTAAACATAAAGAATAAAGATGAAATAAGTCGGGGATTTTTAAATGGATAAATATTTTAAAGTACGAGGCAATTCTATTAGGTGAATTTTAATTAATTGACACTGATCAGTAACAAATGTAAGTTTATGAGCTGCCTCCTCCGCAGGCTCTTCTTATAATTTTTAGGAAATATTTAAATTTCTCATGTTGAGCGAAGCTCTGGGGACGAGGCAGGTTATGAGTGTTTGTGAACTTCTGGCGTAAACAGAAAGACAGATACTCGGAAATATTCTTCAAAATAAATATATTCTTTGAAACCATTGAACAATGGTTGAAAATCAAGGATCAATTAGACACTTTTATGGATTATATTATTATTATTATCAATTAATAGATCCCCTTTAAACAATTTATGGATTAATGTTGTGCTGAATGACAACCCGGAAATGAGCAGTAAATTAGAACAATGGATGATTAACGTAATTTTATATTTTTAAAACATCAGTCGGTCTCAGGAGGGGTTCTTACGTTGGCGTGGTTCAAACGAGGTCGGATAATTATCAGTGGAGTTTAATTTTAATAAAGCAAAAAAACGAAGTTCACTTTACACTGGAAACTTTTGTTGTTTCCGAAACCAAGTTTCCCTGATTAGAACACTGTTCTAGTTTTTGAAATAAGTTTCGGAAACTTTTTCGAAAAGCATGTGTAGTTTGGAAACGTGTTTCAGTGCATGCTGGGCTTTAGGTTCATTACACCACACGTCCACACTAGGTGTTGTATTTAAGTGTTAAAGTGTTAACATGTATTCAACTCTGTGAGTATAATGTTTATTAATAAAGTTGATCTTTTTTCATGTGCAATAGCGTCAAGTGTAAATTTATTATTTAGCAAAATAGTTAATAAATAATCAATTACTTTACGCTCAGTGATTATTTATATATAGATAAACCGTCAATAAGTATAAATATTTTGACATGGTAAGTTGTACGTATACATGTAGTGCATGTGGTACGTTTGCGAGATTGTCAGCTTAGTGTAATGTAACAGACGTTCGGTGGACGTTCCTCAAGCTCAATTACAGTGAAACCTGAGTTTTGCGACCCCCATGTTTTACGAACACCTGTCATATACGACCACTTTTTCTGGCACGGACGATTTGTAGTTGAAATATACCTGCAATGAGCGACCACCTGCCTTACGCGACCAGCGACCGGTTTTTTGTGTCCCAAACAAGATATTTACCTGTTATGAGCGACCATCTCAACGTAAAACTGCCGAAATACGTTAAAGAAATACCCGTTTTTTCATAGTAAACAAACGCGAATGCGACCACATGTGAAAACAAGAAACCGGAAGTGTTGCTCAATTGCCGTGTTACCGCATTTTAGTCTTGTTTTGCTTCTCTTTTGAGCATTATTTGATGATTATTTAATTCACACAGGTGAATTTCTCCTGCCAAAGCCAAATACTTTTTAGTTGATGTTTGAGAGTTAATACAATGACTGAACAATCCAAAACCATGAGTAATATTTGTTAACTTTAGACAAGTTGATCCTGACGATCGTTTACCGTGACAAGTTTGTATGTATATTTTACAACGGCTTTTTAACTTGGGAAGGAAAGTGACAAAACTGAGTGTTCACAACTAAAGATCGTAAATAAAGCCAAGAGCTTTTAACAAGACCAAACCAGCGAAAAAATTGAATCTGAAACGTAACAAAAACACAGCGCAAAAACTGAAGTGAACGACAGTACGAGTCGCGGCGCTGCCAAAATGGCTGCTATGACGTCACATCACTACCTCTCTGAACGACCACCTGTCCTTAACGACCACTTTTACGTGGCACCTGGGGTGGTCGCAAAACTCAGGTTTCACTGTACTCAGAAAATAGTACCACATGCAGCACTACATGTATACGTACAACTTATCATGTCACTTTAACAACAACATCGGCTCATATGCAAACGCTACCACTTAGGAGCACATATGACTATGAATTTCCAACCTTAGCTCTCCATCTGAGCCTCAGTGGCTCAATGGTTAGAACGCCTAACCGGTCATTAGAAGGTTGCAGGTTCGAACCCTGTCTGGGGTCTCAGAAATCTTTTCTGAGTAATTCGGAGCTTGACGAATGTCCACCGAACGTCATAAATTGTTATAAATGAACGTCATTAATGTTATAAATCTTTTATTTATATATAATGAAATGGACGCTGTCATAAATAAAATAAGTGACACATGCACCCAAGTTCTTTATTTATATATAATGAAATGAACAGCGTCTTAAAAACATTATTTATAAATAATAAATTTACAAAACGGTTAGTTCTATATATTATTTACATATAATGAAATTGGCATCTTAAAAAAATTATTTATAAATAAGGGAAAAGGACAGGGAAGGCAAGTAAAATGGTGAGCCTCATCAAGAGAGTAAGTGAAAAATCTTTGGATGTACCATCTAAACGTTCTCTATATATCTTGCTCTGGTACACTCTCACCTTGGCTACGCAAGTGAGATCTGGTCACCCTACCTTCACAAGGACGTGAAGTCTGTTGAGAAAATCCAACGTAGAGCATCAAAATATATTTTAAATGATTATGAATCGAATTACAAGGACAGGCTTACTACTTTGCAACTCCTACCCGTTAAATACTGGCATGAACGAAAGGATCTCTGTGCAATGGCAAAGCTACTTCAGGGCTATTACGATTTACCCGTATCAGATTACATCAGTAGCAATTCAGCAATTACTCGAACCTCTACCAGCCTGTCCTTCCAACCTCGTTTAACCAGAACCTTAAATTTTAAAACCAGTTTCAACAGAATCGTAAATCTTTGGAACTCACTACCTTCTTCGATTAAACTTTCTTCTTCATTCAACATTTTTAAGTCAAGCACTAATAATTATCTTGTTCAGACCTTTAATACTTACTTTGATGTAAAGAATGTTTATACTTGGAAATCAATTTGCTCAAAATGACACAAACATGTCTCTCAGCCTGTCAAATCATCTGTTCATAGATGTTTTTGACCAAATGCAAAACTATACCTATGTAGATATATTTTAAGTTATTATTTTCAGCAGTTTATCTAGTTGGGCCTTGAGTTTGTTATAAACTTGCCTTGAGATATAATTTTTTTCGTTTTATTCAGTGCAATGAAAGTCGAGTAAATAAAAAGTGACACATGCACCCAAGTTCATTATTTACATCTAATAAAATGAACGACGTCTTAAAAACATTATTTATAAATAATAAATTTACAAACATGGTTACATGTAGTTCTATTATTTACATATAATGAAATTGGCATCTTAAAAACATTATTTATAAATAATAAATTTACAAACATGGTTACATGTAGTTCTATTATTTACATATAATGAAATTGGCATCTTAAAAACATTATTTATAAATAATAAATTTATGTACCAGCGAGTTTCTATTCAAATCATAGCACAAAAGGCAGACAAACTGAATTTGATTTTGAATCAAATGATTGTCTGATGGAATCAGATACCATAGCAACAATAATGTTTTTCAGCGCTTTAAATGTTAATGCAATACATATATACCGCCCATTATTGGAACGGTGTAGTTGGAGGAACAACACAGAAGACAGACGAAGAATTTTCTTTTTGGTTTTGGTGAGTTAGATAAACATTGTAATTTGTTCCCTCTTTGGGAAAGCGCGCATGGATAAACTAAACCTTTATTCTTTTTTTAAACTCGGATGTATATTATATAAATCGGAATATAGTAAGGTTTGAGTACTGCCGAAATTATTGAACCGTTTTTTCTAACGTTTCGAGCGAAGGCCCTTCTTGCTCTCTGACGAAGGGTCTCAGCTCGAAACGTTCGAAACTACGTTCAACTATATTAAGCTAGCCGGCTAAGAAAATAAAAAAAAATTTGAAATCGGTTTTAACCCTTTGAAATCGGTTTTAACCCTTTCACGCAAGGCTCTCCGAGACTTCTCCCCTTGACGAGTAAAATCGTCTGGCGTTAGACAGAGTACAAAGATAAAGTTGTTCGACAACGATGTGCACTGAAAAGGTTAATATGCTTTTATTTTGTATATTTTTTGAAAAAAATTATTGTACAATAGAAGTAGAAAAACACTTTGAGAACATTTTGACATCAGTCTTTATGGGTTCTAGCTATACAGTTTTTGTTGTTAATTTTAAACGTTTGCTGGCCAGGATATGATGATGCCTTAGGCAGTATAAAAATACAAATAAAAAAAGGTTAAAACGTTTGTGCAAAGTATCAGTCAAAGGCGATTTTACGTTTTGAGCGACCAAAGATATTTTGTTCATTTTTTTCTCTGGTGAAATATATATATATATATTTAGCATATACCTCGCAGGTGAATAGTGCTTTTCACGCAATCTGTTTGGTTCCTCGGGATATCCTGCACTATTCACCTGCGGGAAGACAAAATGGCGGCCAATTTTGGTTTGTTTACCGAAGCAGGAGATTTTGTTGATAAACAAGGCTCATGTAGAATAACGAGAAAAGTCAACAAAATTAAATAGAAGATTGTCCACAGGTATATGTTTCTCATACAATTTTCTAGCCATTAATATACTCAAAAGTTGTGAAAAGTGTTTTGTCGACAAATATCGAGTACGCCAAGTTGCTAGAGGCCGTGTCTTGTATGAAAATACCGAAAAATATAAGAATGTTAAACTTGTTATTTAAAATGAATATATGCTAAAACTATTATTGACCGAAGTGGAGGTGAATAGTGTTGGATATTCGCCGAGCAAACATTTTTGGTTGAAACTGTTAAATTTTGAAATAAGTCTGTGAATGCATATGTATATAACTCGATATTCACCAAACTAATTGGATTTATAATGGCCTTGATAACTTTCTTTTTATATGTATATCAGCTGAGTATCAGCTGCAAATGACTCAATTGCCGCTTCATGACTGTTCTTTTAAGTAGATATGAATATATTATGCCTGCATCAGCTGCTGTGATATTCTCACTTGACTGAGTTTGTCTTAATAGTATAATACCATATCAATTATGAAATTAATCTCTTAAATTTGGCCAAGAAATGTTGTGTTTTTTAGAAAAGTCTATGCTTTTTTAGCAACGAAATGTTGCTATTTTGAGCGGAGCTTTTTATCTGATAAAACGTGGTACTGCGTAACGCGGGTGAGTGTTTAATGACCTCATGACACACAGATGGCGTTGCAACGGTTGATTGAACATGTTGTCAAGTGAAATTTTGAATGTTGCTAGGGTTAACTGACAACAAGAAAATGTTGCGCCAAAATATTATCGAAGGATTTGAGGTCACTAATGGTAAATAAAATAATTCTTGAAGGCGGAGACCCAGCTCCCGGTGTCTTCCCTGACAAATTTACCGACATCGCGCGTTCCCTGAACTATCTCCTCTGCCATAGTCTCAAATGTGTGGAAGAGATTCTGTACGTCTTACTAACCGCGACTGTCGATTCTGCCGCTGCAACACGGGCGAAAAGCATCTTCATTCCTTTATTCAGGAACGAAAATATCTGAGATGAAAAATATTTGGTAGAAATGTCAACCTCAGAACTGTTTTCGTTCAGAATTGTCATTCGAAGTGACACGGCTTCCGACGACATCTTCGTCAAACGGAGGAACTTCTTTCAATACCAGTCCATAAAATCCTTCGAATGGCAACGATAACAAGTCATCATTTGCAATGAATATTGGGGTCACTCGATTTTTATTATAATAGTTATACTCCACTCTTATTTCGATAACGTTATCCATTGTCGATCAACCGTTGCAACTATCTGTGTGTGATGACGTCATTAAACACTCATTCCGCATTCCGCAGTATATTTTTATTCTGATGAAGGACTCCGGCTGGAAAAATCAGTATTTTTATAAGTAATAACATGACTTGAGGGAAATTAGCGATTAAATTTCCCGCAGCATGTTAATTTTCCCGTGCAAGTTGATGAGGGAAAATATATTAAACTTGCGAAAAATCAAAACAAAGATCTTTGCAAACAGCTGTTTTGAACAAATATATGAAAAGAATAACGCTGTTTTGTCGAAAAAGTACGATGAAAGACATAAAAAACAAATTTAATGAGCACAGACACTCTCAGGGATAGCGGCGAGAGAAGCAGGTGCAAGTAATTATAATCACTATATGTATACATATTTTAAACCGTGAGGGACAATTAAGAAGTAAGCATTTTTAGTGTTTTAGCAAACTTAGAAAGATTTAATTCGGACTATTGAGTTAGAAAACGAAAGTACAGCAACAAACTTAATTTTCCCTAATTGAATGAAATAACTGGCTATACAAGGAATTGGCAAAGTGAAAAGATGGTAAAATTGCCGAGATATTTAGCAACGGAGAACTGACGTTTTGACTGGAGCCTTTCATCATCGTAAAACACTGCCTACGCAGCCAAGGGCCGCCGAGAGGGGGGATGGGACCATGGGGGGGGGGGGGGGGGAGTTGCACTGGGCCCTCAACTTGAGAAGAGCCCCCTAAAATTTTTGAGATTTTGGATTTTGACGTAAGGAAACATGAGACCCAGAAAGCGTAAAGATCAGTAACACTAACTTCATTTTTAGCCAATCCAGGGCACCAATTGAGAGCACACGACCCTATAATGTGTGACGTCATCACCCCCCCTCCCCCCCCCAAATTGACCCATGTGATGTCATCAGTGCCCCAAATCGATAATTTGCACCGGCCCCACAATTTCTATCGGCGGCCCTGTACGCAGCACTGTACTTTTTTCAATGGAATCTGCGACTGATGTTATTATACCTGATAAACTTCTTGACGTCAGAAAGAATACTAATGAACATACAATTTTATATATAGAATACTAATGAACATACAATTTTATATAAAGAATACTAATGAACATAACATCCAATAACGAATCGTTTTTGAAGCCATTCAAAACACTCGCATCACTTGTTTTATCAGATCTAAAACACCTTGGCTACGCAAGTGAGATCTGGTCACCCTACTTTCACAAGGACATGAAGTATGTTGAGAAAATCCAACGTAGAGCATCAAAATATATTTTAAATGATTATGAATCGAATTACAAGGACAGGCTTACTACTTTGCAACTCCTACCCGTTAAATACTGGCATGAACGAAAGGATCTCTGTGCAATGGCAAAGCTACTTCAGGGCTATTACGATTTACCCGTATCAGATTACATCAGTACCAATTCAGCAATTACTCGAACCTCTACCAGCCTGTCCCTCCAACCTCGTTTAACCAGAACTTCAAATTTTAAAAACAGTTACTTCAAGAGAATCGTAAATCTTTGGAACTCACTACCTTCTTCGATTAAACTTTCTTCTTCATTTAACATTTTTAAGTCAAGCACTAATAATTATCTTGTTCAGACCTTTAATACTTACTTTGATGTAAAGAATGTTTATACTTGGAAATCAATTTGCTCAAAATGACACAAACGTGTCTCTCAGCGTGTCAAATCATCTGTTCATAGATGTTTTGGACCAAATGCAAAACTATACCTATGTAGATATATTTTAAGTTATTATTTTCGGCAGTTTATCTAGTTGGGCCTTGAGTTTGTTATAAACTTGCCTTGAGATATAATTTTTTTCGTTTTATTCAGTGCAATGAAAGTCGAGTAAATAAAAAGTGACACATGCACCCAAGTTCATTATTTACATGTAATAAAATGAACGACGTCTTAAAAACATTATTTATAAATAATAAATTTACAAACATGGTTACATGTAGTTCTATTATTTACATATAATGAAATTGGCATCTTAAAAACATTATTTATAAATAATAAATTTACAAACATGGTTACATGTAGTTCTATTATTTACATATAATGAAATTGGCATCTTAAAAACATTATTTATAAATAATAAATTTATGTACCAGCGAGTTTCTATTCAAATCATAGCACAAAAGGCAGACAAACTGAATTTGACTTTGAATCAAATGATTGTCTGATGTGATCAGATACCATAGCAACAATAATGTTTTTCAGCGCTTTAAATGTTAATGCAATACATATATACCGCCCATTATTGGAACGGTGTAGTTGGAGGAACAACACAGAAGACAGACGAAGAATTTTCTTTTTGGTTTTGGTGAGTTAGATAAACATTGTAAATTGTTCCCTCTTTGGGAAAGCGCGCATGGATAAACTAAACCTTTATTCTTTTTTTAAACTCGGATGTATATTATATAAATCGGAATATAGTAAGGTTTGAGTACTGCCGAAATTATTGAACCGTTTTTTCTAACGTTTCGAGCGAAGGCCCTTCTTGCTCTCTGACGAAGGGTCTCAGCTCGAAACGTTCGAAACTACGTTCAACTATATTAAGCTAGCCGGCTAAGAAAATAAAAAAAATTTTGAAATCGGTTTTAACCCTTTGAAATCGGTTTTAACCCTTTCACGCAAGGCTCTCCGAGACTTCTCCCCTTGACGAGTAAAATCGCCTGGCGTTAGACAGAGTAAAAAGATTAAGTTGTTCGACAACAACGATGTGCACTGAAAAGGTTAATATTCTTTATATTTTGTTGATTTTTTGAAAACATTTATTGCACAATAGAAGTAGAAAAACACTTTGAGAACATTTTGACATCAGTCTTTATGGGTTCTAGCTATACAGTTTTTGTTGTTAATTTTAAACGTTTGCTGGCCAGGATATGATGATGCCTTAGGCAGTATAAAAATACAAATAAAAAAAGGTTAAAACGTTTGTGCAAAGTATCAGTCAAAGGCGATTTTACGTTTTGAGCGACCAAAGATATTTTGTTCATTTTTTTCTCTGGTGAAATATATATATATATATATATATTTAGCATATACCTCGCAGGTGAATAGTGCTTTTCACGCAATCTGTTTGGTTCCTCGGGATATCCTGCACTATTCACCTGCCGGAAGACAAAATGGCGGCCAATTTTGGTTTGTTTACCGAAGCAGGAGATTTTGTTGATAAACAAGGCTGATGTAGAATAACGAGAAAAGTCAACAAAATTAAACAGAAGATTGTCCACAGGTATATGTTTCTCATACAATTTTCTAGCCATTAATATACTCAAAAGTTGTAAAAACTGTTTTGTCGACAAATATCGAGTACGCCAAGTTGCTAGAGGCTGTGTCTTGTATGAAAATACCGAAAAATATAAGAATGTTGAACTTGTTATTTCATTTAATATGAATATATGCTAAAACAATTATTGGCCGAAGTGGAGGTGAATAGTGCTGGATATTCGCCGAGCAAACATTTTTTGTTGAAACTGTTAAATTTTGAAATAAGTCTGTGAATGCATATGTATATAACTCGATATTCACCAAACTAATTGGATTTATAATGGCCCTGATAACTTTCTTTTTATATGTATATCAGCTGAGTATCAGCTGCAAATGACTCAATTGCCGCTTCATGACTGTTCTTTTAAGTAGATATGAATATATCATGCCTGCATCAGCTGCTGCATGTGATATTCTCACTTGACCGAGTTTGTCTTAATAGTATGATACCATATCAATTATGAAATTAATCTCTTAAATTTGGCCAAGAAATGTTGTGTTTTTTAGAAAAGTCTATGCTTTTTTTAGCAACGAAATGTTGCTATTTTGAGCGGAGCTTTTTATCTGATAAAACGTGGTACTACGTAATGCGGTTGAGTGTTTAATGACCTCATGACACACAGATGGCGTTGCAAGGGTTGATTGAACATGTTGTCAAGTGAAATTTTGAATGTTGCTAGGGTTAACTGACAACAAGAAAATGTGGCGCCAAAATATTATCGAAGGATTTGAGGTCACTAATGGTAAATAAAATAATTCTTGAAGGCGGAGACCCAGCTCCCGGTGTCTTCCCTGACAAATTTACCGACATCGCGCGCATAGGCGTAGAGTTTTGGTTTTGTCTGGGGGGGCTCATACTTAGTGACACTAACATCGAGTACCGTAGGTACGAGCCTCCTAGGGGGGTCTGGGGGCATGCTCCCCCTGAAAATGTTTTAAATTAGGGGCTCTGAAATGACATTTCCAGCATTCTGAGAACACATTTGGTGAAATATTTTAGATTTTCAAAACAACATTTTAATGGTGCATTTTGTGATAAATCACATAAGCATACAAATTTAATACAACATTTATAACCAACTTAAACCACCAGAAAGCATATATAGGTTGTATATAGGTATTTGCCAAATAACATATACTGGCAATACTACAAGAGTTTTACTTTAAAGTAATCCTACCTTCATTGGAGTATTGTTTTGTTTTGTTTTGTTTTTTCAGCAAAATTTCCGCAGGGGCTGAGCCCCCCCTGTAAAATTTCTGGGGGGGCTCGAGCCCCTCAGCTCCCCCATACTCTACGCCTATGATCGCGCGTTCCCTGAACTATTTCCTCTGCCGTAGTCTCAAATGTGTGGAAGAGATGCTGTATACGTCTTACTAACCGCGACTGTCGATTCTGCCGCTGCAACACGGACGAAAAGCATCTTTATTCCTTTATTTAGAAACGAAAATATCTGAGATGAAAAATGTTTGGTAGAAATGTCAACCTCAGAACTGTTTTCGTTCAGAATTGTCATTCGAAGTGACACGGCTTCCGACGACATCTTCGTCAAACGGCGGAACTTCTTTCAATACCAGTCCATAAAATCCTTCGAATGGCAACGATAACAAGACATCATTTGCAATGAATATTGGGGTCACTCGATTTTTATTATAATAGTTATACTCCACTCTTATTTCGATAACGTTGACAACATGATCGATCAACCGTTGCAACTATCTGTGTGTGATGACGTCATTAAACACTCATTCCGCATTCCGCAGTATATTTTTATTCCGATGAAGGACTCCGTCTGGAAAAATCAGTATTTTTATAAGTAACTAGAAATACATGAACGCAACAACCCCTCGCCCGCTTTTACATTCTTTTTTAAAACACCCACCCACCAACCCCCTGATTAAAATAAGCACTCCTAATATACAGCCAATACAAAAACAAACAGATATAAAAACAAATGATGTTAAATCCTTGGGATATTAAATTATACAATTTATGGATAGGTCGATAGGATGAGAAAACTGATTTAAATCATTTAATGAAAGTTGAAAATATCAAAGCAAAATTTAGATTTCATTATTAAATTCTGGTTGTAAAAAATATATTGTTTTTAGGAGGTTTCAAAAGGGATTAATTTTAGCAAGCCTTTAAATGTCTTCTCTATGCATGTACATTTTGCAAAGGCAGTATTAAAAGTAATTAACAGCTCAGAAATTACATTTATAATAGAGTCTGAGATAAAAACAATTCAGTAGAATCGGATTTCAGAAAAGTAATAACATGACTTGAGGGAAATTAGCGATTAAATTTCCCGCAGCATGTTAATTTCCCCGTGCAAGTTGATGAGGGAAAATATATTAAACTTGCGAAAAATCAAAACAAAGATCTTTGCAAACAGCTGTATTTGAACAAATATATGAAAAGAATAACGCTGTTTTGTCGAAAAAGTACAATGAAGACATAAAAACAAATTTAATGAGCACAGCCACTCTCAGGGATAGCGGCGAGAGAACCAGGTGCAAGTAATTATAATCACTATATGTATACATATTTTAAACCGTGAGGGACAATTAAGAAGTAAGCATTTTTAGTGTTTTGGCAAACTTAGAAAGATTTAATTCGGACTATTGAGTTAGAAAACGAAAGTACAGCAACAAACGTAATTTTCCCTAATTGAATGAAATAACTGGCTATACAAGGAATCGGCAAAGTGAAAAGATGGTAATGATTGCCGAGATATTTAGCAACGGAGAACTGACGTTTTGACTGGAGCCTTTCATCATCGTAAAACACTGCCTACGCAGCCAAGGGCCGCCGAGGGGGGGGGGGGGGGATGGGACCATGAGGGGGGGGGGGGAGTTGCACCGGGCCCTCAACTTGAGAAGAGCTCCCTAAAATTTTTGAGATTTTGGATTTTGACGTAAGGAAACATGAGACCCAGAAAGCGTAAAGATCAGTAACACTAACTTCATTTTTAGCCAATCCAGGGCACCAATTGAGAGCACACGACCCTATAATGTGTGACATCATCACACCCCCCCCCCCCCCCCAAATTGATCCATGTGATGTCATCAGCGCCCCAAATCGATAATTTGCACCGGGCCCCACAATTTCTATCGGCGGCCCTGTACGCAGCACTACTTTTTTCAATGGAATCTGCGACTGATGTTATTATACCTGATAAACTTCTTGACGTCAGAAAGAATACTAATGAACATACAGTTTTATATAAAGAATACTAATGAACATAACATCCAATAACGAATCGTTTTTGAAGCCATTCAAAGCACTCGCATCACGTGTTTTAAATATTATACATAACATAATCGTGACATCGTCGTTTTCCAAAAGCTTCGTTTTTGCCGTCCACACTGGTGCAGAAAAACGGCGTCTTCGAATGTCTCGTTTTCGAAACACTCCGTTTTCAGTCACCGAAGACGCTTGATTAGTGTGGACGAAAGGCCTAACCGTATCAAAAAGTCTTCGTTTTCTTTTGAAAACAGATTAGTGTGGACCAGTGAACTCTATATAAAGACTGGAACGATACCTCCATAAGGTCGGCCCTATGATTGGATGAAGCCAAACTTCCGGCTGCTGGGGGCAACACAATGGCCCAGCGAGAATTTTTTATTTTTTTGTAGTTGAACTTCATTTGAATTGATATAACGAAGCTAGTATGTATTAGAATTATTGTCCTTTCTGTCTGAGGTATGTTTGCTGGCAAAAATAGATTGAAGCAGGAAATATATTGTCAAACGAAAGCAAAATTTTGCTTGGATTGATGGAAACTCCTGACGAAAATTCAGGTTATATCATAGGTAGCCCAAAAATCCGTGTAGAGCCCCATTCCCCTACTAGCTGTCGCGCGCCGCAAGGCCCCTTGCAATGATTACATGATATTATATAGAAATACATAAGGTTGGCAAGTAATTCATGGTTTACGAACAAACTACTTGAACAAATGGGAAAATACTTGGTACAACGTGATGAAAACTGACAAAAAACTAACGATACATTAAACCTGGATAATTTTACTATCTTGTCACAAACAAATTTCGTTTCAAAACAGCCGGGAAAGAGGTAAAATAGACACAAACTGTGAAATTTTGTTGAAGATTTTCCCTGTCTCTATGCGGGATGCCACAGGTCGACGTATTCGTCATTTTTTAAAGCAGCAATAGTAAGCCTATTGGTCAATAAAATACACAAACTATGACGTTCCTGGAGGGGAAAAAAGAGCTACAGGGGGGTTAGTCAGCACAAAATAAAAAGTGGAAAACTTGGCGGGATTGTTGGCGATGATACGTGAAAGAAAAATACCCGACGTCGGCCGACGGTGAAATTTATTTATAGTTTTTTATTTATAATAAAGCCTAAATTGTAAAGACTTTTTAAACAAAAGATGTGATAAAGGAAACTCGAAACGATTTTGTTCTGGTACGTATGAAAATATATATTTTTAAAATAATGTTTTTAAAAGATAAACAAAGACGAAATACCGTCAAAAGAAATTGCCAAAGCGAACAAAGGCAATGTACATTTAGCATTTACTTTTTATCTAAATAAATTATTAATAAGCTTACTGTTTATCGAAAACACGAAATTCCGTCAAATCAATTGCTCTACATTCATTTTTAATGCTTTAACGAAAAGAAAAACAAGCTTTCTTTGTTTTCCGAAAACAGTCTACTTATTAAGATAAACTTTATAAAGCCGAAGGTCCATCTGTGATGGAAAAGGAGAAGCCAAAGGGATTTTGCAATAATGTCAACGCTTTTTTCTGGTACTGTTTGCATGCATATGATATTCTTTAAAAGTGAAAGACCCACATTACTGAACTGGTTATTTGCAAATGTTTATACCGCCTTATATAATTTGTCATATTTGAAAACAAAAACAGCCAGCGCTTCTCACAATGCAATTAAGAACAAAAAACCAATCAGTTTCAGACGAGTTTGCCTCAGTATGAAATCTATCGTACAAACCGTTAAGAAGACCAAAAAATTACAATGTCATCTCCAAAAAAAGACGCTTTAATCACTGTTTAAGTGTTTTAAGCATGAATAGACAACACTGTAAAAAAAAACAAGGAAAGGGAAAGCAAGGTACCGCACTAAACACCGAATAATATTGACCTAAAAGCCCGCTCATCCAAAACGCAAGTCAAGCTTATATGACTAAGTCTAAGGCCATGTGCAGGGAAAGTAACTCGCTACAAGAGAACTGACTTACCTGAATAAATATGTCGTTTGGTCGATAGGTTATAAATGCTTTCACACGCAAACGTGGTGCAACTGGTGAAGCTGGAGCTGCTGCAATGGTTCTATAAGTCCACACTGGAAAACTTTATAAGTTAAAGATCTAAAACGTGAAGCCAAAAGGCAAAACTGCCATAAAAACACCACAGGCATTCTCGACGTTTTATTGAAAACTGTATGTCAGTCTGACGAGCAAGTCAAGTAAGAAGACAAAAGAGTTTCTAATCCATAAACGTGCAAAATCAATGGTCTGCAACGAAAAAGGAAAAAGAACGTTACCAACGTTCGAAACGGCTGTCATCCATGCAGTCGTCAAAGCTCAAGAACATCTTAATAAAATCAAAAGAGAAACAAGAATCAATTTGAATTTGTGATAACTATACCTTAAAAATACCCTATATTAACGGAAATCGTAAACGTTTTAAGGTCAATGCTGCTCCAAGCATGCTTCTTCTATCATTGCTCGACTATTCCATTGTGTCAACTGCCAAATAAACGGAAAACCTGTTAACTATAGTTTTCGTTGTTTTGCCCAGAAAAGCCTATGAAAGGCGTGCGCATGCGTCCATGATAATTAAGAGGAGATTTCCCCCCGTTTATTTGGCAGTCGACACAATGGAATAGTCGAGCAACGATAGAAGAAGCATGCTTGGAGCAGCATTGACCTTAAAACGTTTACGATTTCCGTTAATATAGGGTATTTTTAAGGTATAGTTATCACAAATTCAAATTGATTCTCGTTTCTCTTTTGATTTTATTAAGATGTTCTTGAGTTTTGACGACTGCATGGATGACAGCCGTTTCGAACGTTGGTAACGTTCTTTTTCCTTTTTCGTTGCAGACCATTGATTTTGCACGTTTATGGATTAGAAACTCTTTTGTCTTCTTACTTGACTTGCTCGTCAGACTGACATACAGTTTTCAATAAAACGTCGAGAATGCCTGTGGTGTTTTTATGGCAGTTTTGCCTTTTGGCTTCACGTTTTAGATCTTTAACTTATAAAGTTTTCCAGTGTGGACTTATAGAACCATTGCAGCAGCTCCAGCTTCACCAGTTGCACCACGTTTGCGTGTGAAAGCATTTATAACCTATCGACCAAACGACATATTTATTCAGGTAAGTCAGTTCTCTTGTAGCGAGTTACTTTCCCTGCACATGGCCTTAGACTTATAGTCATATAAGCTTGACTTGCGTTTTGGATGAGCGGGCTTTTAGGTCAATATTATTCGGTGTTTAGTGCGGTACCTTGCTTTCCCTTTCCTTGTTCTTTTTTACAGTGTTGTCTATTCATGCTTAAAACACTTAAACAGTGATTAAAGCGTCTTTTTTTGGAGATGACATTGTAATTTTTTGGTCTTCTTAACGGTTTGTACGATAGATTTCATACTGAGGCAAACTCGTCTGAAACTGATTGGTTTTTTGTTCTTAATTGCATTGTGAGAAGCGCTGGCTGTTTTTGTTTTCAAATATGACAAATTATATAAGGCGGTATAAACATTTGCAAATAACCAGTTCAGTAATGTGGTCTTTCACTTTTAAAGAATATCATATGCATGCAAACAGTACCAGAAAAAAGCGTTGACATTATTGCAAAATCCCTTTGGCTTCTCCTTTTCCATCACAGATGGACCTTCGGCTTTATAAAGTTTATCTTAATAAGTAGACTGTTTTCGGAAAACAAAGAAAGCTTGTTTTTCTTTTCGTTAAAGCATTAAAAATGAATGTAGAGCAATTGATTTGACGGAATTTCGTGTTTTCGATAAACAGTAAGCTTATTAATAATTTATTTAGATAAAAAGTAAATGCTAAATGTACATTGCCTTTGTTCGCTTTGGCAATTTCTTTTGACGGTATTTCGTCTTTGTTTATCTTTTAAAAACATTATTTTAAAAATATATATTTTCATACGTACCAGAACAAAATCGTTTCGAGTTTCCTTTATCACATCTTTTGTTTAAAAAGTCTTTACAATTTAGGCTTTATTATAAATAAAAAACTATAAATAAATTTCACCGTCGGCCGACGTCGGGTATTTTTCTTTCACGTATCATCGCCAACAATCCCGCCAAGTTTTCCACTTTTTATTTTGTGCTGACTAACCCCCCTGTAGCTCTTTTTTCCCCTCCAGGAACGTCATAGTTTGTGTATTTTATTGACCAATAGGCTTACTATTGCTGCTTTAAAAAATGACGAATACGTCGACCTGTGGCATCCCGCATAGAGACAGGGAAAATCTTCAACAAAATTTCACAGTTTGTGTCTATTTTACCTCTTTCCCGGCTGTTTTGAAACGAAATTTGTTTGTGACAAGATAGTAAAATTATCCAGGTTTTGATGTATCGTTAGTTTTTTGTCAGTTTTCATCACGTTGTACCAAGTATTTTCCCATTTGTTCAAGTAGTTTGTTCGTAAACCATGAATTACTTGCCAACCTTATGTATTTCTATATAATATCATGTAATCATTGCAAGGGGCCTTGCGGCGCGCGACAGCTAGTAGGGGAATGGGGCTCTACACGGATTTTTGGGCTACCTATGGTTATATTTAGTATTTATTCGTCTTTATTTTATGAATTCTTGCAACCCTATCAAGCTGTGCCTTAGCTCTTATGAAAAGTCTCCTCATACCTTTTGAATCATTGTAAGACCACATATATTTTGATCTTTGATGCCTTTAAAACACTGTCGGTTCGTATTTCTGTGTTTTGTTCGATTTTTTGACTGTTCAGAAAATTTAATATTTATGGTTTTTATTGATCATGTCAACATCCATATGCTCGACAGATTATAGCCACTAGATTTCAGTAGGCCTTAGCCCTGATTAATGCTATCTTTATTTGATTCAAGATAGTTTATAGACTTTTTTCTGGACTTTTGATACCTCAACTGACTCAACACTTGGAGCTGCCCTACAAAAAATCAAGAGATCCGCGCGGTTTCGGACTCAAAATGTTTTTTTTTGTCAAATATTCAAGCTACGTTTTTGCTGCTAAAAGCCTTTAGAAGAAGTATATATTACTGTAGCATGTTTGCATTTCTTTGTAATTGGTTCATAACAAAATATAACTTAAAAAATAAAGATTGTCTTGCATATAAAGAGGACTGGGGCCGCCCTGCATGTCAGCCTCCATGACGGCTTCAAAATTTGGTTTGTAGGTATCGTTCCAGTCCTTATATAGAGTTCACTGGTGTGGACATGGCCTAATTACTATAGGGTAGACCTTAACGAGACGACAACACCCTTAGTATGATTTACCGAGAACTTCAGTATATTCGCCATGCAAGCAGACACATGTTTTACAGAGTTTTAACATTTCCTATATGCTGTTTCTAATAATTTTCAAAACGATATCTGATTTAATATCATGACCTACCGTACGCGAATGTCTAAATATGCGTGTCTATCATTTTTTTTTGTTTGCCTTGAGAATTTGCAATGCTCGACATGTTGATTAAGCATGTATGCAGCTGTTGTTCCTGTTGAAATTTTAATTTTAAATGAATTAATATATTTTTATATCTATCTATCTATCTATCTATCTATCTATCTATCTATCTATCTATCTATCTATCTATCTATCTGTCTGTCTGTCTGTCTGTCTGTCTGTCTGTCTGTCTGTCTGTCTGTCTGTCTGTCCGTCCGTCCGTCCGTCCGTCCGTCCGTCCGTCCGTCCGTCCGTCCGTCCGTCCGTCCGTCCGTCCGTCCGTCCGTCCGTCCGTCCGTCCGTCCGTCCGTCCGTCCATCCATCCACCCACCCATCCATCCACCCACCCACCCACCCAAACACCCACCCACCCACCCACCTACCTACCTACCTACCTACCTACCTACCTACCTACCTACCTTACCTACCTTACCTACCTACCTACATCTACCTACCTACCTACATCTACCTACCTACATCTACCTACGTATCTATCTGTCTGTCTGTCTGTCTGTCTGTCTGTCTGTCTGTCTGTCTGTCTGTCTGTCTGTCTGTCTGTCTGTCTGTCTGTCTGTCTGTCTGTCTGTCTGTCTGTCTGTCTGTCTGTCTGTCTGTGTGTCTGTGTGTCTGTGTGTCTGTTTGTTTGTTTGTTTGTTTGTTTGTTTGTTTGTTTGTTTGTTTGTTTGTTTGTTTGTCTGTCTGTCTGTCTGTCTGTCTGTCTGTGTCTGTGTGTGTCTGTCTGTCTGTCTGTCTGTCTGTCTGTCTGTCTGTCTGTCTGTCTGTCTGTCTGTCTGTCTGTCTGTCTGTCTATCTTTAATATTTTAAACTGAACTTATTTCATTTTTTTTAATTTTTGACTTTTCTAGTGAGCAGAAAAGTTGCGGAAATCATAGCAATGGCTGCTACGCTCCCATCTTTCGCTGTCACACGAGCCCCAGAACATCCAAAAGAAGTCATTACAACAAAAGACCGTCGATTTCAGGTGGTCAAACATATGATTTTCGTTTCCATTTCAATCACAACTATCGTATTGACTTGTTGGGATGTTTCACACACCGTAGATATTTATAAAACGAAACAAGAGTTGAGCAACAAGATTCAAAGCAGTATAGATTTGTCTTCCTTAATTCACAATCTGCAGAAGGAAAGAGGACTTACAGCGTTGTTATTGGGTTTAGAAACTTTAAATACAGAAAATGAAACGGAAAGACTAAAAAAAGTTCGGTCTGATACAGACGAAAGTATTATTTTCTTAAAGAAGAAAGGTAATGCATATTCCGAAAGCGTAAACGTTTATACCTTGCTCTCTTTTTCTGAACCGTTACAAAAGTTTAGACTTGAAATTGATCATTATAAAGAAAAGAAAATTGACATTTTTAATCAGTTACATACTTACACAAATTGGATCAGCACGTTAATATCGTGGTTACCGCAGTATACAGAATCTGAAAACTTAGAAACGTATGCTAACTTAGTTTTTGCTTATCAACTGATAATTCAAAGCAAAGAAGAAGCAGGAATGGAAAGAGCAATTGGAGCACTGCATTTCATTCAGGGGAAGAACTTCAGTTCTCTCAACTTGTCTTGGTTCAACGAAAAACGAATTCTCGCCGAAAGTTACCTTTCTACAGCTTTTTCTTTCTCCAAACAAATAAAGAGCACATTCGAATCAGTGAATAAAAAGGAAAATGGAAACGCTTGGATAAGAGAGATTGAAGAAAAGCGAATGATAATTTCTTCAGGAGATATAACCAATCCTTCCAAAGAAAGTGCGCAAGAATGGTTTGATCTGATGACAAAGTACAGTAATTTGATGTTAGAACTTCAATTAACAGATGCCTCCCTGATTCAAGACAGTGTCGATAATGAGATAAACGTCATTGCCAAATGGTTGCTTATTAGAGCTATCATGCTTTGTTTTACTTTAATTGTGGTACCTTGCATAATTATTTCGCTGGTGAGAGTTCAAGACGCATTCTACAGGTACATGCGCTCCGTATTTAACAAATTTGGCTTGGAGCAAGCGCGAACCGATTTCATCATGCAAGAAAATTCAAGATATGTTGAGAGTAAGTATATATATTTGTTTTTTTGCGGTCCGGTATCCATCTGATTCGCGCGCTCTGATTGGCTAGCGAGCGGTCCGTATCCTACGATACGGACCCCGATACGGACCGCTGTGGATTTAAAAACAAAAACAAAAAAGTTTTACACTCTGTCATTTAAAATTGATCGATTTTTATAATTATTTCGCTTGCCACAGAACAAATATATTTAGCAGAGAGCTACGGGGATGCAAATGAGTTTTATTATCCAAATGGGTTTTGACAACTGCATGTGAAAACAGCGAATTTTAAAATTGGTTGGCACTATTAAAATGTCTGGCGACAGGCTTGTCAACATCATTGTATTCAACACCATTTCAACACCATTGTATTTTGACACCATTGTATTTTGGACATGAAAGTTTGTGCCATCACACCCATCTGGCGGTAATGACAGCCGCAAAAGACAAGAAAAGCGTCTCATTATAAAAATTCCACATGTCATGTTCCAAAATCACATGTGAACCACATGTGATCACATGTGGTTCACATGTGATTTTGGAACATGACATGTGGAATTTTTATAAGGGTGTAGTCAACCTCGTACCCAGGGTCTTATCTCCGAAAAGACCCTGGTTGCGGCTGGTCACGTGCCGCCTAAACAAATTTTAAATCATGCCGGGAGGGGTGGTTAGTTTAGTAAGCTGCACACTCAATGACAATGCTACAACACAAGTCCAGTTTTAATACTCATATTCTAAAATCTGATATTAGATTTAGGCGAACTATAAAGTTTACTGAAAGAATGAAAAACGCGATTCAACAACTGCATTTACCTGACTTTCTGTTGATGACAAATGCGCGTGAAAGGACAGTACTAGTCGGCTTGATATTGTATAGTTGCAATCTTTCCTGAGTCGCTTCTTTCGGCACTTTTCGCCGCGGTTATCGGGGCATTGGCTGAAATGTCAATGCATTTTTTGATGCGAGAGAAAGCGGTTTGGCTCTCGCAAACCAACGTCTTGAACTTTGTGAAATTTTGTAATCTTCTTTCACATGGCCTTTAGATTAAACGAGGAAGAGCACTCGTCGCAAGGAAGTCTTTTACCGTAAGGCATTTCGGCCAAATAATGCAGTTCAAAATTTGCCTTGTTGTACAAATGCTTAAACAGTTCACATCACCAACACTGCGATGAAGTCGACACGCATTCGACGGTGCATTTAATAGTCGATTCGAGTCGATTGGTATATCTTCTTCGGGATTTCTTTAACTGTTGGATTCGACATGATCTTTTGTTCTTCGACGACGTACACCAAAGAAGAAAGCGAGATATGTTTTGTCAACACCGAGTACGTTTGTTTTTTGTTGTTTTCATTTCAACAGATATTTTGCGATCAACAGCATGGCGCCAGACAACGACGCCAGACGTAATATATTATTTGTATAAACACGGTGAAGCGGTTGTAATTGTGCCTTTGTCACTCCTCCCTGAGTATTTTTTAAATCGTTAATTGAAAACCCCCCCATTTTTAGGGGCCACGTAACCAGCCGCAACCAGGGTCTTTTCGCAGCGGTGGGCGGAGCAGCGGAGATAAGACCCTGGGTACGAGGTTGGGGTGTAGTGTGTCGCTGGTTGAACATCGTGTCTCTTTATATTATAGATTTAAGTGATCGATGGCGAAAATTCTCTAAGCCGCCGAACGAGACACCAAGGAAAAAATCCCAAGTTCAAGAAGGATCAACATTCCAAGAAGAAAGCAACACAGCTACAACAAGCCAGTAAAATTACTCATATATGTCGGCATCTTAAGTATGCAATAAAATATTACCATTTATTTAGTGTTCTTACTAAAACCACATTGTCCAAATATATTAAATCTTAATTTATAATTATACAGTGCAATAAAAGTAGTGCGCTGCGTGGGCAGTGCTGAAATACAAATCGAAATATAGTAAGGTTTGAGTACTGCCGAAATTATTGTACGTAGTTTTCTAACGTTTCGAGCGAAGGCCCTTCGTCAGAGAGAAACGTTAGAAACTATGTTAAATAATTTCGGCAGTACTCAACCTTTATTTCAATTTGTCAGTTAGTTTAAAAAACTCATTAATAATTCATGAGGAAAACACAAAAGAAATCAATACCGTAGCAGAGGTTGTAAATCGGATACAGAATCGTCCTGATTTACATAAACTTTAGCTTCGATTTTCTCGGCTAAAATAGAGTATATCGCTAAAATAGTTGGTGAACTTGATTACTTAGATGCATTTGTATTTTAAGAAAGATACAGCATTCGCAGCCGAGCTGTATCTGATTTACTACGGCTCGCCTTGTAAATCAGATACAGATCGGCTGCTCATGCTGTATCTATTACATATATATCTTTGAACTACCGGTATATGATACTAGCCAATCTCGTTCCCAGGGCCTTTTTGAAATTAGGAGGGCCGGTAAAGGCTTTGGCATCGGCTGGTGGACTCTGCATTTCCTCAGAAATTATGCATCAGTTTGTGCCGGTTATGATCAGAGAGCTTAAGCATACAGGCGTTTTAGAGCCACGGACGGCGTTTTAATTCAATAGCATTTTTCATTCAAAACAATGATAATGAGCAATTTAAAACTCCAAGAGCAAAGTGAACGCCGTCGTCGTTCTACACAAGACGTCATTGAGAGCATTTTCACGTTCTTGAGACGACGGGAACTTCTAGAACGTTGAGGCCTGTCATCGTTGTTTTACTACAATGAGACATACTTTTAAAGTAGACTGAAACTTGTATTTTAAAGGGGATAATTTCATTTACATTACAATATAAAATAAAGGATCTGTATTTTTAAATAAAGATGAAATTTAAGCGTATGAGCTAACAGTTTAGATATGTCATTATTCATAGCCTTTGTTTTGGGTAAAAAAGTCTTTTCAAAGAATACGCGGTTCAGTAGTCCTGTATAACTATTGTGATTCATGTTCTTCCAGTCACCGTCGGTGGCTCTAAAACGCCTCTATCTAAAGCTCTCTATCAATTAGATTCAATGGGACCGCCAACGGGACCAACGAGACCGCCCATTAGAATGAACTTCTCCCACGGGACCGCCATTACTCCAAATGATTTTGCATACTAAATTAAATTGCTAATTTATTACACCCAGTATTTCCATGGGCGCTGTGACCTGCCGATGCCAAGGGGTAGCCTGCCCGCAGAATGGAAAGGGTGAAGTCTGCAGGCAGGCTAATGCCAGGGCCTTTTCCCGTCCTCCCAATAGCGAAGCGCACAGATGACGTCGAATTCATGTTTGTCTGAGTTTATAAGTTATTCTTGCATTTCCAACAAAAGAAAACGGTTCATAACAAACCCTCGAGATTCAATTTCGCTTCGTTTGTTTGAGTTTTGGTCTATAAATAGTAAATGTGCGCTTCGCTATATGGCTTGTGAATAAGTCAAAAATAAGTAAAGTAAAAAATAATTGGCTTGAAAAATTGTATTGTATCGTATAATTGTATTGTATTGTATCGTATTATACTTAATTACATTGTATATCTAGGAATTTTGGCCAAGATGCGGCCAAAAACAAAATGACTGGAACATTCAGAGAAATTTCAGGCTAATCACACTTATACTTCTTAGTTGCGCATGACTGGTCTGTGAAGAAAAAGACCTTGCGTATGAAATTACATGAAGTATACATTGGGCAACATCGTAGAAAACGAAGTTGGTCCAGTCACGTGGTACAGTGTGTCTTCAGGTTTTCAGTTTTATTGATTTCTTCTTATTAAATTGTTCTGTTTGATCTACAAGTAGTGAAGTGAAAGCGGGGAAAGGTTACAATCTTGAATAAGGCATTACTATATATTGTAAATAAATAATATGTAACAGCACTTTCATGCGAGAAATAAATGTCTTTTCCCGGAAATAGTTAACCATTGACTGTTGATTGGTTAATACTTTGTCTGTTATGGCAGCAGTTCCCGCTATATATATATATACCACAGTCTCGACCACAGTTGATATAGATAAACTATGGCGTCCTCTCAACAACATACTGTCAAACAAAGTCAGTCTGAACAGAAGGAAAATCTTATCATTCCAGTTAAACTGGACGAAGCACAGAAAGCAATACTAGATCTTAAGAAAACCATCGATGAAGAGGCGTGCACACTTCAGAAAGAGCGCTCTACGTTTGAAGTTATGAGAGAGAAATTAGACAACGTTCATTTCAAGAAACACATAAGATTGAACGTTGGTGGACAAATCTTTAAGACTTCACTGGAAACTGTAAAAAAAGACCCAGATTCCATGCTCGCTTCGATGTTTTCCGAGAGGTTTGATGTGCAACCAGATGATGAAGATGGAGCTTATTTTATTGACCGAGATGGAACACATTTTCGGTAAGAGAATATTAAGGAGCAATTATAGATGACACCATGCACTTTTGAATTGTGTTTAGAGACACAATTACAAACCAGGATTCCCTTAAAACTCTTAATGTAAAGCTGAAGGTATGAATTGTATGTGTTTGTTGTTTGTAATGAAGTTAATCAAGTAATTTTAAAGTACATATATGGTATATATGATGAACTTTTCCCAATCTCAGAGCCTGATCCAAACATTAGCATATGGGAATTATGAAAGTGGTTGGATATCCTATAATTGTACTGAGAATTATATTTTTATAATACAGTATAACATAAATTATATAGTCTAACTTAAACACAATATTACCTCAAAGTCCCATATCACTCATGTTTGAGACAATTATGTTTATGACTTTGATATCACACTAATGCGAATTGAGTTTTTATTTATAAAAATGAGTTACTGTAATCTTGGACTGTTTACATGAGCTACATAAACTGGTGGACCCTTCACAAAATATTGGTGGGGGGGGGGGGGGGGGGGTGAGGGCAAAGCTGCTGAGACTCTGGAAGAGTTGTGTGAAAATTATAAGTTATTTGAAGGCTCTAATCACATAGAAATATAGCTTACTCAAGCTATAGGACACGAATTATAGTGTAATTCTATTTAATCCTAGTGGCTAGATCTAATACCAGGAAATGGCTTTGCCTTTCTTCAAGGTCTTTTTAAAATTGGCCTGAAACTTCACTAACTTGCACACAGTTCCGTCGATGTTGCAATGCCACCTGCAGGTACTTCAAATGTTGTTTTAATATGGGTACAAGAATATTTGAAGTTGAGTTTGCAGACTTTAGTTCACTATGCATTTTAATTTACTAGCATTTCAATAAGTTCAACTGTGGCACGACGTGTGAAACCATTGGGTTTGGGAGTCTGAATTTGGAATTGGAACTCTTGATGTTTTGATAAGCTCTGCTGTGTAAGCACATCATTAACTGAAAAAGTATGAATCACTAAAAGCCAAAAATGTATTGGTTCAGCTGGTTTGTTGTTATTTTCTATTTGAAACAGTTACGGGGCGATATTTTGATATTTGAAACCAGTCCCACTTTTCACGATTGTAAAAAAATGTTACCATTTAGTTACTAAGCTAATGAGCTATCCTTGAAATTTTAATTTATAAATTATTGGGGGTGCGGCCACCCCCCCCCCCCCTCCCTCACACCCCCTAGTATCAGCCACTGGTGCTATAATGTAAGAGGATCTTGAATGAATGTTAGGATTTTTTTGTATCTACATGTAAACTAAACTAAACCAGTTCTTCTTTGCAAATTTAGTTTATGTGAGTTTCACCAGTATAATTTAAATCTAAGTAAATAATATAGCCTGTTGGTTAACCAAGCTATACTGTAGCCTGCCTTGTGTAAACAGCCCATTACTCATGGATTGTCATAATTTTTACAGTGGTAATAACATGAAAGGAAAATGCTGATGAGTGCACTGACCAGAAACAAAAAAATATTGTTTTGAGTCTACTGTAATTGCAAACAAATTTAATAATCTGACAGGTGTATGGCTGTAACATGACTACAGATCAGGGGTGTCAGAGGTATAGAGGCAGTGCCCCTCCCTATTCCATTCATGCTGTTGGGGTGCAGAGGATGGTGCCAGCCTAGACACTAAATAGCTCAACCAATCAGAATGCAGAATTTGTAATAATAGAAGTTTATATGAACTATATTCATTATAAGCCTTCTAAATTTTTCCATGCATACCATTATAATAATAATAATAATAATAATAATAATAATAATAATAATAATAATAATAATAATAATAATAATAATAATAATAATAATAATAATAATAATAATAATAATAATAATAATAATAATAATAATAATTATAATTATATGGAAAGTGTTGAGTGGATTAATGCAATCAGAGTAAGACTCAGTTTTAATGTCCCAACAATTATTGGTGGGGATGTCTTATTGACCAGACTTTATTTTTTGATCTGGCTACGTGCTACAATAATAATAATACAGTAGTAATATTTATTCTGGAATCTCCACTCACTGAAGTGATTTTCAGGGAGGTCTTGTAAATTATTTAAAGGTGACGTACAGTCCGTTCTGCGCATGTACGAAACTAATGTTTACATCTTTATTTACAAAAATAATACTAATACCTTATTCAAGATTGTAAGCTTTTCTTGGTTCCCATTCATTACTTGTACCCGAAACAAAACATTTTCATGAGAAATAGAAGAAATCCGAGGAGATATCCTCGCCGAATCGCTTGGTTTTCTGCCATGTTGTTCCTAACGGTTTACATTTTGCTGAGTACTTCGATCATGTAATTATCTACGAATGTCATGTTTTGGGGACCACATTGCGGTCATACGCAGAACGGACTGTACGTCACCTTTAACAAAAAAAGAGATTAAAAAAAAAGCTAAAATTTATTCAGTCGAACCTCTATTAAGCGGCCCTCAATTAAACGGCCACTTGTCAAAACCCCTAAAATATTCCCTGTAATTTACTATAGATTACCCCTCTATTAAACGGCCACCTCTATTAAGCGGCCACGGCCACCTACGAGCGGTCCCAATTGGTATTTCGTGTTGTTTTTTACCTGTATTAAACGGCCAGCTTAATTTATCTTAGGCACAATTTTTACCGCAAGAGAACCGAAACTAAAACTTGAGCTAAATAAGAGACCATAGAACACTTAGTTGCTGTCAGTAAGTACATGTATTTCATTCAACACATGTCACTTGAAACCTCATGCTTCAAGTTTACATGTAATCAAATTCAAAAACATTATTGTCGGTAATAAAAATATCTGCATGTCCGGTGCAGAGGAACACTACTCTTTACTTTGCGTCAAATCCCTCCTTGTGCAGGGATTTGGGGTGCTGAGACGCTGCATAATTTTGCACAGTATAATGGATATGAGGAGCTAGCTCTGTCAATTTCAAAGACAAATGACTTGCTTTGCGCTTTGAAACTCAGTGCACCGCAGCGACAGATGCACATTGATAACTATTTTAAGCCAACATAACTTGCTATGCGCATTTTTGTTATTCGTTTCGTTGCTCCTTTGTTTTATTATTTTTTCGGTTTTTGAAAACTGTTTTGTTAACTCCTTGTTGATTTCTTTTCAAAGTCTACTTGTTACTGTTATCAGTGTTTTAGAATTGAATAAAAGGTCATTTGACCACACCCAAGGTCCATTGTTGCCATCACTCTATTAAGCGGCCACCTCTATTAAGCGGTCGCAAAGCCATTCCCCGAAGGTGGCCACTTAATAGAGGTTCGACTGAATGTCAATTTTAAATCTGATTTTCAATCTAATATAGAGAAGACATTGATTTTTTGAATTCTATGCACTTTTTTGTGTCTTCTGGTACATTATATATATATATATATATATATATATATATATATATATATATATATATATTTAACAAATAGATTCCATTTTGCCGTTGTCTGTTCAGTTATAGATGCACAGATGACGTCACAACGTGGTAAGAACGAAAGTGGCCCACGAGACGCAGTCGAGTGGGTCACTGATGTTCTTACCACGTTGTTACGTCTTCTGTGCATCTATAACTGAACAGACAACAAAAAAATGGAATCTATTTGTTTTATACAATACAAAAATTTAAAAGGTTTTTATCAAAACTCTTGCCGGATTTTGGGCATGAAGAAGGAAAAAAGCAAGTCAGCTGACGTCATCTGACGTGTCCATGTGTCTGTCCTCTAATAGATCATGGACAACCACCAATGAAAACACGCATAGCAACCCGGGTATTGTATATATATTGTATTATTTTTAAAGATTATAAAAATGTAATTAATTATGGTCAATTGCGTTAGTAACTGATAATTAATTGTCTTTATAAGTTTTGTTGTTTTTCTTTTTTTCTTACTAGTTTTATTTTGAATTATTTGAGAACGGGTAGGCTTATATTCCCCAAAGAGAACCGTATCCTGGCTGAGGAACTTTACCTGGAGGCTGAATTTTACCAAATACGTGGAATGCAAAATGAGATTTGTGGTCCTACATTCCAGAATTCTAGCAACATTATTAATTCCCTGTCTGACGACCAAAAAGATGTTTTGTTGTCTTGGATACCAACTCCCAATCTTTACAACTGGGTTCAGCTGTCCAGTACTCAAAGCCATTCATGGTATTCTTCAAATTTTCATTCGCAATGTGATAACAAAGGACCCACTGTCATCCTAGCAAAAGCAGGAAACTATATATTTGGAGGATATGCCGATGTTTCGTGGAATTCTAGTAAGTTGACCACTGTGAACCTTAGACCAATCTAACGTAAAGAAAACTATCTTGTTACCAGAAAATTGATTATTGTAGTGTCATTATGCATGTACGTGGTAATTAGTGTTAATGCTAAAATTTTAGGTGGATTATTCGTAAAAGATGAAAATTCTTTTTTGTTTACATTGGCTAATCCAACTGGTGCTCCACCGACAAAACTACCTCAGCTTGGTGATGCTGGTGGAATATGGTGTCACCAGTCTTACGGTCCGTCGTTTGGATCTGCAACAGGATGTACCATAACGTTTATGCATACAACCACTTCCAGTTATTGCACTGTCAACAACGGTCATGGAGGATTTGAGTGCCCGGTAGGACAAACGTTTGTTTCTTTTATTCATGGATCTACCAGCTCTACAATGAGTTCTTTGGAAGTGTTTGGTTTAAAGAGTGTTTTCTAAGTACTGCACATACATGTCAGAGAAAAGTGCATTTGGTTATGTTTTCACTTGACCGAATGACGTGTACATCTGCTTTATTTTATGCTCTCAGAGCTGGTGATATTTGGAAAATATTTGTTTGATAAACTAGCTTTACTGTTGTAGTGTGTACGCGTTCTCGCTATTAAATAATGATTAGTGTTAGGTTTCTTTCTGTCTTAATTGCACTCATCTAAATAATACAAAGTATAGGTGCAGGGCAGGACAACAGAGTTATAAGCTCCAATTTAAGTATACCGTTATTACAACAATACATAAAATGGTCAGGTCGGGTCAAGGGGTCGGGAGTTATATCCTGCTATCGGTAATCATGTCATCCGATACTACCTGCTCATGGTCGGGTGGCCGGCGACTAAACCGGCTCCCCCCACCAGGCTTGCGGGTGAGTGGACACCCTGCAGGACTAAAAATAAGACCTGCCAAAGGGCGGTGAGACCCCACGTGAGGCAAAACCGGCAATCCACTGCAAACAAACCTCGCGGTATCTACTAGGTATTTCGAGAAGGCTTTGTGGAGAGCCCAGAGAGCGTTCGTGCAGCAGTTATTTGCACGACGGTCATCCACTGCAGCTGAAACTTCCCCTGGTCGTCTAGCTATGCTTGCCACCAGACAAGGGATTTCGAAGCCGAGTGAGTGTGGTAGAACGTGCGCAACCCTACACCACTTTAATCAACGCACTGCGCAGGAATTGGTTCATTTTTGGCATGAATGCAACGCGACAAGAAAACGACGGAACGAAATTGGTGAAAATCGTTCACAGTGGAGGGGAAGAGTACACACCGGGGTGCAAAGGTTTGAGAAAGCTCGGGAGCATGAAATTGTGCAAAAGCGATTGCGGCGGAAGGATCCATCCAAAGCAGCGGAGACCGGTTTCCGTTGTGGTATCTGCGACCGACCTTGTGCAAACAAAGCTGGTCTCACTGCCCACAGTCGCGTCCATCGGCGAATGAACCAATCGACATAGTCGAAAACGACACGTCATCCATCATCACATAAAATGGTAGCAAGTGATTTACCGGGTGAAAACCGTAATCGCAAAATGAATATGCCTTTGACGCGGGAAAGAAACGGACCGTTTCGTCTTTTTCAAGGAATTCTCTCACATGTCCACCGAACTAAACACAACATCTCACCAAGTGACTTTACCATACTATCTTCCTCTCGTTCTAACTCTAATCTTGAACTCCTTCTTCGCGAGAGCTTACTCATTTCAAAATCTCGACCTTCTCTAAATGAAAATATTTCCTCTATACCATGCACTTTCGTTGTTTCGATATATTTTATTTTTGTCATCTTTATTATTTTTTCTTTGCCTTTTATGTTATTTCACACCTCATCTTATTATGTTCATCGTTCATCACATTCTTCACACATTTCTGTTTTGTACTTGTCACCTGGTAAGCATTTCATTGGTCTATTATATAATTTTAAATTTAAAATCGTTTATAGTTTATATTTTTTAATTGTTTTACTGATCTCCTTTTTACCGTTTTTTCTTGTAATATGAAACTATATTAATGTTATATATAAGTATATTCAATGTAATCTTTAAGTCATTCTGAAGATGTTACTGGTTAAGTAACGAAACGTCAATAAATATATTTTGTTTTTAAATGGTTTCCTTTCGTTATGTTTTTGCATTTTAAAATTTTGAGCTGGGCTCTTATATTCATTTTGCGAATACATAAAATGATTAAGGTAAGTAGCAGCAAGGTTTAGAAGATACGTTGCTGGTGAAAGAGCTAGCAATTTAGACACCTTAGATATGCTTTATCGGTGTACACTGTACACAATTGCTTGGACCCCTTGGTTAAAGGATAAAGGACTGGGTGGCTAATCATCCTTACTTGCAGCCAGCGGCTGAATTGCGAAGGGCGCAGATCAACGTGGCCGTGTCGAGGCATATCAAAGGCGCTCCAAGCAGCCGCCAACGACACAGTTCAGACCACGGATCACAGCTAAGATGTTAGGTGTTGATTTTACGGAGGGAGGAAAACCGGAGAACCCGGCGAAAAACCCTCGAAGCACAGGAGAGATCAACTACAACTCTACTCACATGAGTCCAAGCCCGACAACGGGGTCATTCTCAAGTGGTCACCCATCCAAGTACTAACCGGGCTTAACTTTTTGGTGAGAGGCAGCGCGCTAACAGGACACGCCACCCGTGCTTCCCTGGTATAATTATCGGTATAATTATCATGTACTGTAGTTTAAAATGTATATTGTCTGTCAGAAGATGTGTCGCAATAACATTGATGTTGGGAAAATAAAGTCAGCAAAATATGCGAGGCGCTCAATTATTGCGAGAATATTAATAATAAAAGTAATTTATTCAGTCTGATGCTAGTTTAATCTTATTGCATGGTGCGGCATGATCAGTCAACTGATAACTCCCGCTTTTCATTAACGGATAATCTCTGGTACTCATGCATGCATGCATGGTAGAGAAAGTCCAACTTACGTCTTTTCCAAACTTGATTCCATTGTTTTAATCATATATACAAAAAAATGTTAAAGGACATTGGCAATAAAAATGAAGTTCGTCAAATTTGAAAAAACTCGTACAATTGTAATAGAAGATCTTTTGCAACTCTTGTATCTTTCTTCGTTTTTAAAATATTTTAGTTTGTTTGATATGTAAATTAGACGATCTCTGACGGCAGGAGCACTGCTCCTGACGTCAGAGACTGTCTAATTTACATATTAAACTAACTCGAATATCTTGAAAACGAAGAAAGATACACTGAAAAGTTGGAAAAGATCTTCTATTACAATTTTACGAGTCCTTTCAAATTAGACAAACTTCATTTTTATTGCCATTGTCCTTTAAGCTAATTAGGCTTTCTGTCTTTTTCTCCCGGCAGATATTATAATTCGTTTCTACAAATCTCGGTGGTTTACCACCTTTTTTCGTTTCTTAATTTGTTATTTGACCAGTTGTTTCTGCATTCTACAACAAGATCCGGTGTATTATCAGCTGCTTTAATCAAAAGCGGAATACTACAGCTAAAATAACGACGAAAGCTTAAACCAATAAAGCCTTTTAAACAATATCTTATACTCTTACATGATCTTTTCCTGTATCTACAGCTAAAATATTGTTTTCTAAAAGATTGTTAAAAATAACGCATCCCGCAAGAAATTGAGTTCTGTGAAAATACAAAATAATACACACTCCGAAAAAGGTTAACATTTTCCAATTCAGTGATGTTAGGACTATGTTCTAGCCATCACCAGGAGTGCTGGTGTAATGTGATCTGTTACCTAACATAATTTTCTACAGAAGAAATAACTACACAATGATGTCATACATAAGAAGTTCCTTAGAAAGTGGGTTTAATCTGGTAAGTTATACAGACACAAGAGTTGATGTAACAGCATATATATATACAGCGAGACATGGTTTTACTCTATTTTAAATAATTCTGATTTGGCTAACTTTTACATACAGTTATATCCTCATTTGGGAGAACCAAGAGTACAGACTACAGTGTTAACTGGAAACTATATAATGGCTGAAGCTATTTTAAAGAATGATTGTCTGGGCGATATGGCTGTATTGTACGACATTGTTTTCTCCCTTTTAATGGCAGACGGGAGAGTTTTTGTTGCTTTTGCAGTGCTGTCTGCGACGTTGACAATTTTTACGAGTCTTGGTAACATCATAGTCTTATTTACTTATCTCAGGAAACCCCAACTTCGCCGGAAACTTTCCAGTATTTTTATAATTAATTTGGCAATAACGGATTTTCTTGTTGGGATATTAGTACAACCTCTAGCTTTGCTATTTTTTGTAAGTGTTCTGAATGGTGATTCATCGTGCTTGCTGCCATCTTTACTTGCGTTACTTATTCCTATATTCAGCATTGTGTCATTATTCAGTATTGTTGGAGCAACGGTGGAAAGATTTATTGCCATAGTACATCCGTATTACTACAAGACGGATTTAACTAGAACAAACCTTCGTGTTTTTGTACTGGTCTCCTGGCTTTACGCTGTGTCTTGGATATCTGTTCTTTTCCTTCAAGGAAATTATGCCAAAGTGTACGTTGCGTTGAATGGTGTGTTGCCCATTATTATGACTGCTGTTGTAATGGTTTTATGGATCATGATTTTATTCAATATTCGACATAATTCAATCCCGGGACACGTGAGTAGCAACCAACGTCAAATTGCATCGCGTAAACGTCGAATGTCGGAGAAAAAGATAGCAAAAACCTTTTTCATAGCAACAACAGTTCTTTACGTATCTTATGTGCCAATATTGTCTGTCTTTTTGGGGCGTAGAAGGAATGGTGTTTACATTGCTTGCTCGATTGAGGTCATGCTTTTTAGTTCAGTCGTCAACCCACTGATATATAGTTTTAAAAACATTGCTTTTATTAAACGATTATCATGTATTTAGTTGTAATGTGAAGAATTAAGAAGAATTTCAAATGAAGTTGAAATATTTGATATATGGATATTTCTGACTGCCTCAGTAATAATAATAATAATAATAAGCTTTATTTCAACAGGGTAACACTATCAGTTAAAAACTGTTCTCCCTAGTGGCCCTGAAACTAATCAGCTATAAAATATTTACATACATTTATATATTATAAATTACATAGTGTATTACAATTGTTAAAAGGATAAGATAAAATACAAAATAAGTTATTATATCTATTTACTAAAAGATCTACCTAAAAATGTATATATAAAACATAATTTGGATTATAAACTAAGTTTTACTCATCAACAAACTTTTAAAAGAAAACTTTTAAAAGACCTCAAGTTATCAGCATTTCTGGTACTCATTGATAGGGAGTTCCAGATAGAAATTGTTGAATATTTAAATGATCTCTTTAATTGATTTGTTCTAGGCTTAGGAAGAATAAAATCTTCTTTATTTCTGGTATTATATCTGTGTCTTTCCACGTACTTCGTGAGATCCATATTTATTCCTTCAATGTCACAATGTAAATATTTGTACATTAAGATAGCTTTATGATTTTGTCTTCTATCACTCAGAGGAATCCACCCCAATTGGTGTAGGGCTATATCGGAAGGTGTAGAGGAATTTACTCCGAGGATTAATCTTGCGGCCCGGTTCTGTAAACCCTGTAGTTTTGTTGCTGACGTGGTACCACTGCTATCCCAGACAACTCCACAATAATCAAATACAGGACTTATGGTTGTGTTGTAGACAAGATTAGCTGTTGATTTTGAGAGGAAAGGCATTATGCGTTTGAGTATGCCAATCCTTGACGAGGCCCTCTTGCATAGTTTATCGATGTGTGGTAACCAGGACAAGTTAGGATCAATAATGACTCCTAGGTATTTGTAAGCCTCAACTCTTTTAATAGGGACATCATCAAGGAATAGAGCAATAGTCGGGAGTCCCAGTAGCTCAGTGGTAGAGCGGTGGTGCGTTAAACCAGTCAGAAAACTTTTCTCTACAGCAGTGATTCGACTTCATTTGAAATTCTTCTTCATGACATATATACGCTGATGAAGGACAACTGAATGTTTGTATTTAGTTGTAATGTTTTTTCTAAGTCATGATTGCTGTGTAAGATTAATATTTCCTCTGCTCGTATACATGTCTTTCAGATTATACGGTAGAAATAGTGGTTGTTTAGATTTATTTATTGAACAATTTATCTATGCATGGTATATAACAACCAACTATGCAATAAAATTAATTATTATTCGATTTATTTTTGTCTTCGCTTTAATTGGTTGAGGGACCATACGTCACCTGCAAATAACTGCCTACAAATAACAGTCTGCTCATGCGCATTAGCCGGAAATGTTGTTTTGCAGCAAATAATATTCTACTCATGCGCGTTACACTCAGTTTCGGCAAACGTAAATCGCTCGTTCAGCCAAGCTGGAAAGAAATGAATGGACATAATTACAGGTAAACAATGTCAAATAAAGTGAATAAATCGAATAATAAAACAATTATTGAACTCGGTTTTCACAAAATATCGTGATTTGTCAGTGTCTCGCAGTTCAGTTATTTGCCTCTGCCTTCGGCATCTGCAAATAACTGATCTGCTCGCCACTGACAAATCACGATATTTTGCTCAACCTCGTCCAATAATTGTTAATTATTTACTGCTCTTCATCAGCATGGGGCTGTGCCACAGAACGTAATTTAATCAAGTTTGTTGTATTGAATATTTATACATATTTATTAAATAGAAAACAATAATTTCTTTGTAGCTCTATAAAGTTATATAGAAGCACGCGGGTGGAAGTTTATTTCCACGTTGTTTTACATGCTCTTTTAAACTTTTTGTATTTGAGTAATTGGTTAGATAGAGGTCAGTCAGGATGTGGTTTTAAGTAATATTTAAAACACGAGCAGGAATGTTTTATCAGATTTAAAACTACGAGGGCGCAGCCCGAGTGTTTTAGATCTGATAACACATGTACGTGATGCTAGTGTTTTGAATGGTTTCAAAAACGATTCGTTATTGGATGTTATGTTCATTAGTATTCTTTATATAAAATTGTATGTTCATTTGTATTCTTTATATAAAATTGTATGTTCATTAGTATTCTTTCTGACGTCGAGAAGTTTTATCAGGTATAAAACCACGGACATGGTACTGATTTCCTTTGTCTTTTCCTCATGAATTATTAATGAGTTTTTGAAGATCTTTGTGGATCTATACTTCCAGGAACTGTCTATATAGGCAAATATAATTCGAAGAAATCCGATATTGCGCAGCTGATATACGGGTAGTAAACACTTTGCGACCACTTTGTCGAACACTTTCGTTTTGGCTTTCATAGTGTTATAATAAGTATATATTCGTTTCAAAATCAAATGTCTTCTGCAACAGACTCTGTAGAAGGTCTTACCAAAGCCGAAAGTAAAGACAGCTGCAGCGTGGAGTTTGACATTCCTCTAAAACTGGACGAAGCCCAGAAAGCAATATCAGATTTGAAGCTAACCATTGAGGAAGAAGCGTCTTTGGTTCGGGCCGAGCGAGCCAAGCTCGAATCGATGAGAAAGAAGTTGGACAGCGTTCATTTTAAAAAACACATCAAACTCAACGTTGGTGGAATTATTTTCAAGACTTCGCTGGATACTTTGGGAAAAGATTCGAACTCGTTATTGGCATCGATGTTTTCAGGAAGCTTTGATGTGCAGCCAGATAAGGAAGATGGGGCTTACTTCATTGATCGAGATGGGACACACTTTCGGTAAGAATAGCGAAGCGCACAGTTGCTGCTTGAAATCGACTCTCGATGAAGGGATTCAATGAGATGTTTTTCTATATTTTTGAATAAATATTAATTTCGACACCAAATAGAATCAGGTTGAGTCAGACCCGGCCAGTCCTACAAACGGTGCCATGATTATTGATTCCGCACGAACAAACGAACGAAGGATCACGAACGAACGATCGAACGAACGATCGAACGAACGAACGAACGAACGAACGAACGAACGAACGAACGAACGAACGAACGAACGAACGAACGAACGAGAATATAACGCTAAAAACATGAAACTTTATCAGCAATTTTATATAAAACACTCTGTCAGTTTGCTCAGTGCTTTCTATTGTTACTTTCCTTGCTTCCGTTTCCTGCCTCGTGTTTTAGAATTTTACCTAATCTGTCTACGTAACACATGCATATACATGTAATAGACATGCATGAATATAATAATTTTTTACGTTGATTACTTTGTATTTTTGCATGTATCGTTTTACTAAATTGAACCATAATAATATTTTATTTGTTATATCATTTTATTATGTTGTTGTTTTTTACTTTTTTTCCTAGTTATATTTTGAACTACTTAAGAACGGGGCGACTTATTTTTCCTAAAGAAAACAACGTTTTGGCAGCCGAGCTCCTCTTTGAAGCCGAGTACTACAAAATTACTGGTATGCCTGAACAGATCTGGCCTGGCCCAACGTTTGAGAATCCAGCCTATATTTTTAACAGCCTGACTGTCGATCAAAGAAAAGCTCTGTTGTCTTGGTTACCGACACCAAGCTTCAGCAACTGGGCTCAGCTATTTGTTCAAAATGTCAGTGGATGGTCTCCAGCAAATTTTCATAATTTATGTGACAAGAAAGGTCCAACTCTCGTTCTGGCAAAAGCAACAAACTTTGTGCTTGGAGGATACACTCAATCATCTTGGAATTCTAGTACGTGATCTGAGGTTTTGTTTGAAAAACAGAAAATGTTAATTAAAAATTATTAAATTTTAATGACGTAAAAACAAAGGAAATAACCCTATTAAAAACATATATTACGTATATTATACGTCTTCGATCAATACTGATTTTAAAAATTAAAAAACTAAAATCCCATGTCAGTATAACTTATTCTTGTCCGCAGCTGGGTATAAATATGGGCCAGGAATAAGTTAAATAAAAAGTATTTTTCTTTTCAGTGCATTTAGTAAAATGTGACTTAAAATTTGAAACAAAGCAGTTCAATTTCAGAATTTCTGCATAGCGGGTGTATATAGATCTATATAGAGGAGAAATCATGGTTAATATTATATTATTATTAGTGTACATGTGGTTGGAGTTGATTTTCATACTGCCCACACTATACATGTATATACTTTGTGAAATATGATGTGTGTAACACAATATATTATGGGATTTTTTTTGTCTTTTTAAGACGTGCTTTTTTTCAATTGAAAAAAACCCAAAACAAACAAAAAACACAAAACAATTTTAATGGCGTACGTATTTGCAAGATACAATATGTTTCGTACACACCCCGTGTATGCACACTGCTGTATTTAAAATTGTTTGGATAGTGTGCCAGACTGAGCCATACGTAGGAAAATAAACTGCAGTTTGCATGTTTACACCACTAAGATCCCTACTTATGCAAGCTGATATTTTTAATCTAGTCCACTGATTAAATTTATCATTATACTTAAAGGCACGGTGTCACCGTGACGCAAACTTGAAAAACGTCGTGGACAAATTCAAGTTTACACGATTAAAATTATGGTGAATATCACACACGTCAAAACTTGGACTAAATAGTCTGACAGAAAATGCACTAATAACTTATTCTTTTAACGTTTTAAGAATAGTTTCCTTTCCTTTGCACACAAATATAATTTTTGTCTCGCGCAAAACTATTAAGTGAAATAAAAGTAGCGTGCTGCGTAGGCAGTGTTGAAACAACAATGGAAATATAGTAAGGTTAGATATACTGCCGAAACAGAGAACGTATAGGAGTCTAACGTTTCGAGGGAAGGCCCTTCGTCAGAGAGAAAGCCGTTAGACTCGTACGTTCTCGGTTTCGGCAGTATATCTAACCTCACTATATTTCCATTGTTATTAATTAAGTGGTAATTTAATACCTGACGCTGTGCCTTTAAGATGCAGGAATTTTTTTATTTTATAATAATATGCTGTTTTTAAAAACCATACCATCGATTTTTTTCAGATGGTGTATTTGTCCCCGATGAAACTTCCTTCTTGTTTACATTGGTGAACAAAACTGGAGCTGCACCAACCAAACTGCCTCAATTTGGCGGTGGTGGAATTTGGTGCAACAAAGCATGTGGTCCTTCCTTTGGTTCTGAATCTGGGGTAACCATAACGTTCATGAACAACGCCAATGGCGCCGCTTGCGTCATCAACAACACTTTTGGAGGCTTCGAGTGTCCAACAGGCCAATATTTTGCCTCCTTCATTCTAGGAACTACCACCGTTAATATGACTCACTTGCAAGTATTTGGACCGAAAGCTGCTTACTAAATTTCTAAACTTCTTATAAACTTTCATGTGCTTGCAGGTATTTTTTTTTTTTAATATTTTAATATTGTAAGCCGTTCTGTTTAAATAATTGCAGTGTGTAAAGTTTTGGGATCATTTAAACTAGAAACCGTTTACATACCTGTTAATTAAAATTAAATTCAGTACTATACTATACTATACTACACTACACTACACTACACTACACTACACTACACTACACTACACTACACTACACTACACTACACTACACTACACTACACTACACTACACTACACTACACACTACACTGCACTGCACTGCACTGCACTGCACTGCACTGCACTGCACTGCACTGCACTGCACTGCACTGCACTGCACTGCACTGCACTGCACTGCACTGCACTGCACTGCACTGCACTACACTATACTATACTATATAACTGCCTTTAAATGTAGATTGATAGGTTTTATATAATATTTGAACGATTTTGATATTATTTTAGAATTCTGTTTTTTGTTTTATGTTGTTTATAAAGTTTTTGTTACAGAATCTTGTTGAGAAGGTGAAGCGTGTTATATCTTGATAAAAAAATAAAGTTTATATTAATGTTGTTATATTATTATTATACAGTTTAACAATCATATAGCCACAAAATTAACCCACTAGATGCTACGTGGTGTTTCAATAAACTACAATAAAAATCAAAACTAAACTCCACCTCTTTAAAATTGTATTAACAGTATAAGAAATCTGTCCTTCTCGAGGATAAACATCTACAATTCCCTTGTTATCAGTTTTACTTCACAATCAACTAATAAGCTAATTAATTATATATACCTGTTGTCCAAATATAGTTATTTTTATATAATGATCGAAACTCGTATCCATACCGAGTCATTCTATATATAGCACACCACTAATATTATTATTATTCAGTTTGTAATCCGCGTTGTTTTCTTCGACACCAAACGCTTCTTGAAATGATTTAACAATATTCACTCTTTCTTCTGGACTATCACATAACAAAACGTGAGCACCTAAAGAACTAGTGACGCCATCCTGAACTGTGAAGACACAATATTTGCCGTATTTCTTATCTCTCTTTCTGTAACTAACATCCTTGACTTGAGACAAGGGAATGGTAAATAATAAAACCGGTTCACCCTGTCTCTTCTTTTCGTGGCTTCGCAGTGTGATTGATGTTGAATCAATTATCAACTCTTGGATGTAAGATTTTTTAAGACGTTTTGCTGAATACTGAGACAGTATTTCACGGGTTGTGCATTCGGTATTCTTAGTAATGTCGGTAATTCCTAAATATTTTATGAGAAAGCTTTCTGAAGCAGGAACTGAAGCCATTTCATACAAATCAAGACTGCCAAACTGATAACTATAAAAAGCAATTAGGAAAACTCGTTGTCAGTAATTCATGAGGAAAACACAAAGCATAGTCAATTGAGATATGGTCTGGAAACTCGGCAAACTTCAAAGCGCCTATAATGAGCTGGGATTTTATGTTGAACCGTACCTTACACCGTGCACATCCTTTGTTTTAGGTTTATTAATATTTAAATAGCACGGTTGAGTGACTGAACTGAAACGTTGCTATTGGACAATTCGTTCATTATACTAAAATACAATGTGTTCAGTGACCGTGCACCGTGCACAAAAATGCATAAAAGCGAACAAAAAGATAGACCAAAGACTTTAGCTGAGTTTCCAGACCATATCTCGATTGACTATGCATGCACAAAGGAACCAGACACACTCAGTGCTACAAAGCGGTGCCCTGTGGCGTCCAAAACATCGCGTTAAAAATGTCCCGTCAAAAATTTCGCTTGCTATTGATTCCTAACGAACGAACGAACGAACGAACGAACGAACGAACGAACGAACGAACGAACGAACGAACGAACGAAATCACACACAGAATATAAAGCGGTTTGAAAGTTAGCTGCGCCCGCAAGCTAACTTTCAGGGCACGGCAATTCAGTACCATGTCCGTGGTTTTACCTGATGAAGAGTGCTCCTGATTTACATAAACTTTAGCTTTGATAATTTAAACAATAACAATTAATCGGCTTAAACAATTATTTTTCAATATGTATGAACTTACCAAATGGTTCGTTCAGCTATTCAAAAATCAAAACATTCGCCAGTGTTTTCTCATGTAATCTGATAAAACACTGCTGCTCATGCATGTATTATGAAATGTTACTTAAATAAATCAAATCGTGAAATTAGTACTGGTTTGCGTTCATTTGAGTTTACTGGTATTCGAATTCACCACAGTCGTCGATGTTTGTACGGTATTTCGGTAATTTGAAACTGGAATATTGCAGTTTCACATGGTGCAGTCATGCATGCGGTTAGTAAATCGTTAGTTTAGTATACTGCGTTAATTTTTGACACGGTTGACTGAGGTTTGGGGCACCCAGTAATGTCTGCCTTCACATGATATCCATATTTGTTTCGCCTTCGGTTTTCAAAATTGTTCAGACATGTCTCAAAAATCAGTTTCGAATTTGCAACGAGCAAAATAAATTCGGTTTCGAAAGTATATATACGAGTGTAGATTTTTGACGTCGAAGTTTACAATTCTCGTGAGTGATACGATATAAAAATTATTAATAAAAAATACAATAGATTATTATATGCCGACTATTTTCGTGAGCGGTCCGGAATCTGCCGTTCCGGACCGCTGAGATAATATTATAAACAAAATGAAAGTCATGTCAGTATACATGCAACGAGAAGGATAATAATTTCAGAACTACTCATTGTTGAAATATATCGTGCAGGTATGTTGTTAGAAATTGTGTAAGCTTTCATTTGATGTATAGTTTAAATTTCCATGTTATGTGAAACTTTTTTAAATGTTCAAAATGTTCGTAGCAATGTTCGTAATAATGTAACATTTACTTCTCACAAATATTATAGAATTTCAAATGTGTTTTTTTATTCAACTACTTAACGTACAACCTTGAACGATATGTCAAACAAAAGCAATTGAAAAATGCTATTATTTGGGGTAGAAAGTTCAGGATTCTAGGTAAACGGAAAGTACTTTAAAAATGGGAAAACATATGCCATTTTGGTTTAGTTCGCACGAAAGATGGTGGCGAACACGAGCCTTTGCCAAGTTTTCACAGAACATTTACAACATTTGTAGTCATATAATAAACTACTTATTGACCTCGCTTGTTCGGTCTGTACTAGTGAAATATCAGACCTCCGTTTTCTGCGCGATACTAAAAACGTATACGTCAGTCCGGTATTTCAATAGTACAGATCTCCCGCTCGGTCATTAAGTCGTAAATATGAGCAGTTGGCAATCTTAATTATCTCATATAATTGTTTTTTAACACACTAACTTTTTTAACACCAATTTCAATCAAGCAATTATAACCGTATATCTTATAAAATATTCTTAGAGGGTGTTTATATACATGGAGGCGAGGCAGCCCGTGTACCCCAGTGAACTCGATGACGATGTAAGTTAAAATGTGATACCTGGAACGCTAACGAAGGACCAAAAAGTGAGGCAAAAAGTTCCAGGCCCCTGCGCGGTTTGCAGGTACGATTCAGTCTCCCACAAAATGTTTTTTACACGGCCGCCCGTCTTGAGCGAACTGCGAAGGCTCGAAAAGGTTTGAAAAAATTATTTATCAAATGGTTTCCCATTGTTGTGCAGTGCTGTTGTTGTTTTATTTACTGTATAGCAGTCCGAAATTATACAGTAAATTAAGCTCGGGTCTCGGGATGAAAATAGGCTGAGAAAACAGACGCCTTTTGCTGGCTATGATGAAAACAGCCAGCTGAAAAGGTGAGAACAGGAGTGAGAAAGCTATTGTTGTACGAGTTAGTTTGAAGACGTATTGATACTTGATATCCAATGTCATTTTCTTATTTCTGCTCCTTTATTCTTTGTTCGAATGTGTCAGTAAACGGCATTATGATATTTTAAGAAATAACTGACATGAACTAGATTGTTTATTTTTCACGTTTACTCATGGCTAGTTGTTGTTTTCGGTACGAATACGGAATGCTTTTTAAACAAAAGGACACTGATGAAACTGGTACTAACCTAAACGGCATATTCTATACTAAGTTCGTGTTGATTTTTTGTATCCTCTTCGGAGTGACGAAACTCTAATATATATGGTTTATAATATAACGAAAATTTGATTTAATTTCTTCACTGACAAACTTCGTGCACGTTTTGTAAAGACAATGACTTTTATTACTGTAGCAACAAATAGACAATCACTGCATAATTAGTTCGGCAGCATAGCACAACCAATTAAAATTTAAAATGCACGTTTAGCAAAGCGTGATAAAATGATTCAATAAACAATTTTTCAAACCTTAATTTCGAGTCTTCGCTCAAGACCGGTGACCGTGTAAAAAAAAAAATGTTGTGGGAGACTGAATCGTACCTGCAAACCGCGCAGGGGACTGGAACTTTTTGCCTCACTTTTTGCCCCCCGAATGACTGGACGTTAGCGTTCCAGGTATCACATTTTAACTGACATCGAGTTCACTGGTGTACCCGAGCTAGCCCGCTTTACCGCGAGATGATTTTTATTGTGTTTACATGAGAAGAGCTAGCTTGCCTAGCTGGGCTGGCTTACTTGTGCTAATTGCGTAATTTATATCGGCAGTTCTGGTAAGACACGAAGTCTCATTGTTTTAAATATGAACTGTACACGAACAAGCAGAACTTGTGAATTGTTAATATATACATGTCGAGAAAAGGTGATAAAACAAATTTTGTAATTGTAGCGTGTATACGAAGTTTTTGGGTGTTGGTGGCACAGTGGTTAGCGCACGTGCCTTTCACCTCTGCGACCCGGGTTCAATTCCTGCTCTCAGCAGTTATCTGATTAAAATTTCACTTTGGCCGCATGTGAGAAGAGTGCTTCCAGTTTGACTCTCCCAAACATCGCAGGTTTCCTCCGGGTACTCCGGTTTCCTCCTGTAGAAACACTGGACCAATGAGGGATGGCCCTTACTGGACCTCTAGGGAGAACAGTTATCTATTTAACAATTAGTCACCGAAGTCGAGGTGACTATCGGTGAATATTTACCGAGCCGCGAAGCGGCGAGGTAAATACACCGATAGTCGCCGAGACTGAGGTGACTAATTGTTTTAGTATAATTTCAGAGGTTGATAAAAAACCAATAACGTTGAAACAAAAACTTTTAAACAACTGCTTTCATTTTAACAGTGGTGATTCTGTTTATTCACAGACGATGTTAGCAAGCCACAGTCTTTGTCAGTAAATAATTTCAAAAAAAGAGTAAACAACATCCTACTTTGGAATTGAACTTGTACATACATTCAAATATATGCTAAAAAGACTTTTATTCTGGTGTTTTGGATCCTGTGTTACGGCTTTTTTGCACTTAATTCATGTTCAATATGTTCTCCACTCATGACGAAGTTTTCGCCACATCGCTACGACCAAAACCTAGCCAAAACATACAAAGAATTATAGAAAATATACTTCCTTACCTTTATAAAGTTTTGTTTTTACGATATTTGATATGTACAACATCTCAGTGATAAATGTTTTCAGTATTATGCTCTTTTGTTTGTCTCAAAAACTACAGACCCCATTTTGAAAAAAGAAATCAACAGTTCAATGAATCAACAAATTCTAAAATCGCATACTTCAAAATGACAACTCCGAGGGGGAGACTGAAACGAGTAAAGTCAGTGCAGTGTTGAATAAGTACCAGTCTTTATATAGAGTTCAATGTCGCAGGCCGACATTTCGCGAGGACGCTTACATCAAAGGTGCCGACGCTGAGTTGGACTTCTGGTTGATCCTTATTCTGTGACCGAGATCTCGGTCTCACAAAGCTCGGATCGGCTCTCATATAAACACAAGATGAAAATTAACGAGAAATAATAGCACAAGCATGATCTCGACAAAGCTCGCCTCCATATAAACACCCCCTTAAAAGGTCAACGAACCAAGTACATACCTTCCACTATATTAAAGTAATATTTGGTTAAGTTGAATTTCCTTGTCTAGAAAGAAACTCTTTGGTCATATAAATGAATATACTGTAAACACCTTCGCTTCATTTTTATATCTCCGTTTAATACGCATGGCTGTAAGTTTTGGTCTTATGGACTTGTTTTACTGCTTGATTTAAAGTAGCTATGCGACGAAAATTATGTCTGTCTTATTTAAAAGAACACTTAAAATTATAGAGTAACACCTTTTGAAGTTTTTCGTTTCCTTGCTTCGTTCTGGAGATGTTTCAGTTTGTTTGATATGCAAATTAAACATTTTGACGTCACACATGCATAATGAGTTTTCGAGAAAAAGTTATATATCTTTGCTATTGTCAAATATAATCACTTAAAAATCTACATGTTTAGTGTTCCGGGTGAAAAACACGCACTTGCTTCCTTCGAATTATTTTGGTTTGATAATAGCAAAGATATATAACGTTTTTCGATAACTCATTATGCACACGTGACGTCAAAATGTTTAATCGGCTGCATATCGAACAAACTGATGAAATATCTCAAGAGCGAAGCAAGGAAAAGAAAAACTTCAAAAGATGTTATACTCCACCATTCTAAGTGTTCTTTCAAATATTGACAGACTTAGACCCCGTTTACACTAGAGCAAAAGTATCCTGATTCACATTGTTGTTTATTCCTGAGGATGAAAAACAATGTGAATCCGGATACTTTTGCTCTAGTGTAAACGGGGCCTTAAAGTATTTGTGCACCAGTTCTAAGTTCCGAAATATGTCGTCAAATATGTTTTTCCAAAAAGCTAGGCGGTAAACCAGATTTCTGACTATAGGGTTAAGGTTTTTGTTGTAGTTAGGTTACCCATAAGATTGCTAAAATCTTGAGATTCACTGAAGGATACTTTCCAAGTATCTGGCGCTTGTGAAATCCCAACTGTGCTACGCTACTGAAGTCTGGTCTCCAGCCCATTCATCGCTCAAACAGAACGGATTGAGCGGATCCAAAGACGCGCTACACGTTGGATCTTTACTTACGCGTTAGACCAGGTGAAATGTCATAGCTATAAGGAGAGACAAGTGCACTTAGATCTACTGTCTCTTGCCTATGAATCTATGATCGTGAAGTTAAGGATCTAGTTTTCCTGTACAAGGCATTATACGGTCACCTTGATATGATGTTGAATTCAGTCGATTTCGGCCATAACTGACAATCATGTTAATGATTAGCATATTGTCAGTCATGGCCGCACGCGTTGATCGCAGATAAATCTTACTCAGTTTCTACGAACTCCACTCTGTAAAACCACTACATACCAAGTATCCTTTTTCAATCGCGTTGTTAAACTCTGGAATTATGTCTGTAAATCAAATGAACCTAGTAGTTTCCCCAATCCTTCTTCTTTTAAATACTTCAGTTAAAGAGAAAGTACTCATACATGCTTAAGTCTATATTTGATCCCATGCCAACATAGTTGCCATAGGCAACGATAAGATATCTTTACGATCTTATAATATATACATGGACGTACTGATTGCATGGATACCGCCGTGCATCGTGCGCGCGTATATATAGTCTCGGCTCCATTCTTTTGAATTCTATTCACTTTTAATTACCCATTGTTTGGAGCTTTTGTCTTAGCACGATCGAGAATCCCATAGAAAATCGGCCACTTTCATGGGGCAGTTCGCAGGCCAGGTTCACGTGCGTGCTGGCTCAAGTGAGTTGTCGGCCGAGCTTGAACTAAATTCAAAACACACGCAAAATAATAACAAGTGAACTGTCCGTAAATAGCCAAAAAGAAAATCAAGACAAAGAAAAAATCAACAAAGTTATCTGATAGTTGAGATATTTATTCACCCTCCATAGTTGATTGGGTTTGTTTTATGTGATTGTCAACTTGTCACTTCGTCAGTCGTTAAGTATACTTTCTACGACTGATTCGAACTTTAAAATCCGTTTTAAAAGTCAGTTTGGTACACACATCTGCCAAAAAAACAACCCGACTTCTTTTGGGAGTAGTAAACGGCCAACAAACAACAGATTTTAGTCATTTAACATGGAAGTTTAGTAGTTTACGATACTAGATCGCACCTTGTTCTTCGTCTAATTTTCCCGGCCATATTTGATTTCAAGTCAGCAAATGCTTGATATCCTACAATATCCCTAGTATCCTCTTCAACGGATCCATTATTTTCCTTTATCTTCCTAATGTTATCGTATGAACCCACATGCACCACAACGCCCCTTCGCTCCTTATTCATCTCGCGCCAAACCTCGCTTGGTCTCGCGTGTATTGATGACGTTGACACGCAAGATATTCGTTCTACGCATGCGTAGCTAATCCAGGTCGGCCTGGATTAGGTCCCAGACGACAGCCGCAATTTCCGATCGTGAAGGGACTGGAGTTCATGGCTATGGAGTTGTGCGTGTGTGTGGTGGTGCATTGTGGCGTCTGTGCAACTGGTCCATAATCTATGTGCTATGTTCTGCATTAAGTCATTTTAGGATCTCTATTTTATCAGGGGAGCTAGCATGGGTCTTTACGTCCCGTTCGCACGTCTTCCGTTTGAGTCACTCACCTTATTTTTTGTCTTGTATGAAACTTTATTATTTTATTTCTTCTATATTGTAAATATAGCGAGGTCTCAATAAAATTATTAAAAAAAAGCAAAAAAAAAAGCTTGACGACAAATTTGGAAAAACAAAATGGCCGCTGAATTAAAATTATTTTGCGTGCATAAAAATTAGCCCTTATGAACTCGTTTTAATTTCATGTAGGCAGTTCAAAAGAATTTTTACTTTAAAGGGTACGGTACGGTATTGGCAATAAAAATTAAGTTTGTTTAATTTGAAAGAACTCATAAAATTGTAATAGAAGATCTTTTACAACTTTTTCGTATCTTTCTTCGTTTTCAAGATATTTCAATTTAATTTTTATTTTCAATTTTTTTTTCGTTTTTTTTTTTTTTAAATGAATGGGCTCTGACGTCATGAGCAGGGTATGAAATGTTCAGTGTCACAAGGCGTTTTATGTGCACAGTTTCAAATGATTTCGTTGAACAAATTTAGAGATATAACTGATTTTTCTACGTGTGAAAATACTGTACCTGCTCATGACGTCAAAGACCATTCATTTACATATTAAACAAATTGAAATATCTTGAAAACGAAGAAAGATACGAAAAAATTGTAAAGGATCTTCTATTACCAATGTCCTTTAAAACGAGGTCATAACTCATAAGGACTAGTTTAAACACAGGGAGCCCAGACAAATAGCACGAACACGCAATAACAAGTTGTGTATAAGTAAAATTATAGTAATAAACAAAACTAACTAAAAAAATATTAAACTGTTTGCTGCACAATAGAACGACTTCATAACAACATTAGCTACACGGTAAGCAAACCTTAATATTTTTTAGTTAGTTTTGTTTATTACTATAATTTTACTTATATACAACTTGTTATTGCGTGGGGGCCGAGGGGGCCTGGGCCCCCCCACCTTTTTGCGTGGGGGGGGGGGGGGGGGGGGGGCAGAACATGTTTGCCCCCCCCCCACTTTTTAGCAAGGCCAGTAATAATGAAACATTATTTCTAACATTATTTCTAACATCAACTTATGGCCTTGTGTCTGTCTGGTCTTTTTACATTAATACAGCATTCATTCCTTTCAATTCTGTTTTTAAATGACCTCTTGTAAGCATTATCCAATACAACAAATGCACTAATCCGTATTTGAATAAAGATATACTAAAGAAATTTGAATGCAGATATTCAATGTCCGCAAAAGTAATGTTTTTTAAGACGTTTTCGGACCTTCAGAATTCTGTAAATCCTTGTCCGCAAATGCAGGAAATGCCATTTCCGGGACTCTAGATTTCAAAATTTTCCGGTGGGGCATGCCCCCGGACCCCCCTAGATTATTTGGGCCCCTCCACTTTTATCGTCGCTCCGACGCCCCTGAATGCACACATGTACAAAAGTCTAAAGAATTGCAAAGGGTCCGCCATTTTGAAATAAGGTTGATTACCCGTCCTTTTGAGTGATCCCTTTCAGTGATGCTCTATATATGGTCGGGGTGGGGGGTGGTCCCCTTGAGTGAACTTTCGTTCACAGTCCTGTTAGCTGAATCAACGATGTTTGCTGTGGTCGTCATTTGTATAATTGTCGCTCTCATTTCATTATGGATGATTTGGGAATGGTTAAAATTCTGGCAAATCATTGCCAAAGTCCCAGGTCCAGCTGGACTACCCATTCTTGGCAATGCCTTGCAGTTTAAGAGAGATCCTCATGGTAAGTAAAGCTCTCAGCTTTCTCAATGTGTACATAAATTAAAGTGATAATAATATGTTTAAAGGCTCTTGCTTTGACGAGTAAATCGTCTGGAGTTTAAAGCCAGAGTAAAATTCTACGAAATGACGCGTTTATATAAAGTTAAATGGTTAATAGGCAACTGGGCAGCCATGAATTGAGCTCGGGATTGAGATGGATTTTGAACCTTTGAGTACCTGGCATTTAGCCAGAGTTAAAATAATAAGGCATAATAAGAGGGTGTTTAACTGTTTATATGGAAGCGTGTATTTGTGTTTACATGAGAAGGGCTAGCTAGCTGTTCTGGTAAGACACGAAGTCTCATTTTTTTAATATAAACTGTTACATGAACAAGTAGAACTTGTGAATTGTTAATATGTCGAAAAAAGCTGATAAAAACAAATTTTGTCGTGTGTACGTAGCTTTTTATAATGCCAGCCCAGGTAGGCTCTCGTATTAACACAAAATGAAAATTAACAAGAAATAATAGCAGAAGCATGATCTCGGACTGGCTAACACCAGATGATTTTATTCAGCACAGGGAGACGTCCAGGCCTCAAAGTGTTAATAAACATGTCTCCACCCTCCATCCTATTAAAGGTGTTACATCAACATGTGGGGCAGCCTGAAAACCCCGGTAGGGTATACCCTGAATCCAGTCCTTAGTTGAATATTTTGTGACCCCGTTTCAGACAAAATGTCAGTAACTGGCTAAATGCCATCATTAAAAAACAGGCTCTGTTTCAGATCAAGAGTGATGTAATATATCAACAACGAGTTTGAGTGTTTCATAAGGGGATCCAAACACGAGAAAACATGATGAAAGCACTTGAGGCCAAAGGCCAAGTGGTTTTATTGTTTTCGAGTGTTTTGATTCCCTTGATAAAACATGATAAACGAGTTGTTGATATGGCATCTCAATCGAGTGATTTCAATTGAAAAATACAGTTAAAATAAACTCTCATGAGATTTTGTTCACGAGTGTGTGCAAAATTTATTCATACAGCAACTTGTTTATTTGGTATAAATAACTGAGATCTTAAGAATTAGATGAACACTGGTTTTCATCTAATATCTTGGGTTTTACTGCAGTATCCAACTTCAATCAGGTGATTGAATGAACTATTGTAATTGGCTGATTATTCATGAATTATTAATCAGTTTGAGATATTTTGGTTTAAGCTTGCCCAAGGTTATTAAAAACTTTACCTTGTCATTAGTGGCATATCTCCAAAGTAATATCTGCATTGTGAACTGCACAAATTCCATGCTGAGGATGTCAACACATGCTGAGAATCATGCATTCAGTTACAGTATTCTTTCTACAATAAGTCCGATTTGCAATAAACTGCAAGAATTTCATCACAAGAATTTCGATGAAATTCTTACAATTTCCTTAGTTGTGACTTGAATGTCAAGTTTGAATGCATGTTAATTGCTACAATGTTAATAAGAATTCATTAAAGTCTCCTGCTAATTTACTAAGACCAATTTAATTTTTAGATTTTTTTCTTCAAATACGTAATTGGTGTGATGAGTACTATGGAGGCATGTTTCGCATATGGTTAGGGACATTGCCATTTATTGTTATTTTTAAACCAGAATATGTTGAGGTACAGTACTCCACACTTTACCTGTAATGATTGATGTGAATTATGTATTCCAAAATATTAGAAAGGGAAAGAGAAAGGGAAAGGGAAGGAGAAAGGGAAAGGGAAGGAGAAAGGGAAGGAGCAAAGGAAAGAGAAAGGGAAAGAGAAAGGGAAAGGGAAGGAGAAAGGGAAGGAGCTAGGGAAGGAGCAAAGGAAAGAGAAAGGGAAAGGAAAAGAGAAATAGAAAGGAAAGAGAAAGGGAAAGAGAAAGAGAAGGAGAAAGGGAAAGGGAAAGAGAAAGGGAAAGAGAAAGGGGAAGAGAATGGGAAAGAGAAAGGGAAAGAGAAAGGGAAAGAGAAAGGGAAAGAGCAATAGAAAGGGAAAGGGTCAGGGAAGGAGAAAGGGAAAGAGAAGGAGAAAGGGAAAGGGAAGGAGAAAGGGAAAGGGAAGGAGAAAGAGAAATGGAAAGGGAAGGAGAAAGGGAAAGAGAAATGGAAAGGGAAGGAGAAAGGGAAGGGGAAAGGGAAGGAGAAATGGAAAGGGAAGGAGAAAGGGAAAGAGAAAGGGAAAGAAAGGGAAGGAGAAAGGGAAGGAGAAAGGGAAAGGGAAGGAGAAAGGGAAGTAGAAAGGGAAAGGGAAAGGGAAAGAGAAATGGAGAGGGAAGGAGAAAAGGAAAGAAAAAGGGAAAGGGAAGGAGAAAGGGAAAGAGAGAGGGAAAGGGAAGGATAAAGGGAAAGGAAGGAAGAAAGGGAAAGGGAAGGAGAAAGGGAAAGGGGAGGAGAAAGGGAAAGGGAAGAAGAAAGGGAAAGGGAAGGAGAGAAAGGGAAAGGGAAAAGAAAAAAGAAAGAGAAAAGGAAAGGGAGAGGGAAAGAGACAAGGAAAGGGAAAGGGAAAAGGAAAGTGAAAAGGAGGGGGGAAAGAGAAAAGGAAAGGGGAAAGAGAAAAGGAAAGGGGAAAGGGAAGATAAATAGGGGGAAGGGGAAAGGAAAGAGGAAGGGAAATGAAAAGGGGAAGGAAAGGAAAAAGAAATGGGAAAAGGAAAGGGAAAGGAAAGAGAAATGGAAAGGGAAAGGAAAAGAGAAAGAAAGAGAAAAAAAGAAAGGAAAAATGAAAAAGAAAGAGAAAGGGAAAGATATTAAGGAGGATGGGACAGGGAGATGAAAAAAGACAGGTAGAAATAAAAGTATGAGAAAGAGAAACAAGAAGTGAAAGGGGGGAAGAGAATTGGAAAGAGAAAGCGAAAGTGGGAGAAAGGAAGAGGAAGAGAATAAAGAAATAAATCAATGAAGAAATCTCATGACCAGTGAAAAGTAATTTTTACCTATTTAGTTATTCTAACAGTAATCATTATATTCGAATTCTTCGTGCTTTGATGCTTGTTAGTAAAGTTGAAAACGCACCGTGTCTTAAATTAACTACACTTATGATGTGATAATGGATGACGTGTCGATTTGGACTATGTCTCTTGGTTCCTTTGCCGGTGAAGGCAACTGTGGTCGAAGAGACCAGCTTTGTTTGCGTAATAGGGAGGTTACGAAACGACAACGGGAACGTCGACGCGACGTCTCAACCGAGAATGGGACGAGGTTGCGTCGGCGTTGTCTCTGAAGTTTGATTACGAATTTATTAAAAGAAAAGGCGGGCACGTCAGTCCTAGATAAAGCATTTTTCTTCCTGGCAGCAAAATCCAAAAATAAATATTTCCTGCTAAACTAAATTAACGATTTCCTGCCTGATAGAATTTTTCAATTTTATAAGTTGTGATACCACCAGACGTGCAAGTTTGTATCTCAAAACCATAATTTATCTGAATGTGGTATCTATACATACTTCAGGAAATAGCGAACTTTTTCAATTGAATACTACGTAATACAAGTACTAGCGTCAAAAATCGAAATGCTGAAACAGTTGAATAAGATAAAAGCAGCTTGCATTCTTGCAAATGCACAATGACAGCTGCAGCCTGCAACAGCAACACTATACTGAAATGATAAATATTTCATTGTTTTCTAGAACAAATCGTTGCGTCATTTGCGCAAGGATGTACGAAACTTAGACAGGTTAAGTTTTTATAAAACAAAACATTTTTTGCGACTTCGTTACGTCAGCTGTGCATGTGTACTTTAATAACGCATAGTTCTTAGCCAATCAGATTGTTTGTTTTTCTTAGGTTGTTGTATATTGTTAATCACACTTATTGTATCAGCCAACATGTCCTTGCAACATTTTAACTGTAATGTATAATGCATTGTTTAAGGCCCTGTTGTCAAGTCCGAAGATTATTACCAAATCTCGGGTTTATGACCTCCTTCATCCATGGCTTGGAACAGGTATGGCTGCTTCTGATGTACATTGAAAACCAATTATGATTTTGTTTTGACACATTCAAACCTTGATTATTGTAATGTTTTGTGATAATATGTTTTTTTCTTCTTTTTTTTATATTTTTTCTTCTTATTTATTAAGGACTTTTAACAAGGTACAATTGATTGTCATGCTTTAATTTTGAATAAAAATGTTATGGCGATAGCCATAATTTATTTGAGAAATATGATACATGTAAAACATATTATTATATGGCTGGGTTTCATTTCCGGTCCGTACGCAAAACGACGCACGCTGATTGGTTCCTGAGAGGTCGGGATTTTACGATATTGACCGACCGGTCAATACGCTTTTTTCTCGGCCCTGTAAGTTTTGGCGGGAAAATTTCTGAGTTGATTTGAATACAAATAAAAGAGTACTGGGTATCTTTATTCAAATATTCTGAACAATAAAATGTGTTGGAACATTACTGCTGGTTTTCTTTAAAGTTGTTTATCTAAAAACACGACAAATAAAAGCCGAACTGGTGTAAACAAGAAGGCCAAGAAGCGACACGAAAAAGTTAACAGGTAAGGTAAACAGCATACTCCGAAGACGAAAACAACGCTCGAAACTTAAAAATAAAATGAACCAATAGCCATATAATAAATTCCTTATTAACCTCGCTCGGTCTGTACGGGTATTTGCCCTCGGTTTTATCGCACAAACCTCGCTCCTTCGTCGCTCGGTCTGTACGAAAACCTCAGGCAAATACTTTCCCGTACAGACCTCGCACTCGGTTAATAAGTCCTTAATACAACTAAACTCAGGCGGAAAATAATGATATTGTGTGTTAGCATATACCTCGCGCAAGTGAATAGTGCTTTTCACACAATCTGATTGGTTCCTCTAGCTCGGGATATCCTGCACTATTCACCTGCGGGCAAAACAAAATGGCGGCCAGTTTTGCTTTACATGGCGTTATTAGCAGGAATCGATCCTCCGGCTTCTGATTGGCCGATAAATTTAGCACTTCCGCATGACGTTGGCAGCACAAATATAACGTTCTTTGAGTATCCGCTTCAGAAACAATTCCAAATTTGGCAAAGATGTTAGAGCACACGAACGCGCCATGTCAATAACGTTGAAAGAGCGGTCTCGGATTTGAAATCGGTATTAAAATATCAAAAAGAAAGATTCGCACTATTTGATACGACAACGTGTTTGCAACTTAGTTATACCCGCTCTTAAGCTTTGTTTGGCCAAGAGTGGCTTGGAGAATTTGTATGCGACTGGGCATAATTATAACTTAAACAGTGTAATGAAATTATTATACTTAACTTTGGCGGCATCGCGCTTCTAGTATTTGACTCATTCTATCGCCACACGTGCACAGCAATCTCTTCAAAGAATTAATCTTTAATTTTCATTCACAACAATGCGATACTTCGATTTTATTAAAATTTGTTATTGGTCGGCTAAGCTTCAGTCACTGAATACATTTCAATTATTTTTGAAGCCCAGTATTATATTTATATATTCATGCAGACGACAAATCACCTTGACAACAGAAGTGCTAAATTTATCGGCCAATCAGAAGCCGGAGGGATTCCTGCTAATAACGCCATGTTTTGCTTTGTTTACCGAAGCAGGAGATTTTGTTGATAAACAAGGCTGATGTAGTAGAATAACGAGAAAAATTAACAAAATTAAGTAGAAGAGTGTCCACAGGTATGTTTCTTTGCAATTTTCTAGCCATTAATTATATTCAAAAGTTGTAAAAACTGTTTTGTCGACAAATATCGAGTACGCTGTACGCCAAGTCGCCAAGTTTCTAGAGGCCGTGTCTTGTATGAAAATACCGAAAAATATAGGAATGTTAAGGGCAATAGCACTAAAAATTAAGTTTGTCTAATTTGAAAGAACTCATAAAATTGTAATAGAACATCCTTTACAACTTTTTCGTATCTCTCTTCGTTTTCAAGATATTTCAATTTGTTTGATATGTAAATGAGATGGTCTCTGACGTCAGGAGTGGGGTGAAATATTTTCACATGTAGCAAAACCAGTTATATCTCTAAGTTTGTTCAGCGAAATCATTTGAAACTGTGCACATAAAAAACTCCTTGCGACGCTGAACATTCCATGAAAATATTTTACCCCACTCCTGACGTCAGAGACCATCTCATTTACATATGAAACAAATTGAAATATCTTGAAAACGCAGAAAGATACGAAAAAGTTGTAAAGGATCTTCTATTACAATTTTATGAGTTCTTTCAAATTAGACAAACTTAATTTTTGTTGCCAATCCCCTTTAAAGTGTCACTAAGACGAAAAAATCGTCAATCTAGTATTGATACCAGTAAACTATAATTTCCAAATGAGGAATACTGGCGTTTTCAGTTTCTCAAGATATTGTCTCGTTCTCGAGATATTTAAGTTTCTGAAACATGTAAATTAAGTGTCTCGTGACGTCATTTACTCACACAGGCAAAAATAATATTAACAAAATGACTAAAATCTCTGAAACTAAGAGGTAAAAATAATTCAAACTTTGCACAAGAATAGTTATGGGGAAAATACACTCCAACGTTCACATTATGTTGTTTCCATGGATACCGTTTCCAAACAGGCGCCTTCCATTTGTAAAACAAAAATGTTTATTTTTTCTCCATAAAACAACTTTTACTACAATACATTGACATGAATATTTGTAGACACACAGATATTGTATTTTCAATGTATCAATCATCATATTCTTTTGAAAAGAAACATAAAATTAATATTTTAATTTTTAGTAAAAATGCTCGTTGTTCTAAATGGTTTCCGTAGCAACAACATGGTGCGCACAGTGGAGTGTACTTTTGTGATAACTATACTTGTGCAAAGTTTGGATTATTTCCACTTCATAGTTTCAGATATATTACTCATTTTGTAAATCTTATTTTTGCCTGTGTGAGAAAATGACGTCACGAGGCACTTAATTTACATGTTTCAGAAACTTAAATATCTCGAGAACGAGACGATATTTTGAGAAACTGAAAACGCTGGTATTCCTCATTTGGAAATTATAGTTTACTGGTACCAATACTAGATTCACGATTTTTTCGTCTTAGGGCCTGTTCACATGAGGCGAGTTATCTCGGGGGGTAGGGTTATCCCTATCCCCCGAGATAACTCGGTGTTAGTTTATTTCCATGTTAAAAAAGTAAACCGTTCACATGAGACCGAGATAACTCGGGGGATAGGGATAACTCGGTCGGAGCGATAGGGTAACCCTAGCCCCCGAGTTATCCCTACCTCCATGTGAACGCTTTCACCCGAGTTATCTCGGGGGGTAGGGTCAACTTAGGCATGCGTATTTATGCTGTTGCTCGGGATAACTCGGGGTGAAGCGTTCACATGAAGCTAGGGTTATCTCGGGGGCCAGGGACAACTCGCTAGTTGCGTTTTATCATGTGAAACAGGGCCAACTTTGACCCTAGCCCCCGACTTATCCCTACCCCCCGAGTTATCCCTACCCCCCGAGATAACTCGCCTCATGTGAACAGGCCCTTAGTGACACTTTAAACTTGTTATTTCATTTATGAGGTATATGCTAAAACAATTATTCACCTCGTGCAGTGTCGATGAATAGTGTGGATATTCACCTTGCCGCGGCTCGGCGAATATCCAGCACTGACTATTTACCTCCACTTCGTGAATAATTGTTACCTACTCCGCCGAATCAACCTGTTTTTGTTGGTTGATTTTTATTAGTTTTAAAAGTGGAATATAAACGTTGATTGTTTTATGACATTTTTATAAAATTGTTAATTCTTTTATTTTTAGTACTGGTGGAAAATGGAAATCTCGACGGAGGCTTCTTACGTCAACATTTCATTTTAAAATCTTGAATAATTATATATCCGTTTACCAAAAACAATCTACTGTTTTGATTGAAAAATTGAAGGTAGACTAAGCACAATATTAGTCACTTTTTTCAAAACAGACGTTTTTGTTTTGTTGCAATGCAGTGATTTAGCACTAACAAAACATTACAAACTAAAAAGTACCATAATAATTGCGTACGAAGAAAAACTTGTTTGAAGATGCTTTTTCTCAAATAAGGAAATCTTTTTTAACTTTGCAAATTAAATAAGTATTGTTTTTGGAATAAAGAATTTCTCGTTTTAAGAAAACAAGTTCTTATTTCTTTTGTAAATTGATTTTTATGATTAAAACTATATTAACTATAAATTATATTAATTGAAAAAAAAAAATGCATAATGATAAATTAATAGACTTGTTTATGGTCGACAATGAATTTAAAAAATATTAGTAAAACCGTCTACGGGTATGTATTCAGTATTTTATATTTCTTTTTGACCTCAGGATGACCCGTAGACGGGTCAAAACGTAATCCAATATGTTTAAATTTTTTTTTAAATGCACCTTGTCTATATTTTTTATAGGCAAACGCTGGGAAAGCTAAATTCGATATAGCGCCGTATATCACATTGTGTGTCCTGGATATCATATGTGGTATGAATATAACACACTGCTTTTGTTGCTACCTTTTCAAGCTCTGCTTAGGACGTGGTTAAACGGAAGACGCCATTTTGAATCTGACCGACATGCGGACCAGCCTGGAATATGGTATATTACAAGTGATATTGGGCATTTCACTCGATTACATAGCATGTTCTAAGGATTTTGGGTGAAGGAAATATATATATATATATATATAAAATGTATATATTCTACACTCGAATTTTCCTTCACCCAAAATCCTTAGAACATGCTATGTAATCGAGTGAAATGCCCAATATCACTTATAATATACCCAATTCTCTCCTGGCATTACCACCTTATTATATATGCAGAACTCGCGATCAAGCTCTCGGCGACGCCCTCCGTGGCTCAGTGGTCAGAGCATTACACTAGAATCGCAAGGTCGTGGGTTCAATTCCTGCCGGAAGGTCTGTGTAGTTGCATTTTTCGCAACTGGTCCCGGTTTGGTCTTAAAATGTATATATTCTACACTCGAATTTTCCTTCACCCAAAATCCTTAGAACATGCTATGTAATCGAGTGAAGTGCCCAATATTACTTATAATATACCCAATTCTCTCCTGGCATTACCACCTTATATTATATATACAGAACTCGCGATCAAGCTCTCGGCAACGCCCTCCGTGGCTCAGTGGTCAGAGCATTGCACTAGGATCGCAAGGTCGTGGGTTCAATTCCTGCCGGAAGGGCTGTGTAGTTGCATTTTTCGCAACTGGTCCCGGTTTGGTCTTAAAATGTATATATTCTACACTCGAATTTTCCTTCAACCAAAAGCCTTAGAACATGCTATGTAATCGAGTGAAATGCCAATATCGCTTATAATATACCCAATTCTCTCCTGGCATTACCACCTTATTATATATACAGAACTCGCGATCAAGCTCTCGGCAACGCCCTCCGTGGCTCAGTGGTCAGAGCATTGCACTAGAATCGCAAGGTCGTGGGTTCAATTCCTGCTGGAAGGCCTGTGTAGTTGCATTTTTCGCAACTGGTCCCGGTTTGGTCTTAAAATGTATATATTCAGCCTGGAATAGACCGTTTTCGGCCGACGTCACGGCGGCCATATTGGTGTACCAAAACAATCAAATGGCAGCCATTTGTGTGCCATCTTATAACTACGGGAATTTAGCCCTATACTTATTCAAATATTTTGTATTGTTTCACCACCCCAGTGGGGCCACCGATCACGTGAAAACGACCTGTTTATGGTATCAGAAACCGTTCTACGCATGCTCCGGCTTTGTATTACATTTGGTCTATACTTAAGATAAAGCAAATTTGTTTTGACGTTAATACTTATAAATATCTTGCGATTTCAGTGGCAGATTGTAGTTGTTCGCGTCACATCTGTAAATATCTTGCAATGACAATGGAGCATTGTGGTTTTTATCATTTGACCTGTAAAAATGTCTCGCAATTTAAATGTTAGGTTATAGTTTACATACTCACTTTAAGATTACTGTTGAGATTATTGTTGGAGTTTAACATGGAGATTTAGACAGAAGTTTATTTCTTTTGTTTCTAGAAACGGCGATGGGTGTCCATATTAACGCTCAATCTGACAGCGAATCAAAATATGTCAAAGCAGTGTTGAGGTAAGCAAGAAATGGCTTTGCTGCAGGCCTACAGTAGATTATAACGACTCTGATTTGTTATTTATTTATAAATCTGTGTCATGTTTTCAATAGATAATTTTAGAATTTTTAAACTTTTTATACATTACTTTGTGGCCCACAGTAATTGGTGCAAACTGTTGTGGTGTCCCTGCCTTGTAAATATTTTTATATGGCGAAGCTTATTAAATTAAATTAAATTAAATTAAATTAAATTAAATTAAATCGTAAGTCCCAAAAATCTCTGAAAATAGAGAAGAAAAAAAATAACTTAAAAAACTTCTTCTAAAAATCTTCAAGTAGTAGTTAAAATATTCGCAGCCGATCTTTATGGGCATTTACAATGGCGACCCCAAGGCGAGCCATTGTAGATGCCCATAAAGATCGGACGCGAATATTTTAACTTACTTATCAAATTGTAAGTGTAAATGATGAACACTTTGTTTATAGGGTATTGGCAATAAAAATTAAATTTGTCCCATTTGAAAGAACCCGTCAAATGGTATAAGAAGACCTTTTGTAATTTTTTTGTATCTTTCTTGTGTTTTGAAATATTTCGACCAAAGACAGCGTGCTGTCCGTCATCTTGTTGTAATATTGGGTCTAATTAACTAGGAAATTGGTGACGTCACAAGCAGGGTAAACCTGATGAAACTACTCCGTGGGTGCCCAAATTTCCACGGAAGGCTTTTTAAATGTTGTGGGTCAATTTAAAATGGAAATAGCGCAACAAAATCGAGTTTCTAGCTCATAATGTCATCAGGTTGGCAAAATAAAAATTTCACTTTACCCTGCTTATGTCGCCACATGCATAATTTTGCATATCGAAAATAATTCCAAGATGGCGGACAGCACGCTGTCTTTGCTCGAAATATTTCCAAAACCAAAACAGATACGGAAAAATTGTAAAAGGGCTTCTTATACCATTCGACGAGTTCTTTCAAATGAGACAAACTTATTGCCAATACCCTTTTTAACTCAGAAAAAACTGAATTTGAGCCACTAGTGCCTATTAACTTTGATAAAACATTGATGTTTTATTAATCAATGTTTTATCTGTATTTAAAGATGCTGATTAAACATTAATTTCTTTTGAATTTTCGTCATGAATTATGAATGAATTTGATAAAAATCTATTAGAAATTTCTAAAATTATCTGGAAATTCCTGTAAAATCCTTGAAAATTTCATGGTATTTTGAAAATCCCCAAAATCTCGTACGCTTTTTTGACAACCCTCGGGTCAAACTATTCTTTTTGTGTTCATACATTTGGTTATACTGTAGTATGAGTGATTTAGTACAAGAACGACAAAAGTCGCCATGGATGTGGATTGATGCAGTTTATAATTTAACATCATCTGGAAAAAGGCATCAGAGTGATCTTAATATTTTGCATGGTTTCACAAACAAGGTAAGTTATACAACGTTTGCATACTGAAAGTATGGGGAGCACGGGTGGAGGGGAGTTATACAACGTTTGCATACTGAAAGTATGGGGAGCACGGGTGGCGTGTGCTGTTAGCGCGCTGCCTCTCACCAATAGTTAAGCCCGGTCGGACGGGGTTAGTATTTGGATGGGTGACCGTCTGGGAATAACCTCGTTCTCGAGCTTGGACCATGTGAGTAGAGTTTAGTTGATCTCTCCTGTGCTTCGAGGGTTTTTCGCCGGGTTCTCCGGTTTTCCTCCCTCCGTAAAATCAACACCTAGGTCTTAGTTGGGATCCGTGGTCTGAACTGTGTTGTTGGCGGCAGCATAAAGCGCCTTTGATATGCCTCAACACGGCCACGGTGAAAATTTCTAAATTGCCTGATAAGCCACCCATAACTTTGTAATGCGCATTTGATCATATCCACATGTTAATTTGCGCAATAGAAATATTAAATCATCATTAAATCATCATTTAATAAAAAGAGTATAAAGCATCCTCGTTCCCAGGGCCTCCTCGGTACACTGGAAAATCACCATCGAGAATCGCATAGAAAATTGGCCACTTTCATGGGGCAGTTCGCAGGCCACGTGTGTGCTGGCTCAAGTGAGTTGTCGGCCGACCTTGATGAAATCTCCATTTGTGAACTGTCCATGATATATAGCCAAAAACAAATCAAGACAAAGAAAAAATCAATAGTTGAGATATTTATTCATCCTCCATAGTTGATTGAGTTCGTTTTAGGTCAACTCTTCACTTCCTCGGTCGTCAAGTACACTTTCCACGACTGATTCGAACTTTAAAATCCATTTTAAAGGTCAATTGGGTCACACATCTGCTAAAAAAACAACCCGACTTCTTTTGGGGGTAGTAAACGGTCAACAAACAACAGATATCGAAATATAGTAAGGTTAGATATACTGCCGAAACAGAGAACGTAGGAATCTAACGTTTCGAGCGAAGGCCCTTTCGAGTGCAATTTGGGAAAAAACATGCACGAGTGAGTTTTTCAAATACTGTCAAAATAGCACGAGTCCGAAGGACGAGTGCTATTTGAAGTATTTGAAAAACTCACAAGTGCATGTTTTTCCAAATTGCACGAGAAACCATGCTATTACTTATTAATAATATACATGGAAAAAATGTTGAAAACAACTGTACTAACATTTTAACGTACGTGTTTAGCCGTCCACTCCTCGCATATTTGTTAAAAACGTTTCGCTTCCTTTACTACTTGAAAAAGTTTACTCGAGGCATAAAGAAGCTTCTGGTCTTCTTGTAGGTACTTCACTTTGGAATATTAAAGCATAACTAGCTTCAAATTTGAACAAATTATCCCCAAAGCCGCCGAATCTTGGCCGCCATCTTTGTTTGTTTTGTGTCGGGAAAAATCCGCTGTACAATCAATTTGATTGGTTCTTAGTGATAACAGATTTTTGCACTGTGATTACAGATTTTTGCACTGTGATTACAGATTTTTGCATTGTGATAACAGATTTTTGCATTGTGATAACACAATTCTGCACTGTTGTTTGGGATTAACTGCACTGGAATCAGCCAATCACAGTCGAGATATTTTTTCATGTATATTATTAGTCATTTAACATAGAAGTTTACGATACTAGATCGCACCTTGTTCTTCGTCTAATTTTCCCGCCATATTTGATTTCAAGTCAGCAAATGCTTGATATCCTACAATATCCCTAGTATCCTCTTCAATGGATCCATTATTGTCCTTTATCTTCACTAATTTTATCGTATGAACCCACATGTACCACAACGCTCCTTCGCTCCTGATTCATCTCGCGCCAGCCTCGCTTGGTCTCGCGTGTATTGATGACGTTTACACGCAAGATATTCGTTCTACGCATGCGTAGCTAATCCAGGTCAACCTTTATTAGATCCCAGTCGACAGCCGCAATTTCCGATCGTGCGGAGGCCCTGGTCAGATGAAAACCGGATGTCCCAGATTCTAGGACATTGAGTCATTGTATATATCACATTGCCCTGGGTGCGAGCATGGACATAATATGACGAAACAAACGAGATACACTCAGTTATTGGAAAAAAAATTGCTTTATTATGACGTCCGAAAGTTTTGGTGTTTACTGTTCTTCTCGCTGGACAAAATAGCACAATTTCACTCACCGAAATGCTATTCAAAGGTAGGTTGTTTACGAGCGTAATTTGCCGTCGCCGACGAATGAGTCACCGAGTCATGCTAGGTCTAAAATCGTTCGATTTTGAGAGTTAAATGATGAAACTCGTCGCAGTTCCGACTCGCTTTAGGAATCCTACTTTGTTGGCTTTATTCGTAGACTTTTTCGGTGTTATCTGAGCGATAATTTTCACTCTATTCACAGCGTTGTTTGACAGTTGAAAATATATTTGCCCACTTCCTGTTTTATTTAATAACCTTCGTCCATCGCACGCTTCAGTCGTTTTCATCTGAGCGGGGCCTACGATTTCCCAGTGTACCGAGGAGGCCCTGGGAACGAGGATGGAGTATAAAGGTAAGAGAATGAATGCAGTGCTATATCCTCAATCCTCTATTAAAGAACACCGCTGCCAAACGTTTGCGCATGCGTGAATTCGCTAGAGTAAACATTGCAAGAGAAGTGGGAACTAGCCGTGGCGACAACAACCAGACAGTGAAGACAAAGTAAGACTCGACTATTCATTTGTGTTTTAAAAAAAGGGTAAAGAAAATTAAGAAGGGGTAATTTCAGAATATGTTACAATATTGACAAAGAAGCCATGCACAAATTACCTACCTTATCTTTTTGGTAGTATGCTTATATTTTTAACTTTTGTGTCGGACTCTCGGACCAGTCCAAATATTTCAGTGTTTTCCCGCTGTTTTTTTGAGGACGAGCTCGGACGTCGCGCATGCGCAAAACGTTTGGCAGCGGTGTTCTATTAAAGTTGTTTTTAGATCAGCAATACTGTAATCTCTTATCAAATGATACTGATAACATATGTGATACCGATTTCACGGACTGCTCGTTGTATAGCCTGATATTAACACGGTAACTGACCAATTGCAGCCTGCGTAAGGCGCAATCTATTTTATGAAACATAATTCATGTTTAGGTAATAAATGATCGAATCACTGAGCGAAAACAACTCAAAGAAACGGACTGCCTCGATGAATTGCCCGTATCGTCTGCGAAGAAACGTCGAATTTTAGCTTTCTTGGATCTATTATTGGAAGAATACGACCAAGGAAATATTACCAAAGAAGGAATTAGAGAAGAAGTTGATACATTTATGTTTGAGGTAATTCTAGGAATTCGTATTCGAGAAGAAATATCTGAATGGTGAAAAAATATATAAATTGTATTTACCAGTTGCTCTACTTTAAACTACTGTTTGACGTTACATAACAAAACACTGTTTCAGTATCTCGATAAAACAGTGTATTTGGGGTTTCTTGAATGCTCATTGTTATCTTCCAATGCTCCTTGTTATCTTCTACTGCTCCTTTTATCCTCCTCTGCTCCTTGTTATCCTTCATTGCTCCTTAATTGTTATCTTCGACTGCTCCTTGTTATCCTCCACTGCTCCTTGTTAGCCTCCATTGCTCCTAGTTATCCTCCGCTGCTCCTTGTTATCCTCCGCTGCTCCTTGTTATCCTCCGCTGCTCCTTGTTATCCTCCACTGCTTCTTGTTATCCTCCAATGCTCCTTGTTATCCTCCACTGCTCCTAGTTATCCTCCATTGCTCCTAGTTATCCTCCATTGCTCCTTGTTATCCTCCACTGCTCCTTGTTATCCTCCGCTGCTCCTTGTTATCCTCCACTGCTTCTTGTTATCCTCCACTGCTTCTTGTTATCCTCTACTGCTCCTTGTTATCCTCCACTGCTTGTTATCCTCCATTGCTCCTTGTTATCCTCCAGTGCTCCTTGTTATCCTCCAGTGCTCCTTGTTATCCTCCATTGCTCCTTGTTATCCTCCATTGCTCCTTGTTATTCTCGGCTTTGCCTTTCGTAACAACGGGCTTCTCAGAGCTACCATTAAATAAGTATCTGGTTATATTACTGTTACGTTATTTCAGTATTTATAGTATTTTACCTTGTTGTCTTTACTTAGGGTCACGATACTACTTCTGCTTCACTTCAGTGGACACTACATCTTATCGGAAAGCACCCGGATGTACAGTCGAGACTTCAGAAAGAAGTTGATAACTTATATGGTAAAAACTGTAGATAATGTGTGATGTCAGATGAATGTTCTATACACTAGAGCAACTTGATTGACTGTTAATACGGTAGAAAGATGGCTATACTAAAACAAAAAATTAACAGTGTGTCATCTCTATCATTTCAGATTCTGTTGATGAGGTTATATCACCTGACCAGATCAAGGAACTGCCTTACGTGGAGCGTGTTCTCAAGGTACAAATTATGATGAACTCAATTCAGATCCTGTTGATAAATGGCCTTTAATATGTTTTTACCACTTTCTGTCTGTCTGTCTGTCTGTCTGTCTGTCTGTCTGTCTGTCTGTCTGTCTGTCTGTCTGTCTGTCTGTCTGTCTGTCTGTCTGTCTGTCTGTCTGTCTGTCTGTCTGTCTGTCTGTGTCTGTCTGTCTGTCTGTGTCTGTCTGTCTGTCTGTCTGTCTGTCTGTCTGTCTGTCTGTCTGTCTGTCTGTCTGTCTGTCTGTCTGTCTGTCTGTCTGTAATAAAGGAGAAGCAAAAGATGGCGCGAATAATTATAGGCCAATCTCAGTGTTGAGTGCTATATCGTAAGTATTTGAACGTATTGTCTATGATCAGTTGTATTGCTACCTTAACGAAAACAATTTGTTATCTGAAAATCAATCAGGCTTTAGGCCCCATCATTCTACTACTACTGCACTACTTGATGCAACAACAAACTGGCTAAATAGTATGGATCAAGGCAAACTAAATGTAGTGTTATTTCTAGATCTTTCAAAAGCATTTGACACAGTAAGCCATGAAATACTAATTAATAAATTAAACGCTTATGGAATAAGGTCGAGATCATTAGCTTGGTTTCAATCGTATTTATGTAATCGTAAGCAAAGATGCTGTGTCAATGGCTTTTTATCAAATGAATGTACACTCAGTTGTTGCGCCCCACAAGGTTCAATACTTGGTCCTTTATTATTTCTTATTTATATAAATGATTTCCCTCATTGCCTCCAGCACTCTAAAGCTAGAATGTATGCTGATGAACATACTACAACGGGTTCATCATTAAAAGAAATGATAAATTTTGCCAATAAAATCTTGAAAACATTAACGAATGGTTAAAGGCAAATAAATTGAGTCTGCAGAATGTTACCAAAACAGAGTTCATGTTCATTGGGTCTGATCATACATAATCTTAAAAAAATAAGAGATATACCATTAATCTTTTTAAATGGAAAACTCGTTAATAGAGTTAAGGTTACAAAATCATTAGGAGTTTTGATCGACGAAAGACTCTGTTGGTATGAACACATTGATTCTATTTCTAAAAAAATAAGTTCTGCTATTGCAGGTCTACGTCAAGCTAGGCAGTTTGTTCCTAAAAAACATCTATTAAAATATATAATTCACTAATAAAACCTCTGTTTAATTCTGTCTGTCTGTCTGTCTGTCTGTCTGTCTGTCTGTCTGTCTGTCTGTCTGTCTGTTTGTTTGTTTGTTTGTTTGTTTGTTTGTTTGTTTGTTTGTTTGTTTGTTTGTTTGTTTGTTTGTTTGTTTGTTTGTTTATTTGTTTGTCTGTCTGTCTGTCGCCAGGATATCTCAAAAACTATTGCACCGATTTTCATGAACGTTTGCAGAAGAGTTGCCCATAGACCAATCCATTAAATTTTGGTTGAATTTAGTCATAAATTTGGATGAGAAATTAATAAAAATCTGACGGCAAGATTCTTCGTGTATAAGAAATGCTTGATTGCGCTCATTGTCCTTATTTTATGCAAATATTTTTGCATAATTTTGGTACGAGTGCAATCAAGCATTTTATTCATACATGTATGTGTTGGTCTCGTGAGCTAGCCTGGTTAGCGGGATGCTCGTTCTCTTTTTAAACATCTCTAATAACCCGCTGGTGGAGTATATGCAGTCCCTGACTGCCCTCTAGTTTGAGTTGGATTTGTATTCTACACCTCACCAGCCAAGGAATAAACGAGTTGTGCGAAATTGTTACGAGATAGTGTCGACTGCTCGCCGAAAATCAAACTTCGGCTAAATTTTTTTTATTTATAGTTGAAGTGATGGGGTTTTAGGTGGGCCGGGAAAACAGTTTTTTAGTTGTTACGAAATAGGTTTTTTTCTATTTTTCTTTTTAACAGGAGGGCTTGCGACTCTTTCCATCTGTACCTTTACTTGCGCGAAGAGCTACTGAAGATTTTAAAATTGGTATGAAATATATGTTATATTTCATAAACGAGTGGGAATGTTTTACCAGGGGTTACAAACACGAGAGGGCAATGAAGATCACGAGGTCATTTAACCGAGTAATTTTCACGAGAGAACCCTGAAAATTACGAGGTAATAGGCCAAGTGATTTTTGTTGCTCTCGAGTGTTTGTAACCCCTTGTAGAACACGATACACGAGTTTATGAAATAGCTTCTCAATCGTCTATTATAGTAGAATTTGCCGGGGACGTGGTGATATTGGTGCATATTAGGTTAGACAATAGTTTCACGTTGAATTTATAACTAAGAAATGTGGTAATCAAACGGTTTTTTGTTTGTGCCGTTTATTATCTGATTTCTTAATCATAAATTCAGTTTGCGCGACCTTTACCAGGTTTCAAAACTCGTACACATGACCAAATATTTTTCTCTGATTGGTTAATTAGCTAGTGAATTATTAATGAGTTTGAGAAATATATTTCTAAAACTTATTAATAATTCATGAGAAAAACACAAAGAAAATCCCTGTTTAATGAGGGTCTATATATATGATATAGATTCCTCTTGATTTACATAAACTTTAGCTTTGATTTTCTCGACTTAGACAACGTTTTTTTTAGAAAAATTACTGCGCCAATGAACTTACCAAATGGATCGTTTTAGAAGTAATTTACAGAATTCGTGTCCGTTCTGTATCGGGATAAAGACACCCGGCTTCGCCTCGTGTGTCTGTATATCCCGATATAACCTGCAATCAGGCCAATTGTAAACTATGGCCTGATACAAATGTCGTTAGTGTGCAGTATTTCCAGATTTTGGAAGTCGTCCTGATTGGCTATAGCCCGAAAAGCTCTATTCTGATTGGTTTGTGTATGATTTGATTCGATTGTGATTGATTTGTTTATGAATTATGCTTTACATAATTAACAAAGCGTCTAACGTTTCTAACGATTCAACGATGTTTAGTGAAGTTTAAAGTAAAAAATCTAAAGAAAGAACAGCGCGAATGTATAGAAAAAGTCCTGTTTAATGAGGATGTGCTAGCTGTACTCCGTACTGGTTATGGCAAGAGTTTAATATACCAACTTCTCCCAAGCGTCTACGAAGACATATATAAATTGTATAAGCAAGCTCGTGAAGGAATTATTCTGAAACAATTCTGGATTGTAGTCGTGAGTCCGCTTGAATATCTAAGGAAACAGCAAATTTCAAACTTGGAACGGCTGGAATATGCGATTAAAGCTTCGTCGATTGGAGATTCAGAAAATTCATTTGGGGGCGGAAAACGGCCAGGTAAAGAATTGTATCAGGCCTTATTTCTCGATCGTCTTCTCGCCCGCCAATTGACCTGATTGCAGGTTAACCCCGATACAGAACGGCCACTCATTCTGTAAATAGTGGTTCCCGAAGGCAACGGTTCCCAAAAACGTAAATTCTGATTTTTGTTTAACAGGACCTTACACAATTCCCAAAGGTTGCGCAATTGGAGTGAGTTCCATGGCGTTGCATCGCAACCCTGACGTATGGCCTGATCCAAATACGTTTGACCCAGACCGTTTCTTGCTAGAAAACTGTGAGGGAAGACATCCTTTTGCTTACGTACCTTTTTCAGCTGGACCAAGAAATTGTATTGGTAAGCAGTGCGTTTAGACCACATTTATACTATCCCACAGGCAGTTGTCACCAGCAATTGATGCTTGGGTATATATAAGTGGTGTTCTCACATCTAGATTGTTCCAAGCTGTACACTGATGAGCTATATATTTATATATTATGTTCTAAGGATTTTGGGTGAAGGAAAATTCGAGTGTAGAATATATACATTTTAAGACCAAACCGGGACCAGTTGCGAAAAATGCAACTACACAGACCTTCCGGCAGGAATTGAACCCACGACCTTGCGATTCTAGTGCAATGCTCTGACCACTGAGCCACGGAGGGCGTTGCCGAGTTCTGTATATATGATAAGGTGGTAATGCCAGGAGAGAATTGGGTATATTATAAGTGATATTGGGCATTTCACTCGATTACATAGCATGTAAATATGAATTTTCCTTCACCCAAAATCCTTAGAACATGCTATGTAATCGAGTGAAATGCCCAATATCACTTATTTATATTTTATACTGAACGGTAAGTGTCTATGTCAATGACTGACAAAGGTTAATGGGTCTCTGATACTATGAGCGAACGGGTGCATTTTTCTCTACGGTGGAGTGAAACTTTTTGTTAGATTTCAATATTCATTTTTTCCTACGGCAATTGATTTATGGAATTCTTTAAAGGACGTCAACTAAACCTTTTGAAGTTATATTTTCTTCTGAAAGGGTTATCATCTAACTTAGCTAAAGTAAAGGAAAATATGAATTTCGAGGTAAAGCAAAGAATTTATCAGCGAAGCCTTCTTAGGTCCTCTTGAAGCATGACCGCGTTTCTAGGAGAATGGGTACTCCATTGTCTTTGACGTCATACCGGTAAAACCCACCAATCACCTTGTTGTTTGTTACCGGTATGACATCACAAGGTACTAGATACCAGTCTTTATTTCGACGCGGTCGTCGTTCACACGAGTGACAAAAGGAGCAAAAACTCAAACTTAGAAGTTCATAAAAGTGGAAACGAGTGACTGGTTTCAATTATTTCTTCGGTTTTAGATTGAACTGTTCCGACTTTAACGGAAAATAGAATAACCTGGAAACGTATAGTTGCCCTTTAAGCGTTGACATACGCAATTCCATTTCATTACCAATATTCAAAGCGAAATTGAGATTAGTTTTCTGTCCTTTAAAGTATAGTTTATTTGAATTTTCTCTTACTCGTCGGTGGTCCATTCTACATACCCATCTTAGACTTGGATTTCATGCTCTGCATGAACGAATACTTGTTCAGAATAAATTGTTGTTCATCACCAAAATGTGATTGCGGTATGGAGAATGAGACCATCCAACATTATGTTCTATCTTGTCCCCGTTTCGCTGCTCAACGCGTTCTGTTTCTTGCCTCAGCTGAGCGGATTTGTGGTAGCAAATGGTCAGTGAGTAGCGCCAGAATGAAGGTGTTTTATATTCTTAATGGTATTGAGGACATAAGCTATGAAGCAAATTACATTTTCTTTGGAGAAGTTCAAAATTATATTCTTTCTTCAAATCGCTTCTCTTTGGTCATTGCGTAATCCTCGTGTGTGTGTGTTTTTTCTTTTTAACCTGTGTGACATCTTCTTGTAAACGTTTTTGGAGAATAATACATGGATGTGCGGAAATATGAAATTTATTTCGAGTGTTGACCAGGATATCTCACGAGTGAGCGAAGCGAACGAGTGACATATCCTGTTCAACACGAGAAATAACTTTCATATTTCCAAGCATCCATGTATTGTTCTGTTTGTTATATAAAAAAATTGCCCTATTGCTTTGCAAAAATTGCATTAAACTATAATGCTGATTCAGCGATAATCGTCACATGTGCGATTATCATAAATAATCGCACATGTGAGATTATCACTTTTATTAGTGGCGGAAAAATCAATAAAACACTATTTTATTTTTTTATTACAGGTCAGAAATTTGCTCTGATGGAAGAGAAAGTCGTTTTGTCCTCAATCGTTCGTAATTTTAATATTCATTCAACTCAAACAACCGAAGATATTAGAACTGGGGCCCAACTCGTTTTAAGATCCGTCGAAGGTATCTGGGTACAACTGGAGGTAAGGCACGAAGAGTAAGTAAGCTAATGATCTGCGTAGCCCCGTGGAAAGAGGGAAATGTCTTGCCTGGTTGAAGGAAAGTGGAAAAGAAAGAGGAACTAGGTTTGGAAACGTATGACTTACAAATATCATAGTCAATAGAGATATGGTCTGGAAACTCGGCACACTTCAAAGCGCCTATAATGAGCTGGGATTTTATGTTGAACCGTACCTTACACCGTGCATATCCTTTGTTTTAGGTTATTAATATTTAAATAGCACGGTTGAGTGATTGAACTGAAACGTTGCTATTGGACAATCCGTTCATTATACTAAAATACAATGTGTTCAGTGATCGTGCACCGTGCGCAAAAATGCATAAAGGCGAACAAAAAGATAGACCAAAGACTTTAGCTGAGTTTCCAGACCATATCTCGATTGACTATGCAAATATGAAGCATTCTAAGATTCGTATGTTATTATTCGTATGTTATTCGTATGTTATTATGTAACGTTTTTTCGTATGTTTTGGCTGTACAAGCTGTCGTAAGTTAAACTCAGAGAAAAATCCACAACCTTCCGAATGCCAGCCAGACCATTGTTGGAAAAAAACTGCGGGTATGCGGGTATACCACCCGGAGGAAGGTTTACTTTAGTGAGGAAGGTTTAAAGTGAAAACACGTGAAACAACACATTCGGTAATCTGAGATAGTTACAATTGATCAAGCAAGGTGTCGAGAAGAAATGCGATTTGCAGCAAAACATTGACTAACCAACATGCAGCACTGGCAGTGGCAGGAGTTACATGTGTGAGACATGTACTCTGATGTCTGCTGTGATGTCTGTATCTTCGCAGCAGTCGAGGGTAGTTAGTAGCTATTGTAGTATGCCAAAGCTTACCTAGGAAAACCTAGAAAACCAAGGTACTGTAAAAGTCATGCACTATTTATGAACGTTGCCAAACACAAAATTCTCGCTATATATTTTGAGGAAGGTTATCTAAACTTAACAACCCATCCGGAGGAAGGTTGAATACTTTTTCGAACTCTGAGCCGGACGCTCTCACTATTGAGCCACATTGCAGCCTAACAAGTACTTGTGACACACGTACGGTTTGACTAGTTCCCAGGTTTATAAATATCGAAAACAACCTCCGGTCTCCCATCTGAGTTCCATGCAAGTGGCTCAATGGTGAGAGCGTCCGGCTGGCATTCGGAAGGTTGTGGGTTCGAGTCCCGTCTGGAGCTCAGAGTTTTTCTCCGAGTTTAACTTTCGTCAGGTTGTACAGCAAAAATATACGAAAAAAACCATTCTAAGATTATTAAAAAATTAAGATCTTTACTTTCGTGGCAATAGAAGCATTCCGAAAAATGTTGAGCAGTTCATTTCCCAACTTTTTATACCAATTCATTTGATAAGTTCCTCGAAAAACTGCTAACTTCCTCGAAATGTTGGCAACTTCCTGGTATTAGCTTGGGAATTGACCGATCACGTTCTGCTTAGTAATTAAAGGAGCAGTGTCACTCGCAAAGCCCACGCAATAATCACGCGCCAACTTGAAAAACTACAGCCTGTAGGTTTTCGAGTTTGTTGATCCAAGATGGCGGCCGCACTTGGCGGAGCGTATGGTGGAAGACGCGATAATTCAGGCCGAAAGAGAAAATACGAGGGATCAAATAGTTCACAGAAAGCCTGGAATAGTCAGCACAAACGTATTTACTTATAACTGACTATATTTGAGTCATGGAAAGATGCTAAAATCGTAGCTGGATATGGTTCATGTAGCGATAGCGACTTCGCAGCCCATCTGCTCTCATTGTGGAATACCGTAGAAGGTAAATATCATTTGATTCATTTCTCTGGTTTCTTGTCCGATTTAGAGCTATTTCCAACATGGGTGTCAGATGTTGGGATCCGAGGTAACCGCGTTACCTGCAAGTGACTGGAGCTAACTGCAAACCTGGGTCAGAAGGTCTTGTGCACGCTAGAATAGTAGAAAATTTTAATTTTTCCCAGTATCTTTTTGCAATATTTACCGACCAGATTTAATAGGTGTCGTATTTGAAGACGCAAACTCATCAATTGATGCCATCAAAAACTTTAAGAAAAGACTTTCCTATTGCTAAAATTGACTTTCTCAGGCCCAATTGCTCAAAACGTTTCCCCCGGTGGCCCGGTCCCCCGTCGCAATTCGCAAGCTACGCGGTCCGGTTGCTCGCTTCGCTCGCAGGGCTAACTGCAAATTATTTTTGGTTACCTGCAAAAAAAGTAAATGTACAGGCATGATTTCCATTAAATTAGTTTGAAGGGTAATTGGCAGCCATTTTGAAACGTCATTGTTGCCATAGCAACAACTGTTGCTATTGATTTGGTAACAGTTTTTGATTGTCAGACTGTTTAACTATGCATAACATTTAGTTTTATTCTTTTTTCGAATTGTTTATGCACGTGTTTTGGACTCTCAAACTTGTATTTTCCATTTTTCAAGAAACTGTATGGAGCCACCTTAACTCTTTGTCTCGTTGGACTTTTCCTGTGACAAGTAAAATCGTCTGGCGAGTAAAATACATAAGACTTGAGAGTTGAAAACGCTCTGAAAGTGTTCAATGTTCTTGTAGTCAATATCCACAAATTAATACATGAAAGGTCGAATTCTATTTTGGAATTTTGTTAGGCCTACGCTAAACGTCGCACAACAGACGAATTGAATTCAGACGAATATAATTCGAATTAATTTCGTCGGTAATGCGACGTAAATGTGACGTCGAGTTGCACGTCGAAATTCAGTCGAACTTAACTGTTTTGAAACAATTCAATTCATTTTGAAACTTGAAAACAATTTGTTGAAAACATGGCGCTGAATTATCACAGACAGAAGAGAAACATTTAATTCGACGCGACGATAATTCGTCGTGTAACTCGCATTATCCGTCTGACTCAGACGAATTTAATTGCGGAGACGAATTCGTGTGTCGAATTCAATCGAGTTATACGTCGCAGTTTCGTCGAATAAAATTCAAACAATTAAATTCGTCTATTGTTCGACGTTTAGCGCAGGCCTTGTATATAGTTACTGAAATGAAGTTTTGGTATGCAGTGACGCATTTAACATGATGGTGTATTTCCCACATGTCCATGACAAAGAAATTATATTATATTAAATAGACAAATAGCAAAACAATACATCGAGAAAAACCTGGAAAAAGTAAAAGCTAATTATTTTCACAATTAAGGTTTAAATATTAGCTTATGAAAAGTAATATAAGAATACTTATTGTAAATATCATGTTTTTTTACATAATATTAAGCTATATAGAAATATAAAGTATAGACAATGAGCTAATTTCGGTCTTTCGGAAATTTAAAAAAAAAGAGAAAAGAAACAGATAAATACTGTATACGTCAATGTGTAATTATTTATTTATTTATTTATTTACATAGTTCGCCAGTATACAATTTGCTAATAGCTATATGTATGGCAGAAATTACCTACAGAGAAGACTCCAATAATAGGATTCCAAAAACATTAATTAATCATTATACATCTGATATTGCCTTTGAAAGATACTCGCGTTGTCCTAGGCTTAGCCGTCGAGCAGGCTCTCTGCTTTAGCTCGGTTTTTAATTAGCTGTATTTAATTCATCACAATTCCATGACTTTTTTGTCACTTCTGATTTAAACTGTCTTAGTCACAATTAGAAACTAATTAGAACAGTTGTTTGGTAAGTACGTGATTTTGTAGCATATCTTTATGATTTTTTACCCTTCATTCTGAACTTCTTCTTTTTTTATTTACCTTACAGGTAAAAGTAAACGATTGTGAGATTTGGACTTGCAGGTTCACGTCAGCACATGCACGATAAGTCCTTTTCTTACAGATAATATTTACATAAACTACAGATAATAGCATTGTTGGCTCAAAATCTGACAATCACAACGGTAAATTTGCGAGTAAAAGCGCAAATAACGAGAATTCTCACCAATTTTCTGACCAATTATAATAAGGATTTTGAAAAATGTATAATAATAGTTTTTATAACGAAGCACTGACGTTTCCAGTACGTTTATTCTAAAATTGAATAAATTACATAAAGAAAGTTTACGATCGATTGTTGACCGAAGACTGCCAAGAGTCGAAGAGAGCTAACCAAGTGCTATTCAATGGTTGACTCTCCTGTAGAATTTTTCAAAATTTTGATTATTTCGTTTTTTGGCTGAAGTAGGGCTTGTCCCTGCATGCAAACATTCAAACAACCAAGTTATAATTAATCATTATACCTCTGATATATATTGCCTTTGAGAAATTTTGGCCATATTTATAAAACGCGTCAGCTTGCTATCTGAAGTGCATTTATTTCCTTCACAATTGCTGACGAGCTTCTGATCATTATTTAAACTGTCTTGACAGATACTAGCAACAAAACGCACCCAGAGACTAAATCAGAGTTGTTTCGTAAGTACGTGTATTTTATACGTACTTTGATGCGGAATTTTTACCCTGAATGCATTTTAAAATATCTTATTTTGTTATCGTACAGGTGAAAGTCCATGATGGTGAAATTTGGTATCATCTTACTCCGCTCTATTGTCGTTTTCATGATCATTGTTCAGAACAGCTTCTCTGTAACTGTGAGTACCAATAACAAAGTTTGACACCCGATTATTGAGTTTTTGAATGGTACCGCACTATCTTATAGAAATTTATTTCAATATTATTCGACTACGAATTAAGTTACTTGATCAGTATAACAAGCAGAGATGCTACTACTTTTTAGAAAACTTATTAAATAAATACTGCACACATCTTGTATAATAACGAAAAATTATAATATTGTATCATATTTAACACTTTCAAGCCTGACAACGAGTCTTTAGTATTTTATTCTGGCTAACGCCAGACGATTTTATTCAGCACAGGGAGAGGTCCAGGCCTCGAAGTGTTAAGTTCTTAGATATCGCAGGATAAATTATATATTATATATTTAACAAATAGATTCCATTTTGCCGTTGTCTGTTCAGTTATAGATGCACAGATGACGTCACAACGTGGTAAGAACAAAAAAGTGGCCCACGAGACGTAGTCGAGTGGGTCACTGATGTTCTTACCACGTTGTGACGTCCTCTGTGCATCTATAACAGAACAGACAACAAAAAATGGAATCTATTTGTTTTATACAATAAAAATTTAAAAGGTTTTTATCGGAACGCTTGCCGAATTTTGGGGCATGAAGAAAGAAAAAAGCAAGTCAGCTGACGTGATCTGACGTGTCCTGTGTCCATGTGTCTTTCCTCTAATAGATCATGGGCAACAACCAATGAAAACACGCATAGCAACCAGGGTATTGTATATATATATATATATATATATATATTAAAACAACATTTATATTCTAAATAATTTCTTCTGCTTTTTTTTATCAAGGCATTTGTCTGCAGTGACAATAACAAGGTCTGTCTATCCAATGCGGATTGCACTGACTGTGATGTTCTTTTAGAATGCTTGTATGACTTCGGAATTGGTGATTCAAGATGCATTCAAGTTAATGAAGGTGACCCATGTAAAAGACAGGTAACACGTGGAGGTTGTGGTTCGGCGAAAACAAAAACGATAAAAGTATAGACTGGTCACAAACATTTACAGGCGCGATGAAACGAAACAATACACGATTCCATTTTAATTCTAAGAATACAATTTTAGAATATGTACGCTAGGGAACTATTAGTAACCATTAAAATATACAGCAATGAAGTTCGAATAAACAGTATTTTATATAGTGAAATAAAAGTAGTATTTTATCTGTTGTTGATCCGGGGATTGGGGCACCCTCCTTCCCAGGACGGTTCGTGAGAAGATGTGATGCGGAGACGAGAGAAAGCGCTCTTGCAGTAAAGTCTTTTACAATAACAATAAAAGTAAAAATAAAAATTAAAACAAAAACAAAAATAAAAATGAAAATAAAATATAAAAAGAATTTTGAATTATAAAAGTAAGTAACCAATAGTGTTGAAAAACAGGAAAGTCGGAGAAATATGTTGAAAGTAGTGTCTTGAGGAGATAAGCAACAACTCTACTCAAATATACATGTCCCAAGGCGCGGCTAGCATTTCCAAGTGCTTTAATCCCATGTAAGCATAATATATAAAATTAGATTGTCATGGAAAGTCTTTGCTCTATGTTTTTCTTTGCTCTATGTTTTTCTTCACTTTTGTGGCAAATGTGTGAACTTTTACACTTGCTGAACACATTGAATAATAAAGCAATCAGCTAATAGCTTGTATAAATATTAATGAAGTAGAACAAAAGGTTTGTACCCTATTAGGCCTGCCAACACCAACATAAATTTCAGCTTATTGGTAATCTCTGTGACGTTCTCAGCGTTTTCTGGCGTTCTTTTTTTTTGTCCGTTTACACGATACCGCACGAATTCGAACCGTGCCGGTTAAAAACTAGACCTAGATTTTTAGGGTCTCGAATTCGTCCGGTTTCGTGGGTCCCGTGTAAACGGAAGGCTGAATCGTACAAATTCCAGACCGGTCTCGAATTCGTCCGGTACCGTGTAAACGTAGCCTGAGCATTTTCACGTCTTCAGGACGACGTGAACTTGCTGACAGCTACACGCGTAAAAATCTCGCAAGTTGTTACAGCATTGTTGCCTGAACAATGCTGTAACAACTTGTTGACATATGTGAACAACATTGATAAATGAACAACATTGTTCATCATTGTTTCAACAAGTTGTTACAGCTTGATGAAACAACAACCGTTGTTCACGCATGTTGTAACAACCGAAGAACGTGTTGATACATCAACCATGTTCACCATTGTTGTAACATTGTTGTTCATCGTTGTTATTTCGTCATGCTTTTACAACATGTTGTATCATGTGCGAACAACGTTGGCTATAAAAATGTGCTGTTGGAACAACTTGTTCATGACTGTTGATTTATCCATGAACAAGTTTCGAACTATAAGTGAACAACTGTTCACGGCGAGCAGCACAACATTGTTCACGGTGAGCAGCATAACATTGTTCACGCCTGTTGACAACCGTGAACAAGTTGTGCGTTTTTACGCGTGTAGAAGCTGTTCCTTACGACTTGAGTTTTCATGCGAAACGAAGTCAAAATCTATTTAATTTCTACAATAAAAATGTTGATCGCGAGATCTTACGCGCCTAGTGGAAATCCGACTTGACTTTCTATTCGTATTGTGCAAATCAAAACGAATTTCTACAATGTTACACATTAAAACTCAAAAGACAAAAATGAAAGACTATAACTAACATACTAATATATTTTACGGTTGGTAGTATAGTTGAGTGACATAGGTCGTAAATATCCGGTCTAAAATTTTTGACGCCATTATTTATTGTTCTATAATTAAGATTTAGCAGTAGGATAAGTGCTCTAGAGAAGTCTTCACGTAGATAAAAGCTCTTCAAAACATTATGATGATAATGCAACTTTTATTACGCAATATTTATAACTTGAGAAAATTTGCATATCGAGAAGGTCGGATCAATCAACTTCGTTTGTTCATCTTAAACCGTAAAATAAGTATGAAAATGTTATACTCGTTGCTAAAGTAAAGTAATTGCTTGGTGAAAAACGAAGTAAAATGTTAGCCTAAATGTTAGAAGGAAGGCAGTTGCTCTCCTTATTGTACACGATGAACATATTCGAGAACTGCGGAAGTATAATAATTGTCTTACTTTAACTTTCGAAAGTCGAATTTATTGAAAAATAGATTATACGGATAAGCTCTGAAGCATAACACTGTCTTTATTCGTAGAAAACAAGACATGAAATGTTTTTTTTCTCGAGTAATTTAAATTGAAATGACGCTGTTTGAAAATTCAAATAAGAGCAGGTGCATTTATATTGCGTAAAAGACTAGACGCTGATAGGTCAGTTTAAATTTTAACGTATTAAATATTACAAAACATTGAAATATGTTTGAGATATTCGTCAGCAACTGCTGTTGTCTCTCCTCGTATGGAAATTAGGCCGAGCAAAGTGTTGATGGACACAAAGCTTAGCGTTGCTGTAAAAACCTCTTTTACAACTTTGAAGTATAGCAAAAGGTAAAATAATTTATCACACCAATTATATAGAAGAATAAAAGAACATTCAGAACGAAAGACGGTTGATGCAAGTCGTGTTCTGTTCAATTACTTGTAAACTCTGTGGTCGATTAATATTTTTGCACCTGTCATTGTCATTCTAGTATGATTTAAAGCCTTTTCCTCATTCAAAGATTGGAAATCCGCAAGAATATATTCAAACGTCTCTCCGCCATCCAGTATTGGTTTGCACTAAATTGCCGAGCGACAAAACGTGGGAATTTGCTTTCTTATTTGCACTTAAACTGGTGTCTTTTGAAAAGTAAATTATTTGTATGGAAACAAATTAATGTTCGAGGCGAAGTCCAAGATGAAAGACAAAGAGACTCCGGTCGACGACGAGATCAAAAGAGACGTGAGCAAAGACATAGTCGAGAAGCACGGCGAAGATTCTGGTCGTGGCAGTGAGAGAGAGAGTCTTGAAAACCAACGAGAATCGACACCAAGTAAGCCACAGAAACAACGTATTAAAATCAACGTCGGAGGACAATGTCACGAGACATACAAAACGACATTAAAAAATATTCCGGACACGAGGCTCTCTTGGATAACCGAGACATCCGCTCAGGCTGTCGATTACGATCCTGAGAGCGACGAATATTTCTTTGATCGCCATCCTGCAGTCTTTTCAGCTGTGTTGAACTACTACAGAACGGGAAAGTTACATGCTCCATTGGATGTTTGCGGTCCGCTATACGAGGAAGAACTTGGATTTTGGGGAATTGATGACCAGCAAGTAGAATCCTGTTGTTGGCTAACATACCGCCAACATAGAGACGCACAAGAAACACTTAAAGCCTTCGAGGGAGTCGAGTTTCAGAATGATTTTGAAGACGATGATGAGTACCTGGAAATGTGTGGGTTTAGCATGGGTGAAGATGCGAATCAAAGGCCAAGTATTTGGGAGAGATACAAACCAAAGATTTGGGCAGTTATGGATGATCCTCATTCATCGAAACTTGCAAAGGTAAGATAATTTGTATTGTTTTTATTATTTTCTTCTTTCACTGGTTTCCTATTTGTGAGAAACACCAATGGTGAGAAGCTATTACTGTATGTCGCCAAAAGATTACTGTGTTAAAACTATATGTTCATATACACCTTCTTGCATTATGCTCAAGTACAAATCTTCTGTTTCTTTTACAATTTCATTTTTTTCGTATACCGTGACATGCATAATGCTATAGTTTGTATTCGATAAATACAGTAGATTTAATTTTTCTACGCTACAAAACGCTTCTTGTTTCGCAATACCATCAAGATCTTTCACGAAGATTACGGAAACTAAAACACATATCACACAAGGTTAACTAGAATGTTAAGATACCGACCCAAAAAAATGCGATATATATTTTTTTGTATTCAGCGCCTTCCGTCTCTACTTTGGCACTTGTGTGGGGCCTTTGTGAAAACGATGCGCGTTACTATAGGCACAATATATTTGACACATCGTAAATAAAAGCCATGGATCCTGTTACGCTTACTCGTTATGATTGCAATATGAATACATTTATTTTCGCGGTTAACCGATCTTGAAACCGTTCCTCGCATCTTGGTTAGCCAAGTAATTGCTTTCATGAACAGATCAAGACTTTCTCAGAAAAAGATTAATTGTTGCTATAGCTTTTCAAAACCTCTCTTCTTGTCGAGTAAAATTGTCTAGCGTTAGTGGAAGAGTTATCGTATTCTCTGTACAACAACTTACCAATCTCGAAAGAGGTACATCTTGTATCGGATAGCTTTTTGTGCCGTTCCAGTTCCAGTGTGAACGGAGTTCGAAATCGTTTCGGAAGTAAATTAATAGAATAGAGCGTGGTTGTATCGTCAGGTTTTCGTGCCGGAACTAAAGCTATCCGGTATATGAACGGGGCCTTACTAGATTCGAAGGTATGAAACGTTTAATGCTGTTGCTGCTAGCTAGGTTATGGTACATGTTGAAACGCTGTTTTTATATTTAAGAAGGTTAGAATAAAGTCTGTAATAGAAACACTCTACCGGATGATACAAACTCTGTACGTTTGTCTTGGTTTTGTTCTTATTATAGACAATTTAGGTTTACTCGTTATTCTAATCTTCTTAAATACAAAAGCAGTGTTCCAACATGTACCATAACCTATAGCAGCAACAGCATTAACTCTTTCCTGTCCGAATCGGTCTTTAGTATGTTATTCTGGCTAACGCCAGACAATTTCATTCAACTCTGGGGAAAAGCCCCCGGACAGGAATGAGTTAAACGTTTCATGCCTTCGAATCTAGTAAGATGTTTATATTTAGGTTTTGTTATCCATGCAGCACAAATTGTTTTACCCTAGCTAGATAGGCGACAAAATTAATTCAGACACAGGCACAACATGTCAACATCCCTAGTCTATATATAGTCAAAATATTAACCTTAGATTGACTGATCTTCACGCTAAACTTTTTAGTCAAATTTATCAAAAGTATAGATGTGATTTTTCAGAAATACAGTTCTTTAGATTTTGGCCGTATAAATTTCAAGTTATATTAAGGGTTTTCAATAACAATTTCTAACGCAAGAATTAGAAGTTAATATCACCGCAATCAACGATTTTTCACATAAGATTTCTTGATGCCTTGATTCGTTAAAATTTGCAGTTAAAATTTCCTCGTATATATCACCATTAGTATGTGTTTAAGTCGAACAGGAAAATATAAAATGAATGTTAAAGTAGTATAGGGAAAACCAGAAATCTATTTCAGCTTTATCGTTTGGTGTAAAATTACTTCATAAAAATGTGAAATGTTTCTTTTCCAAAGAAATTGTTATCCAAGTTATTTTAAGTAAATAACATTGAGCTTCTGCAGTAAAAAAATTTGATAATATTGAGAATGAGTGTTTCTATGGTTACATCTAAATGATGCGATCAAACAAATATGCCTTGTTTTCATACGCGTAATTACGTTCTGCATGGGGCCAATCGTAAAGAATAATTATGTTAGATAATCTCTCAATCTCTTTAATATTTATTTTCCAATTTTCTTCTTCTGAAATAAGAGATATATGCAGAAAAAATTAAAAAGAAAAACAAGACACCGCCGGCAATTAGCCGTGAATATCTGATCACTTAATTTAATTCTATAGAAAAACGATTGAGGTCCCGTTTATACACTACAGTGTGTATCAAAAAGACCTGAACCCTTAGAAAACAACCTATTGTAGTAGTTTGAAAGCCCTAAAAGCGCTGCGTTATAAATTAATCAGCACATAAGTTAAACAGGAACTGAGAAAAAGCTTTTAAATACTTTCACCATGCATACACTTCAAGTTATCTTAATTTCCCAGGTGTATAAGACCGTGTGTTTTACGCATCTGTGGGTTCAGCGAAGTGCTTAGGGCTTTCAAACTACTACAATAGGTTGTTTTCTAAGGGTTCAGGGTTTTTTGATACACACTGTAGAGCAAAAGTATCCGGATTCACATTGTTTTTCATCCTCATGGGAATAAAGAACAATGTGAATCCGGATACTTTTGCTCTAGTGTAAACGGGGTCTGAGGAGACGCAAGAAAATAATTTTCTTATCTGAACATCATTAACAAGATATCTATATTTAAGTCAAGCCAATGTAATTGTTTTTGTATTATTTGGCCGTTTGTTGTAAAACCAGAAAAAAAAGACAAAACCTGTAGTATAGCCGGAATATACAGTAACAGGATCGCTTAATTTATTGTATTTTGCACTTCCATGTAAATTTGTATTGCAAAGATAAAGATTTATTTTAAAACAATTATAATTAAGTCATAAATTATAAACTATCTTTTACAACAATCACTTAAATATTTACACATATTAAATAATGAATTTGGCGTTACTGTTGTCTGGGAGAGAAGATTTTCTCCCGAAATGTGTTTACGTCGTTAATTTTAGATAAATTATATGACAAAAAGCCAAATATACCCAATTATTATATGACTATTTCTGCGAGCGGTCTGGAACGTGAAATCCAGCAATTTGATTGGTTCCTGAGCGGTCTGGAATCTGCCGTTCCAGACCGCTGAGAGAATTTTATAAACAAAATGAAAGTCCATCAGTATACATGCAACAAGAAGGATAATAATTTCAGAACTACTCTCGTGCAGGTATGCTGTTAGAAATTGTGTTAAGCTTTCATTTGATGTATACTTTAAGTTTCCATGTTATGTGAAACTTTTTAAAATGTTCAAAATGTCCGTAGCAATGTTCGTAATAATATAACATTTACTTCTCACAAATATTATAGAATTTCAAATGTTTTTTATTCAACTACGTAACGTACACCTTGAGCGATATGTCAAACAAAAGCAATTGAAAAATGCTATTTGGGGTAGAAAGTTCAGGATTCTAGCTAAACGGAAAGTACTTTAAAAATGGGAAAACAGCTGCCACTTTGGCCTGTTTAGTTCGCAAGAAAGATGGTGGCGAATACGAGCCTAACACTTTGTCAAGTTTTCACAGAACGTTTACAACACTTGTAGTCATATAATAAACTACACATTGACCTCGCTTGTTCTGTCTGTACTGGTGGAATATCGGACCTCCGTTTCCTGCACGGACCTCGCTTCGCAAAACGTCCGTCCGATATTTCACTAGTACATGCAGACCTCTAGCCTACGCATAGACGTTCGGAAAATCCCCGGAGAAGAACGTCTATGAATCAGCTCCGTAATTCTTGTTCTGTGACGTCGTCTGTCCGCATGGATTCCGGGGACGCTCTCTGATTGGCCAAATATTTATACATGATATTCAATTGGTTAATTACAACTGCTTCCGTTTTGAATGTTTTGTTGTTTACCACGCAGACAAAGGCAACGATTTTGATTCGTCCGCTTCAACGCATTAACCGAGACTGTATCAAAGCACGGACTAAAATGAGTTCGTTAATTCTTTTAAAAGCTTTTATAGTCGGCGTAATGTTGTTTGAGAACGATCAAACAGCCGAAAAAGATGCGGTACTGAACTGTGAATCGCTTCAAACATCGCAGTGTAATACGACACTTATAGTTATAGTATATACGTCCTTTGCTCCTCGATGTTCGTTTTTGTTTTATTACCTTCCTACGAAGCTCCGAGTATCCTATTTATCGATTAGAGTATCTCTCTTCATATAGATTCTTAAGTTGTTAGCGAATACTCGTTAGTCGTTGACACTCCCTGTAAGCATTGCTGAATTGCAAATTAATTGGAATAAATTACAGAACACGTAATTTGGCGCTGGTTCGCAGACGCTCCGAATTCCCGATTATTTGGGCTGCAGCGTCTGCACGCAGGCTAGCATACCTCACGCTCGGTCAATAAGTAGTAAATATGTAACATTCATTATTTTTGTACTTAACTTTGTATTTTGTAAGGTACGAATAAAGTATTTTTGTCTTGTGTATGTCCTCAATTTTTTAATTTTGTTGTTTAGATTATTGGCTACACGTCCTTAGTTTTTATAATACTGTCAGTGATCATTGTGTGTTTGGAGTCCTTGGAATATTTTGCTGAACATCATGCCTATATGTCACTTCTGATTATTGAAGGAATCTGCGTGGCCTGGTTCACTGTCGAGCTTATTATCAGATTGATGTTTTGCCCAGATAAGAAAGCCTTCTTAAAAAACATTATGAATTGGATCGACTTTTTGGCAATTGTTCCATTTTACGTTAGTCTGGCTCTAAACAGTAAAAATACAAACAGAGCAGCATCAAATGGTAACGCTGAAGTTGAAATCCTTCTTGTGCTGCGTTTAATTCGGATCTTTCGTATTTTCAAATTATCGAGACATTCAACGGACTTACAGATCCTCGGACACACCTTAAAGGCGAGCGTTCGAGAGTTGATTCTTTTGATTTTCTTTCTCTTAATTGGAGTCGTTATTTTCTCCAGTTTAATATATTACTGCGAGAAAGACGTGAAGGGCACTAAATTCTACAACATACCAGCCTCGTCCTGGTGGGCAATTGTTACCATGACGACCGTTGGTTATGGCGACATGACCCCGGTAACAGTACTGGGAAAAATCGTCGGCAGTCTTTGTGCGGTCAGCGGTGTACTTATGATTGCACTTCCGGTTCCGGTAATTGTTAATAACTTTTCACTCTATTATTCGCACGCGCAAGCTCGGCTAAAATTGCCAAAAAAGCGACGACGAGTATTGGTGAACGCGGATAACGCATTAAAAACGGACTTGGTGTTTGCTGAACATGAAAGCGGAGAGCATGCTTCTGGAGACAGGAACAATCTTGGTAATCAACCCGGGATGCAAGAGCGTCGCCATTGTAGTATAACTATCACGGATGAAACGAATGGTAATGTTCCAAGGAGACTGAGTCGTCGAGAAAGTCATCTGTTTGGCGCCAATGCTAATCAAGAAAGCAACGTATTACCATCTCATCCTCCTGGTCTAACAATGTCGAAACGACGATCGTTGTTGCCAAGGGTAGCTGTCTTACCTGAAGTAGAATGACACTTTATAATGTATAGTGTCACTCGATAAGCAAAAAAACTAATTCACAATTAGACAACGTTCCCGAGTCGTCTATGAGCTGAAAGTCGACGAGGCACAGCCGAGTTGTTTAATTGTTTTAGTATAAACCAACTAATCGGACAAACTATCATTTTAAAGCAACAAACTGAAACCTCAGCAAAATGCGAGTTTTCTGCCATTCAATTTTGCATTTAAAACATGACTCTTTCGCCTAGCTCAGCCAATCGGAATGCAGCATTTGAAATACTCCACTACAGTCGGTTTATACTAAAAGGGATGAAACTTTACGCTCAACACACAAAGCGCGTGTTTGTGTCAAATAAATATTGTATTATAAAATGGATATCCTATTAGAAAATAATTATGTTACCTTGTTGATATTGCTACTGCGCAATAGATCTGCGCAATTTTGGCGGGAATTCGAATGGCGTCTAATCAAAAACGTGTTGAAAAGAACATTTAAAATGATTGAATAACATCTTTTGCAGTTTTTGGTTTCCTTGCTTCGTTTTTGAGATATTCCAGCTTGTTTGATATGCAAATGACACAACCTTTTACGTCACATGTGCATAATGAGTTATCAGAAAAGGTTACATATCTTTGCTATTATGAAAACATGGGCTTAACTCAAAGGAAGCATGTGCGTGTTTCTACCCACAACACCAAACATGTAGAATTCCAAGTGATTTCGTTTCACAATAGCAAAAATATGTAACCTTCTCTCGGTAACTCATAATACTCATTATGCACGTGTGACGTAAAAAGTTGTGTCATTTGCATATCAAACAAACTGGAATATCTCAAAAAGGAAGCAAGGAAACCAAAAACTGCAAAAGATGTTATTATATAATTTTAAATGTTCTTTTCAATAAGACAAACTTAATTTTCGAGTCATATGCCCTTTAACTCATTCCTGTCCGAGCGCTTCCTCAGAGGTGAATAAAATTGTATGGCGTAAGCCAGAATGAAATACTAAAGACCGATTCGGACAGGAAAGAGTTATTATATAACCCGATGCAAAAACTCGAGTGACTTTGGTAGAATTCATCGAAATTATACATATACTACTTATGTAAAACATGTACCCTTACTGATCCAGTTTACAGATTAAACTTTCAAACTCCAAACTCTCTCGTGTGTTTGCATCAAGCTATATTATAATATAAACACGCTCTGCCGTGTTTTATATATTTCTTAATTGTAACACCGACGTGCTTTGTACAATAGTAAAATTTCTGTGTTCATTTATAATTAGGCTATTTAATAGCACAACAAGCTTCTTAGCGACAATAGATATTTGTTTTAATAACAAAACACGATCACAGCTAGTGTTCTGTTTAAATTTGTTTGTTTAATACTAGTGTAATTGCAACATTTCTGCACACGTGTAGTGGCAACTAGACCCGTTGCCTTTTTAATAATAATAATAATAATAATAATAAACTTATATAGCGATTACATTACAAAAGTGTTCTGAAGCGCTTTACAATCATCAAGGAAAATACTAATAATAATATGAAATAGATTAAAATTTAAAATGGATATAAAATTAATGACTATAACATTCTATTTAAAATTATCAAGGTAATTGTGAAAAAGATATAAAATTACTATCAATATTAATGAACGCCTATTTAAGAATTATCGAGGCAACTGTGAAAGAAAAATGACTAGCATTCAAAAGCGGTTTAAAGTGCCTATATCATGGTTGGGGAATTTACATATTTAGGATATTTGGAACCTTCTGAGAAGATTTGTAATATATCTTCCTTTTCCAAAATTACATCTTCATGCACTTTTTTTGCTGTGAAAATTGACGGAAGTGACGTCAAAGGAGGAATCTGTAAAGTGGTTTTTGTATAGACAAATTCTTCTTTTGACGTCACTTCCGTCAACTTTAACGGCAAAAAAGTCCATGAAGACGAAATTTTAGAAAAAGAAGATATATTACAAATATTCTCAGAAGGTTTCAAATATCCTAAATATGTAAAATCCCCAACCATCAATATAGGTACTTTAAATAGGAACGTCTTTAGCCTAGTCTTAAAACAGTCAATTGTCTCGCTTTCCCGGACAGCTACACGCGTTAATCTCGCAAGTTGTTACAGCATTGTTGCCTGAACAATGCTGTAACAACTTGTTGACATATGTGAACAACATTGATAAATGAACAACATTGTTCATCATTGTTTCAACAAGTTGTTACAGCTTGATGAAACAACAACCGTTGTTCACGCATGTTGTAACAACCGAAGAACGTGTTGATACATCAACCATGTTCACCATTGTTGTAACATTGTTGTTCATCGTTATTTCGTCATGCTGTTACGACATGTTGTATCATGTGCGAACAACGTTCGCTATAAAAATGTGCTGTTGGAACAACTTGTTCATGACTGTTGATTTATCCGTGAACAAGTTGTTCGAACCATAAGTGAACAACTTGTTGACAACATTGTTCACGGCGAGCAGCACAACATTGTTCACGCCTGTTGACAACCGTGAACAAGTTGTGCGTTTTTACGCGTGTAGTGGAAGATTATTTTTATGTGTTACTTGAAAGATGATCTACAGTGCGAACTGCGTATGATCACAAGTTTGTTTGGTTTATTTATGTTTTAACAAAAGCTGACTGATTTTTTTGTGACTGACTAGTGACTGAGTTTTTTGTTTTCTTATCTTCCTCCGCTAACAATAAAATTAGCCTCAGATGATGAGATCAAAAAGTAAAGGGTTAGCCTTTACTTTTTGACCGATTTTGGTCACTTTTGAAACTTTTGAGTTAGGGTCAAAAATGGTTAAATAAAGTCGTTTTAAACCTTCTGTGAAAAGGAGAAGGCTGTATTTTGGCTAAAAATAGTTTTTTTGATATTTTGAAAAAAATCCGGGAAAAAAAAAAGTTAAGGGGTTAGCCTTTACTTTTTGCCCGATTTTGGTCACTTTTGAAACTTTTCAGTTATGGTCAAAAACGGTTAGATAAAGTCGTTTTAAACATTCTGTGAAAACGAGAAGGCATTATTTGGGCTAAAAATATTTTTTCTGATTTTTTGAAAAAAATCCGGAAAAAAAAGTTAAGGGGTTATCCTTTACTTTTTGACCGATTTTGGTCACTTTTGAAACTGTTCAGTTAGGGTCAAAAACGGTTAGATAAAGTCGTTTTAAACATTCTGTGAAAACGAGAAGGCTGTATTTCGGCTAAAAATATTTTCTCTGATTTTTTGAAAAAAATCAGGGGAAAAAAAAGTAGGGGTTAGCCTTTACTTTTTGACCGATTTTGGTCGCTTTTGAAACTTTTCAGTTAGGGTCAAAAACGGTTAGATAAAGTCGTTTTAAACCTTCTGTGAAAACGAGAAGGCTGTATTGTGGCTAAAAATATTTTTTCTGATTTTTTGAAAAAAATCCTGAAAAAAAAAAGTAAAGGGGTTAGCCTTTACTTTTTGACCGATTTTGGTCACTTTTGAAACTTTTCAGTTAGGGTCAAAAACGGTTAGATAAAGTCGTTTTAAACCTTCTGTGAAAACGAGAAGGCTGTATTGTGGCTAAAAATATTTTTTCTGATTTTTTAAAAAAAATCCGGAAAAAAAAAAGTAAAGGGGTTAGCCTTTACTTTTTGACCGATTTTGCTCACTTTTGAAACTTTTCAGTTAGGGTCAAAAACGGTTAGATAAAGTCGTTTTAAACCTTCTATGAAAACGAGAAGGCTGTATTGTGGCTAAAAATATTTTTTCTGATTTTTTGAAAAAAATCCGGTAAAAAAAAAAGTAAAGGGGTTAGCCTTTACTTTTTGACCGATTTTGGTCACTTTTGAAACTTTTCAGTTAGGGTCAAAAACGGTTAGACAAAGTCGTTTTAAACCTTCTGTGAAAACGAGAAGGCTGTATTGTGGCTAAAAATATTTTTTCTGATTTTTTGAAAAAAATCCGGAAAAAAAAAGTAAAGGGGTTAGCCTTTACTTATTGACCGATTTTGCTCATTTTGAAACTTTTCAGTTAGGGTCAAAAACAGTTAGATAAAGTCGTTTTAAACCTTCTGTGAAAACGAGAAGGCTGTAATATGGCTAAAAATATTTTTTCTGATTTTTTGAAAAAAATCCGGGAAAAAAAAAGTAAAGGGGTTAGCGTTTACTTTTTGACCGATTTTGGTCACTTTCGAAACTTTTCAGTTAGGGTCAAAAACGGTTAGATAAACTCGTTTTAAACCTTCTGTAAAACGAGAAGGCTGTATTGTGGCTAAAAATATTTTTTCTGATTTTTTGAAAAAAATCCGTGAAAAAAAAAGTAAAGGGGTTAGCCTTTACTTTTTGACCGATTTTGCTCACTTTTGAAACTTTTCAGTTAGGGTCAAAAACGGTTAGACAAAGTCGTTTTAAACCTTCTGTGAAAACGAGAAGGCTGTATTGTGGCTAAAAATATTTTTTCTGATTTTTTGAAAAAAATCCGGAAAAAAAAAAGTAAAGGGGTTAGCCTTTACTTTTTGACCGATTTTGGTCACTTTTGAAACTTTTCAGTTAGGGTCAAAAACGGTTAGACAAAGTCGTTTTAAACCTTCTGTGAAAACGAGAAGGCTGTATTGTGGCTAAAAATATTTTTTCTGATTTTTTGAAAAAAATCCGGGAAAAAAAAGTAAAGGGGTTAGCCTTTACTTTTTGACCGATTTTGCTCATTTTGAAACTTTTCGGTTAGGGTCAAAAACAGTTAGATAAAGTCGTTTTAACTCCTAGTTGTCCGGCCCGATAGTCATCCGCTACTGGTGACGGATCACTTTGATTTGTTGTGAACCTGCGAGGTTTTGACCAAAATTACCCCCCTAGGGCTTAAAATGATCCTGAATGATCCCTTTTTAAAATAAGACCTTTATAACGATACGCCATGAAGTATTACCCGAGTTCTGACCTGACTTCCCTTCTGTTGAAATCCCGCGAGGATCATGGAGTATGGATAAGAACAAAATGGCTTTTATTTGTCAATATATAAGCGAAACCAACGAAATTTAGGCTCTAACAAACTCCGAAAGTAAGTATAAACATTTGTTTGTTGTAATTATTTCGTAGATTAGCAATAATTTGGTTTAAAATTTGACGAAAAACCATCTCGGCCGAGTCAGGCCAAATTTGAACAAAATCTGCCGAGAGTTGTCGGCGAGTTGTCGGCGTTGTAATGGCAAACAGAAGTAAATATCACTCAAAAATAACTTAAAATCTGAATAGCTGACTTAAAAACGATCTTACTGATGTATTTTGGTCGTATGTTCTTGTATAATTCTGTTTAAATTTGTAAATTTCAAAATAAGTTATATGATCGCTCGCGGCCGCACCATGGGGGGTCACAATGGGGGGTCTCAATGGAAAATCATAAAAAATCAATATAATATTTTGCTTTTTATTGTATTGCTTCAATTTTTTCAATTTGAATTTGTGAAATGCTGCTTTTCATTTTACATGATCCAAAATTTGGTGTAAAGTCATTTCTCGTTAAATATTTAACATTTTTGGATTATAATAATATTATTAATAGTAGTAATTAGCATAAATTAGCATAATTTGCAAAATGGGTTGTCTGACAAGATCCGAAAACCCAAAATTTGAATAGTAGAGGTAAAAACGATTCAAATGATATATTGTGGTATTATTTTTGTGTTATTATGCCATGTTAATTCACAAATTGCCAAGACCACCTGCTGTGACTGGTTTTCGGATCGGACAAGAAAGACCTTCTGTGAAAACGAGAAGGCTGTAATATGGCTAAAAATATTTTTTCTGATTTTTTGAAAAAAATCCGGGAAAAAAAAAGTAAAGGGGTTAGCGTTTACTTTTTGACCGATTTTGGTCACTTTTGAAACTTTTCAGTTAGGGTCAAAAACGGTTAGATAAAGTCGTTTTATAAGCTTCTGTGAAAACGAGAAGGCTGTATTGTGGCTAAAAATATTTTTTCTGATTTTTTGAAAAAAATCCGGAAAAAAAAAAAGTAAAGGGGTTAGCCTTTACTTTTTGACCGATTTTGCTCACTTTTGAAACTTTTCAGTTAGGGTCAAAAACGGTTAGATAAAGTCGTTTTAAAACCTTCTCTGAAAACGAGAAGGCTGTATTGTGGCTAAAAATATTTTTTCTGATTTTTTGAAAAAAAATCCGGAAAAAAAAAAGTAAAGGGGTTAGCCTTTACTTTTTGACCGATTTTGCTCATTTTGAAACTTTTCAGTTAGGGTCAAAAACAGTTAGATAAAGTCGTTTTAAACCTTCTGTGAAAAACGAGAAGGCTGTAATATGGCTAAAAATATTTTTTCTGATTTTTTGAAAAAAATCCGGGAAAAAAAAAAGTAAAGGGGTTAGCCGTTTACTTTTTGACCGATTTTGGTCACTTTTGAAACTTTTCAGTTAGGGTCAAAAACGGTTAGATAAAGTCGTTTTAAAGCTTCTGTGAAAACGAGAAGGCTGTATTGTTGGCTAAAAATATTTTTTCTGATTTTTTGAAAAAAAATCCGGAAAAAAAAAAGTAAAGGGGTTAGCCTTTACTTTTTGACCGATTTTGCTCACTTTTGAAACTTTTCAGTTAGGGTCAAAAAACGGTTAGATAAAGTCGTTTTAAACCTTCTCTGAAAACGAGAAGGCTGTATTGTGGCTAAAAATATTTTTTCTGATTTTTTGAAAAAAAATCCGGAAAAAAAAAGTAAAGGGGTTAGCCTTTACTTTTTGACCGATTTTGCTCATTTTGAAACTTTTCAGTTAGGGTCAAAAACTGTTAGATTAAAGTCGTTTTAAACCTTCTGTGAAAACGAGAAGGCTGTAATATGGCTAAAAATATTTTTTCTGATTTTTTGAAAAAAATCCGGGAAAAAAAAAGTAAAGGGATTTTAGCGTTTACTTTTTGACCGATTTTGGTCACTTTTGAAACTTTTCAGTTAGGGTCAAAAACGGTTAGATAAAGTCGTTTTAAAGCTTCTGTGAAAACGAGAAGGCTGTATTGTGGCTAAAAATATTTTTTCTGATTTTTTGAAAAAAATCCGGAAAAAAAAAAGTAAAGGGGTTAGCCTTTACTTTTTGACCGATTTTGCTCACTTTTGAAACTTTTCAGTTAGGGTCAAAAACGGTTAGATAAAGTCGTTTTAAACCTTCTCTGAAAACGAGAAGGCTGTATTGTGGCTAAACATATTTTTTCTGATTTTTTTGAAAAAAATCCGGAAAAAAAAAGTAAAGGGGTTAGCCTTTACTTTTTTGACCGATTTTGCTCATTTTGAAACTTTTCAGTTAGGTGTCAAAAACAGTTAGATAAAGTCGTTTTAAAACCTTCTGTGAAAACGAGAAGGCTGTAATATGGCTAAAAATATTTTTTCTGATTTTTTGAAAAAAATCCGGGAAAAAAAAAGTAAAGGGGTTAGCGTTTACTTTTTGACCGATTTTGGTCACTTTTGAAACTTTTCAGTTAGGGTCAAAAACGGTTAGATAAAGTCGTTTTAAAGCTTCTGTGAAAACGAGAAGGCTGTATTGTGGCTAAAAATATTTTTTTCTGATTTTTTGAAAAAAATCCGGAAAAAAAAAAAAGTAAAGGGGATAGCCTTTACTTTTTGACCGATTTTGCTCACTTTTGAAACTTTTCAGTTAGGGTCAAAAACAGTTAGATAAAGTCGTTTTAAACCTTCTGTGAAAACGAGAAGGCTGTAATATGGCTAAAAATATTTTTTCTGATTTTTTGAAAAAAATCCGGGAAAAAAAAAGTAAAGGGGTTAGCGTTTACTTTTTGACCGATTTTGGTCACTTTTGAAACTTTTCAGTTAGGGTCAAAAACGGTTAGATAAAGTCGTTTTAAAGCTTCTGTGAAAACGAGAAGGCTGTATTGTGGCTAAAAATATTTTTTCTGATTTTTTGAAAAAAATCCGGAAAAAAAAAAGTAAAGGGGTTAGCCTTTACTTTTTGACCGATTTTGCTCACTTTTGAAACTTTTCAGTTAGGGTCAAAAACAGTTAGATAAAGTCGTTTTAAACCTTCTGTGAAAACGAGAAGGCTGTAATATGGCTAAAAATATTTTTTCTGATTTTTTGAAAAAAATCCGGGAAAAAAAAAGTAAAGGGGTTAGCGTTTACTTTTTGACCGATTTTGGTCACTTTTGAAACTTTTCAGTTAGGGTCAAAAACGGTTAGATAAAGTCGTTTAAAGCTTCTGTGAAAACGAGAAGGCTGTATTGTGGCTAAAAATATTTTTTCTGATTTTTTGAAAAAAAATCCGGAAAAAAAAAAGTAAAGGGGTTAGCCTTTACTTTTTGACCGATTTTTGCTCACTTTTGAAACTTTTCAGTTAGGGTCAAAAACCGGTTAGATAAAGTCGTTTTAAAACCTTCTCTGAAAACGAGAAGGCTGTATTGTGGCTAAAAATATTTTTTCTGATTTTTTGAAAAAAATCCGTGAAAAAAAAAGTAAAGGTGGTTATGCCTTTACTTTTTGACCGATTTTGCTCACTTTTGAAACTTTTCAGTTAGGGTCAAAAACGGTTAGACAAAGTCGTTTTAAACCTTCTGTGAAAACGAGAAGGCTGTATTGTGGCTAAAAATATTTTTTCTTATTTTTTAAAAAAAATCCGGAAAAAAAAAAGTAAAGGGGTTAGCCTTTACTTTTTGACCGATTTTGCTCACTTTTGAAACTTTTCAGTTAGGGTCAAAAACACGGTTAGAATAAAGTCGTTTTAACCCTTCTATGAAAACGAGAAGGCTGTATTGTGGCTAAAAATATTTTTTCTGATTTTTTGAAAAAAATCCGGTAAAAAAAAAAGTAAAGGGGTTAGCCTTTACTTTTTGACCGATTTTGGTCACTTTTGAAACTTTTCAGTTAGGGTCAAAAACGGTTAGACAAATTCGTTTTAAACCTTCTGTGAAAACGAGAAGGCTGTATTGTGGCTAAAAATATTTTTTCTTATTTTTTAAAAAAAATCCGGAAAAAAAAAAGTAAAGGGGTTAGCCTTTACTTTTTGACCGATTTTGCTCACTTTTGAAACTTTTCAGTTAGGGTCAAAAACGGTTAGATAAAGTCGTTTTAAACCTTCTATGAAAACGAGAAGGCTGTATTGTGGCTAAAAATATTTTTTCTGATTTTTTGAAAAAAATCCGGTAAAAAAAAAAGTAAAGGGGTTAGCCTTTACTTATTGACCGATTTTGCTCATTTTGAAACTTTTCAGTTAGGGTCAAAAACAGTTAGATAAAGTCGTTTTAAACCTTCTGTGAAAACGAGAAGGCTGTAATATGGCTAAAAATATTTTTTCTGATTTTTTGAAAAAAATCCGGGGAAAAAAAAGAAAAGGGGTTAGCGTTTACTTTTTGACCGATTTTGGTCACTTTTGAAACTTTTCAGTTAGGGTCAAAAACGGTTAGATAAAGTCGTTTTAAAGCTTCTGTGAAAACGAGAAGGCTGTATTGTGGCTAAAAATATTTTTTCTGATTTTTTGAAAAAAATCCGGAAAAAAAAAAGTAAAGGGGTTAGCCTTTACTTTTTGACCGATTTTGGTCACTTTTGAAACTTTTCAGTTAGGGTCAAAAACGGTTAGACAAAGTCGTTTTAAACCTTCTGTGAAAACGAGAAGGCTGTAATTGTGGCTAAAAATATTTTTTCTGATTTTTTGAAAAAAATCCGGAAAAAAAAAAGTAAAGGGGTTAGCCTTTACTTTTTGACCGATTTTTGCTCATTTTGAAACTTTTCGGTTAGGGTCAAAAACAGTTAGATAAAGTCGTTTTAACACTATCCTAGTTGTCCGGCCCGATAGTCATCCGCTACTGGTGACGGATCACTTTGATTTGTTGTGAACCTGCGAGGTTTTGACCAAAAATTACCCCCCTAGGGCTTAAAATGATCCTGAATGATCCCTTTTTAAAATAAGACCTTTATAACGATACGCCATGAAGTATTACCCGAGTTCTGACCTGACTTCCCTTCTGTTGAAATCCCGCGAGGATCATGGAGTATGGATAAGAACAAAATGGCTTTTATTTGTCAATATATAAGCGAAACCAACGAAAATTTAGGCTCTAACAACTCCGAAAGTAAGTATAAACACTTGGTTGTTGTAATTATTTCGTAGATTAGCAATAATTTGGTAAAATTTGACGAAAACCATCTCGGCCGAGTCAGGCAAATTTGAACAAAATCTGCCGAGAGTTGTCGGCGAGTTGTCGGCGTTGTAATGGCAAACAGAAGTAAATATCACTCAAAAATAACTTAAAATCTGAATAGCTGACTTAAAAACGATCTTACTGATGTATTTTGGTCGTATGTTCTTGTATAATTCTGTTTAAATTTGTAAATTTCAAAATAAGTTATATGATCGCTCGCGGCCGCACCATGGGGGGTCACAATGGGGGGTCTCAATGGAAAATCATAAAAAATCAATATAATATTTGCTTTTTATTGTATTGCTTCAATTTTTTCAATTTGAATTTGTGAAATGCTGCTTTTCATTTTACATGATCCAAAATTTGGTGTAAAGTCATTTCTCGTTAAATATTTAACATTTTTGGAATTATAATAATATTATTAATAGTAGTAATTAGCATAAATTAGCATAATTTGCAAAATGGGTGTCTGACAAGATCCGAAAACCCAAAATTTGAATAGTAGAGGTAAAAACGATTCAAATGATATATTGTGGTATTATTTTTGTGTTATTATGCCATGTTAATTCACAAATTGCCAAGACCACCTGCTGTGACTGGTTTTCGGATCGGACAAGAAAGACCTTCTGTGAAAACGAGAAGGCTGTAATATGGCTAAAAATATTTTTTCTGATTTTTTGAAAAAAATCCGGGAAAAAAAAAGTAAAGGGGTTAGCGTTTACTTTTTGACCGATTTTGGTCACTTTTGAAACTTTTCAGTTAGGGTCAAAAACGGTTAGATAAAGTCGTTTTAAAGCTTCTGTGAAAACGAGAAGGCTGTATTGTGGCTAAAAATATTTTTTCTGATTTTTTGAAAAAAATCCGGAAAAAAAAAAGTAAAGGGGTTAGCCTTTACTTTTTGACCGATTTTGCTCACTTTTGAAACTTTTCAGTTAGGGTCAAAAACGGTTAGATAAAGTCGTTTTAAACCTTCTCTGAAAACGAGAAGGCTGTATTGTGGCTAAAAATATTTTTTCTGATTTTTTGAAAAAAATCCGGAAAAAAAAAGTAAAGGGGTTAGCCTTTACTTTTTGACCGATTTTGCTCATTTTGAAACTTTTCAGTTAGGGTCAAAAACAGTTAGATAAAGTCGTTTTAAACCTTCTGTGAAAACGAGAAGGCTGTAATATGGCTAAAAATATTTTTTCTGATTTTTTCAAAAAAATCCGGGAAAAAAAAAGTAAAGGGGTTAGCGTTTACTTTTTGACCGATTTTGGTCACTTTTGAAACTTTTCAGTTAGGGTCAAAAACGGTTAGATAAAGTCGTTTTAAAGCTTCTGTGAAAACGAGAAGGCTGTATTGTGGCTAAAAATATTTTTTCTGATTTTTTGAAAAAAATCCGGAAAAAAAAAAGTAAAGGGGTTAGCCTTTACTTTTTGACCGATTTTGGTCACTTTTGAAACTTTTCAGTTAGGGTAAAAAACGGTTAGATAAAGTCGTTTTAAACCTTCTGTGAAATCGAGAAGGCTGTAATATGGCTAAAAATATTTTTTCTGATTTTTGGAAAAAAATCCGGAAAAAAAAAAGTAAAGGGGTTAGCGTTTACTTTTTGACCGATTTTGGTCACTTTTGAAACTTTTCAGTTAGGGTCAAAAACGGTTAGATAAAGTCGTTTTAAAGCTTCTGTGAAAACGAGAAGGCTGTATTGTGGCTAAAAATATTTTTTCTGATTTTTTGAAAAAAATCCGGAAAAAAAAAAGTAAAGGGGTTAGCCTTTACTTTTTGACCGATTTTGGTCACTTTTGAAACTTTTCAGTTAGGGTAAAAAACGGTTAGATAAAGTCGTTTTAAACCTTCTGTGAAATCGAGAAGGCTGTAATATGGCTAAAAATATTTTTTCTGATTTTTGGAAAAAAATCCGGGAAAAAAAAAGTGAAGGGGTTAGCGTTTACTTTTTGACCGATTTTGGTCACTTTTGAAACTTTTCAGTTAGGGTCAAAAACGGTTAGATAAAGTCGTTTTAAAGCTTCTGTGAAAACGAGAAGGCTGTATTGTGGCTAAAAATATTTTTTCTGATTTTTTGAAAAAAATCCGGAAAAAAAAAAAGTAAAGGGGTTACCTTTACTTTTTGACCGATTTTGCTCACTTTTGAAACTTTTCAGTTAGGGTCAAAAACGATTAGATAAAGTCGTTTTAAACCTTCTGTGAAAACGAGAACGCTGTATTGTGGCTAAAAATATTTTTTCTGATTTTTTGAAAAAAATCCGGAAAAAAAAAAGTAAAGGGGTTCACTTTTGAAACTTTTCAGTTAGGGTCAAAAACGGTTAGATAAAGTCGTTTTAAAGCTTCTGTGAAAACGAGAAGGCTGTATTGTGGCTAAAAATATTTTTTCTGATTTGAAAAAAATCCGGGAAAAAAAAAGTAAAGGGGTTAGCCTTTACTTTTTGACCGATTTTGCTCACTTTTGAAACTTTTCAGTTAGGGTCAAAAACGGTTAGACAAAGTCGTTTTAAACCTTCTGTGAAAACGAGAAGGCTGTATTGTGGCTAAAAATATTTTTTTTGATTTTTTGAAAAAAATCCGGAAAAAAAAAGGTAAAGGGGTTAGCCTTTACTTTTTGAACACGATTTTGCTCATTTTGAAACTTTTCAGTTAGGGTCAAAAAACAGTTAGATAAAGTCGTTTTAAACCTTCTGTGAAAACGAGAAGGCTGTAATATGGCTAAAAATATTTTTTTTCTGATTTTTGGAAAAAAATCCGGGAAAAAAAAAGTAAAGGGGTTAGCGTTTTACTTTTTTGACCGATTCTGGTCACTTTTGAAACTTTTCAGTTAGGGTCAAAAACGGTTAGATAAAGTCGTTTTAAAGCTTCTGTGAAAACGAGAAGGCTGTATTGTGGCTAAAAATATTTTTTCTGATTTTTTGAAAAAAATCCGGAAAAAAAAAAGTAAAGGGGTTACCTTTACTTTTTGACCGATTTTGCTCACTTTTGAAACTTTTCAGTTAGGGTCAAAAACGATTAGATAAAGTCGTTTTAAACCTTCTGTGAAAACGAGAACGCTGTATTGTGGCTAAAAATATTTTTTCTGATTTTTTGAAAAAAATCCGGGAAAAAAAAAGTAAAGGGGTTAGCGTTTACTTTTTGACCGATTTTGGTCACTTTTGAAACTTTTCAGTTAGGGTCAAAAACGGTTAGATAAAGTCGTTTTAAAGCTTCTGTGAAAACGAGAAGGCTGTATTGTGGCTAAAAATATTTTTTCTGATTTGAAAAAAATCCGGGAAAAAAAAAGTAAAGGGGTTAGCCTTTACTTTTTGACCGATTTTGCTCACTTTTGAAACTTTTCAGTTAGGGTCAAAAACGGTTAGACAAAGTCGTTTTAAACCTTCTGTAAAACGAGAAGGCTGTATTGTGGCTAAAAATATTTTTTTTGATTTTTTGAAAAAAATCCGGAAAAAAAAAGGTAAAGGGGTTAGCCTTTACTTTTTGACCGATTTTGCTCATTTTGAAACTTTTCAGTTAGGGTCAAAAACAGTTAGATAAAGTCGTTTTAAACCTTCTGTGAAAACGAGAAGGCTGTAATATGGCTAAAAATATTTTTTCTGATTTTTGGAAAAAAATCCGGGAAAAAAAAAGTAAAGGGGTTAGCGTTTACTTTTTGACCGATTTTGGTCACTTTTGAAACTTTTTCAGTTAGGGTCAAAAACGGTTAGATAAAGTCGTTTTAAAGCTTCTGTGAAAACGAGAAGGCTGTATTGTGGCTAAAAATATTTTTTCTGATTTTTTGAAAAAAATCTCGGAAAAAAAAAAAAAAGTAAAGGGGTTAGCCTTTACTTTTTTGACCGATTTTGGTCACTTTTGAAACTTTTCAGTTAGGGTCAAAAACGGTTAGACAAAGTCGTTTTAAACCTTCTGTGAAAACGAGAAGGCTGTATTGTGGCTAAAAATATTTTTTCTGATTTTTTGAAAAAAATCCGGAAAAAAAAAGTAAAGGGGTTTAGCGTTTACTTTTTGACCGATTTTGGTCACTTTCGAAACTTTTCAGTTAGGGTCAAAAACGGTTAGATAAACTCGTTTTAAACCTTCTGTAAAACGAGAAGGCTGTATTGTGGCTAAAAATATTTTTTCTGATTTTTTGAAAAAAATCCGTGAAAAAAAAAGTAAAGGGGTTAGCCTTTACTTTTTGACCGATTTTGCTCACTTTTGAAACTTTTCAGTTAGGGTCAAAAACGGTTAGACAAAGTCGTTTTAAACCTTCTGTGAAAACGAGAAGGCTGTATTGTGGCTAAAAATATTTTTTCTTATTTTTTAAAAAAAATCCGGAAAAAAAAAAGTAAAGGGGTTAGCCTTTACTTTTTGACCGATTTTGCTCACTTTTGAAACTTTTCAGTTAGGGTCAAAAACGGTTAGATAAAGTCGTTTTAAACCTTCTATGAAAACGAGAAGGCTGTATTGTGGCTAAAAATATTTTTTCTGATTTTTTGAAAAAAATCCGGTAAAAAAAAAAGTAAAGGGGTTAGTTAGCCTTTACTTTTTGACCGATTTTGGTCACTTTTGAAACTTTTCAGTTAGGGTCAAAAACGGTTAGACAAAGTCGTTTTAAACCTTCTGTGAAAACGAGAAGGCTGTATTGTGGCTAAAAATATTTTTTCTGATTTTTTGAAAAAAAATCCGGAAAAAAAAAAGTAAAGGGGTTAGCCTTTTACTTATTGACCGATTTTGCTCATTTTTGAAACTTTTCAGTTAGGGTCAAAAACAGTTAGATAAAGTCGTTTTAAAACCTTCTGTGAAAACGAGAAGGCTGTACATATGGCTAAAAATATTTTTTCTGATTTTTTGAAAAAAATCCGGGAAAAAAAAAAAGAAAAGGGGTTAGCGTTTTACTTTTTGACCGATTTTTGGTCACTTTTGAAACTTTTCAGTTAGGGTCAAAAACGGTTAGATAAAGTCGTTTTGTAAAGCTTCTGTGAAAACGAGAAGGCTGTATTGTGGCTAAAAATATTTTTTTCTGAATTTTTTGAAAAAAATCCGGAAAAAAAAAAGTAAAGGGGTTAGCCTTTACTTTTTGACCGATTTTGGTCACTTTTGAAACTTTTTCAGTTAGGGTCAAAAACGGTTAGACAAAGTCGTTTTAAACCTTCTGTGAAAACGAGAAGGCTGTATTGTGGCTAAAAATATTTTTTCTGATTTTTTGAAAAAAATCCGGTGAAAAAAAAAGTAAAGGGGTTAGCCTTTACTTTTTGACCGATTTTGCTCATTTTGAAACTTTTCGGTTAGGGTCAAAAACAGTTAGATAAAGTCGTTTTAACTCCTAGTTGTCCGGCCCGATAGTCATCCGCTACTGGTGACGGATCACTTTGATTTGTTGTGAACCTGCGAGGTTTTGACCAAAATTACCCCCCTAGGGCTTAAAATGATCCTGAATGATCCCTTTTTAAAATAAGACCTTTATAACGATACGCCATGAAGTATTACCCGAGTTCTGACCTGACTTCCCTTCTGTTGAAATCCCGCGAGGATCATGGAGTATGGATAAGAACAAAATGGCTTTTATTTGTCAATATATAAGCGAAACCAACGAAAATTTAGGCTCTAACAACTCCGAAAGTAAGTATAAACATTTGTTTGTTGTAATTATTTCGTAGATTAGCAATAATTTGGTAAAATTTGACGAAAACCATCTCGGCCGAGTCAGGCAAATTTGAACAAAATCTGCCGAGAGTTGTCGGCGAGTTGTCGGCGAGTTGTCGGCGTTGTAATGGCAAACAGAAGTAAATATCACTCAAAAATAACTTAAAATCTGAATAGCTGACTTAAAAACGATCTTACTGGATGTATTTTGGTCGTATGTTCTTGTATAATTCTGTTTAAATTTGTAAATTTCAAAATAAGTTTTATGATCGCTCGCGGCCGCAACATGGGGGGTCACAATGGGGGGTCTCAATGGAAAATCATAAAAAATCAATATAATATTTGCTTTTTTATTGTATTGCTTCAATTTTTTCAATTTGAATTTGTGAAATGCTGCTTTTCATTTTACATGATCCAAAATTTGGTGTAAAAGTCATTTCTCGTTAAATATTTAACATTTTTGGATTATAATAATATTAATTAATAGTAGTATTTAGCATAAATTAGCAAAATTTGCAAAATGGGTTGTCTGACAAGATCCGAAAACCCAAAATTTGAATAGTAGAGGTAAAAACGATTCAAATGATATATTGTGGTATTATTTTTGTGTTATTATGCCATGTTAATTCACAAATTGCCAAGACCACCTGCTGTGACTGGTTTTCGGATCGGACAAGAAAGACCTTCTGTGAAAACGAGAAGGCTGTAATATGGCTAAAAATATTTTTTCTGATTTTTTGAAAAAAATCCGGGAAAAAAAAAGTAAAGGGGTTAGCGTTTACTTTTTGACCGATTTTGCTCATTTTGAAACTTTTCAGTTAGGGTCAAAAACAGTTAGATAAAGTCGTTTTAAACCTTCTGTGAAAACGAGAAGGCTGTAATATGGCTAAAAATATTTTTTCTGATTTTTTGAAAAAAATCCGGGAAAAAAAAAGTAAAGGGGTTAGCGTTTACTTTTTGACCGATTTTGGTCACTTTTGAAACTTTCAGTTAGGGTCAAAAACGGTTAGATAAAGTCGTTTTAAAGCTTCTGTGAAAAACGAGAAGGCTGGTATTGTGGCTAAAAATATTTTTTCTGATTTTTTGAAAAAAATCCGGAAAAAAAAAAGTAAAGGGGTTAGCCTTTACTTTTTGACCGATTTTGCTCACTTTTGAAACTTTTCAGTTAGGGTCAAAAACGGTTAGATAAAGTCGTTTTAAACCTTCTCTGAAAACGAGAAGGCTGTATTGTGGCTAAAAATATTTTTTCTGATTTTTTGAAAAAAAATCCGGAAAAAAAAAAGTAAAGGGTTAGCCTTTACTTTTTGACCGATTTTTGGTCACTTTTGAAACTTTTCAGTTAGGGTAAAAAACGGTTAGATAAAGTCGTTTTAAACCTTCTGTGAAATCGAGAAGGCTGTAATATGGCTAAAAATATTTTTTCTGATTTTTTGAAAAAAATCCGGAAAAAAAAAAGTAAAGGGGTTACCTTTACTTTTTGACCGATTTTGCTCACTTTTGAAACTTTTCAGTTAGGGTCAAAAACGATTAGATAAAGTCGTTTTAAACCTTCTGTGAAAACGAGAACGCTGTATTGTGGCTAAAAATATTTTTTCTGATTTTTTGAAAAAAATCCGGAAAAAAAAAAGTAAAGGGGTTAGCGTTTACTTTTTGACCGATTTTGGTCACTTTTGAAACTTTTCAGTTAGGGTCAAAAACGGTTAGATAAAGTCGTTTTAAAGCTTCTGTGAAAACGAGAAGGCTGTATTGTGGCTAAAAATATTTTTTCTGATTTGAAAAAAATCCGGGAAAAAAAAAGTAAAGGGGTTAGCCTTTACTTTTTGACCGATTTTGCTCACTTTTGAAACTTTTCAGTTAGGGTCAAAAACGGTTAGACAAAGTCGTTTTAAACCTTCTGTAAAACGAGAAGGCTGTATTGTGGCTAAAAATATTTTTTTTGATTTTTTGAAAAAAATCCGGAAAAAAAAAGGTAAAGGGGTTAGCCTTTACTTTTTGACCGATTTTGCTCATTTTGAAACTTTTCAGTTAGGGTCAAAAACAGTTAGATAAAGTCGTTTTAAACCTTCTGTGAAAACGAGAAGGCTGTAATATGGCTAAAAATATTTTTTCTGATTTTTGGAAAAAAATCCGGGAAAAAAAAAGTAAAGGGGTTAGCGTTTTACTTTTTGACCGATTTTGGTCACTTTTGAAACTTTTCAGTTAGGGTCAAAAACGGTTAGATAAAGTCGTTTTAAAGCTTCTGTGAAACGAGAAGGCTTGTATTGTGGCTAAAAATTTTTTTCTGATTTTTTGAAAAAAAAATCCGGAAAAAAAAAAGTAAAGGGGTTAGCCTTTACTTTTTGACCGATTTTGGTCACTTTTGAAACTTTTCAGTTAGGGTCAAAAACGGTTAGACAAAGTCGTTTTAAAAAACCTTCTGTGAAAACGAGAAGGCTGTATTGTGGCTAAAAATATTTTTTCTGATTTTTTGAAAAAAATCCGGGAAAAAAAAAGTAAAGGGGTTAGCGTTTACTTTTTTGACCGATTTTGGTCACTTTTGAAACTTTTACAGTTAGGGTTCAAAAACGGTTAGATAAAGTCGTTTTAAAGCTTCTGTGAAAACGAGGAAGGCTGTATTGTGGCTAAAAATATTTTTTCTGATTTTTTGAAAAAATCCGGAAAAAAAAAAGTAAAGGGGTTAGCCTTTACTTTTTGACCGATTTTGCTCACTTTTGAAACTTTTCAGTTAGGGTCAAAAACGGTTAGATAAAGTCGTTTAAAACCTTCTCTGAAAACGAGAAGGCTGTATTGTGGCTAAAAATATTTTTTCTGATTTTTTTGAAAAAAATCCGGAAAAAAAAAAGTAAAGGGGTTAGCCTTTACTTTTTGACCGATTTTGGCTCATTTTGAAACTTTTCAGTTAGGGTCAAAAACAGTTAGATAAAGTCGTTTTAAAACCTTCTGTGAAAACGAGAAGGCTGTAATATGGCTAAAAAATATTTTTTCTGATTTTTTGAAAAAAATCCGGGAAAAAAAAAAGTAAAGGGGTTAGCGTTTACTTTTTGACCGATTTTGGTCACTTTTGAAACTTTTCAGTTAGGGTCAAAAACGGTTAGATAAAGTCGTTTTAAAGCTTCTGTGAAAACGAGAAGGCTGTATTGTGGCTAAAAATATTTTTTCTGATTTTTTGAAAAAAATCCGGAAAAAAAAAAGTAAAGGGGTTAGCCTTTACTTTTTGACCGATTTTGCTCACTTTTGAAACTTTTCAGTTAGGGTCAAAAACGGTTAGATAAAGTCGTTTTAAACCTTCTCTGAAAACGAGAAGGCTGTATTGTGGCTAAAAATATTTTTTCTGATTTTTTGAAAAAAATCCGGAAAAAAAAAAGTAAAGGGGTTAGCCTTTACTTTTTGACCGATTTTGGTCACTTTTGAAACTTTTCAGTTAGGGTAAAAAACGGTTAGATAAAGTCGTTTTAAACCTTCTGTGAAATCGAGAAGGCTGTAATATGGCTAAAAATATTTTTTCTGATTTTTTGAAAAAAATCCGGAAAAAAAAAAGTAAAGGGGTTACCTTTACTTTTTGACCGATTTTGCTCACTTTTGAAACTTTTCAGATTAGGGTCAAAAAACGATTAGATAAAGTCGTTTTAAACCTTCTGTGAAAACGAGAACGCTTGTATTGTGGCTAAAAATATTTTTTTCTGATTTTTTGAAAAAAATCCGGAAAAAAAAAAAGTAAAGGGGTTTAGCCTTTACTTTTTGACCGATTTTGCTCACTTTTGAAACTTTTTCAGTTAGGGTCAAAAACGGTTTAGACAAAGTCGTTTTAAACCTTCTGTGAAAACGAGAAGGCTGTATTGTGGCTAGAAATATTTTTTTTGATTTTTTGAAAAAAATCCGGAAAAAAAAAGGTAAAGGGGTTAGCCTTTACTTTTTGACCGATTTTGCTCATTTTGAAACTTTTCAGTTAGGGTCAAAAACAGTTAGATAAAGTCGTTTTAAACCTTCTGTGAAAACGAGAAGGCTGTAATATGGCTAAAAATATTTTTTCTGATTTTTGGAAAAAAATCCGGGAAAAAAAAAGTAAAGGGGTTAGCGTTTACTTTTTGACCGATTTTGGTCACTTTTGAAACTTTTCAGTTAGGGTTCAAAAACGGTTAGATAAAGTCGTTTTTAAAGCTTCTGTGAAAACGAGAAGGCTGTATTGTGGCTAAAAAATATTTTTTCTGATTTTTTTGAAAAAAATCCGGAAAAAAAAAAGTAAAGGGGTTAGCCTTTACTTTTTGACCGATTTTGGTCACTTTTGAAACTTTTCAGTTAGGGTCAAAAACGGTTAGACAAAGTCGTTTTAAAACCTTCTGTGAAAACGAGAAGGCTGTATTGTGGCTAAAAATATTTTTTCTGATTTTTTTGAAAAAAAATCCGGGAAAAAAAAAAGTAAAGGGGTTAGCGTTTACTTTTTGACCGATTTTGGTCACTTTTCGAAACTTTTCAGTTAGGGTCAAAAACGGTTAGATAAACTCGTTTTAAAACCTTCTGTAAAACGAGAAGGCTGTATTGTGGCTAAAAATATTTTTTCTGATTTTTTGTAAAAAATCCGTGAAAAAAAAAGTAAAGGGGTTAGCCTTTACTTTTTGACCGATTTTGCTCACTTTTGAAACTTTTCAGTTAGGGTCAAAAACGGTTAGACAAAGTCGTTTTAAACCTTCTGTAAAACGAGAAGGCTGTATTGTGGCTAAAAATATTTTTTTTTATTTTTTGAAAAAAATCCGGAAAAAAAAAGGTAAAGGGGTTAGCCTTTACTTTTTGACCGATTTTGCTCATTTTGAAACTTTTCAGTTAGGGTCAAAAACAGTTAGATAAAGTCGTTTTAAACCTTCTGTGAAAACGAGAAGGCTGTAATATGGCTAAAAATATTTTTTCTGATTTTTGGAAAAAAATCCGGGAAAAAAAAAGTAAAGGGGTTAGCGTTTACTTTTTGACCGATTTTGGTCACTTTTGAAACTTTTCAGTTAGGGTCAAAAACGGTTAGATAAAGTCGTTTTAAAGCTTCTGTGAAAACGAGAAGGCTGTATTGTGGCTAAAAATATTTTTTCTGATTTTTTGAAAAAAATCCGGAAAAAAAAAAGTAAAGGGGTTAATAATAATAATAATAAAGACTTTATTGGCATGACCTAATTACAGGCATTGCTAAAGTATATAAGTGCTGTAAGAGCACTGAACAACAAAATATATAAGATAATCTATATAAATGTTCGAATGTGCGAACAATAATGTTATGACTACTGTGTATACATGTAGTTCATTTAAAAGTTTTCTTTTTAAGTATAATATAAGAAATATACAATATTGGAAGTATAAGATGTATAAAGAGAAGTATTTTGGGGTTGTTTTTTTGGGTTTTTTTTTTCAATTATTTTGGGTTTCCCGGGATTTGAGGCTATCTTCTCGTTCCTTTGTGCAGAGGAATAAATACTTGGAAAATAGATTTATTAGAACAGGATCGTCCGAAGACATTGTGTGTTCAAGTAATTTCTGTTTTGGTTTCTGTTGTTGTGTTTGAGATCAAACAGATTTTTGAGAATGTTGTTTTGAGGTTGTCTCGTAAGTGTTGGTATTTCTGGCATCTGAAGGCGAAGTGGAATTCGTTTTCCACCTTGCCCAGAATCAACATAGTTTACAGATACGCTCTTCACGAGGAACATTTTCGTATCTTCCTCGTTCAATTTGCAACTTATGGTTGCTTACACGATATTGGGAGAATGTTCTTCTTATTTGTTGGATTTTTTAATAAGAGATAAGTATTTTTCCATTTTGTACTCGTTTTTAAAATGTACAAAAGAAGGAAAGTTTGGTGGAGTTAATCATTTTATGTCGCCAAAATTCAAAATATTTATCTTTCATCTTGTTTACAACAGTTTTTGTATTGCAGTTTGATTATATCACATTCTAGGTTTTATATTATCATAGAATGATTTTAGCATGTTTATTGTGTTAGTATAGAAAGATTCCTTGCCTTGATTATATAGTTGTTTAGACATTTGGAAGGATTGTTTAACGATTGAGTTGTCGTCTAGTTTAAAAATATGTTTAAAATAGTTTATTATATTCTTTTTAATTGTAATCAGTAGTGGATATTTCCCAAGTTTCACTTCTGCAAGCTATATTGCTTGCTTTTCTGTTAACACCCAGATATAGCTTGCAGAATCTTAGATGAACTTTCTCTGTTTCTGAGTTTTCCCCATTTATTTAGATCATTTTTTTCGTATGCTCCCCAAACTTCTGAGTTGTATAGTTAGAATGGGGGGAAACAATTGAGTCAAAAATTTTTGTAGCTGTTTTTGGTGAAAGCTTATGAAAATCTATATTTTTACGAATTTTATAAAGTGCATGTAAAGCTTTTTCACTTAGTTGTTGTTGTGCAAGTTTAAATTTGCCATTTGGCGTAATTTTTAGGCCAAGATAGGTATACTCTTTGACTATATCTATCTTTTTATTTCCAATGTGAAAATTAATGGTTTGGTAATTTTGAGTTGTGTTTTTGAAAAATCATAACTTTTGTTTTTCTTGATATTAACTTCCATAAGCCATTTACTACTCCATTCGTCGTCTAGCTGATTTTAAACAGTTTTGTAGACCTAATTTTGATCGTGAAAGTATAATGAGATCATCTGCATATAAGAGACTGTTGATCAGCAGTTCCGTTTGGTAATACAAAAGGATCTGATTGTGTTTGTTCAAATAGTTTTGGAAGTTCGTTTATATAAATATTAAATAATTAAGGGCTTAAAGTGCATCCTTGACGGACTCCCTTTTTGTATGGAAAAAACGATGTTCTATTTTCAGATAGTTTTATTGCACATTTCGTGTTCGAGTAGAGGTCTTGAATTAGATCGTAAAAGTGTCCACCAATGTTATTTTTGATAAGTTGGTAAAATAATCCTTGATGCCAAACAGAATCAAAAAGCTTTTCTAAAGATCGACAAAGCAAGCATAGATTTTTTCATTCTTACTCTGCATTAACATATTTATCATGCAGAGTTTTCAGTGTGAGAACATGGTCTGCCGTTCTATTTCCCGGCATAAATCCAATTTGAGTAGGGTGAATTAATTTCTTTTCGTTTGCAAAATTCGTCAATCTATTTTTCAAAATTGAGCAAAATAATTTGCCCATGCAGCTTGAGACACAAATACCTCGGTAATTGTTTGGAATCGAGAGAGTTTTCCCGATTTATGGATTGGGGTTATTAAGCCCTCAGTCCATGATTCAGGAAACTTCCCCGACGTTTAAAATGTTGTTGAAAACTTTTAGGAAAACCTTCAGAGAGTGTTTCAATACTAGATCTAATCATTTCGTTTCTGATTTTGTCGTTATATAAACAGCTTTTTTGGATTTTAACTCTTTAGCTGCTTTTCGTAGTTCAGATTTCTGTGATGACATCATCAATTTCAGTTAAGCTGTCTTTGATTTTTTCATAGTTTTTTAGACATTCAAGGATTTCGTTTTGTTCCTTATTTAATTGATGTTCTGTATGAAGTGTTTGAAAATGATTCAGCCATTCATTTGGCTGTGGCATTTTCTTGGTTTCATTAAAATTAAGATCGTCACCGCTATTTTTAAAGTGTTTTCCAAAATAGCAGTGGATCATTGCTAGCATTTTCAAGTTCTTGAAGTTTTATTGAAATGAAAAGTTGTTTTTTTCGTTTCCAAAGTGTTTTTATAGTCTTTTAGAGCAGTATGATATGTACTTCTGATTTCAATATTATTTGGATCTCTATGTTTCTGATTAGCAAGTTTTCTTAGCTGGTGTCTTTTAAATCTACAATCCTTATCATACCATTTTTTATTTGCAACATTATTAATTTTTCGTCTATATTTTTTTCTTTTTAATTTTAAGAGATTTTTTAGATGCAAGGTTAATAATGTTTTTGAAATTCGGTGACACATTTGTTTATGCTTTCTCTTTCTGGAGAGAAATCTCTATCAAGGAATGTGTTTTAATTTTTCTTGTAGTTCCTCTGATTTTAAACGCTTTCTTAAAATTTTCACTTGATTCATGTGTTCCAAATAAATTGTAATGGTAGTTTTGATATTGGTGGTTGTGAGGGGATATTATTATTGGTGTTAGTGTTTTTAAGTAAGTTAATCCAGTTATAACTTGGCTATGGTCAGATAGATAATTGGGAGATTTAACAACTAGATGTTTAACTTTTGGCATTAAGTTTTGGTTACAGATGATATTAATCAACTACACTGGTTCCGTTTTTACCATGAAAAGTAGGTCTTCCCAAAGAGTCACCATTGGTCCGACCATTAAGAATTCTCATGTCGGTACTTTTGCAAATTTCAATAATTTTTTTACCATGGTTATTGGTTGTTGAGTCAAAGTTTTGTCTTTCTGGTGGTTGAAAGGAGTTATCACTAGTATCTTGAATGTGATCACTCCCATCACTTGAAACAAAATCTTCAAGTTTGCTTGTCCTAGCATTTAGATCACCAAGAAGAAGTATATTTGCTTTTGATGAGAAAAGGACTAGATCGTTTTCAAGTTCTTCAAAAATTTCGTTTTCAAAATACTTTGATTTTTCAGGTGGTATGTATGTACCACAAATGTATAAATCCAGGTCGGAGTTTAAGATTTCTTTCGAGACTTTGCTCCATAAAAAAGTTTTTGTATTTTTAATAACGTTTACATATTTCTTAAATTTGCTTTTGAATAACAGGCTAATGCCACCTGATTGTCGGCATGCCTGGTTAGTAGCTTGTTTAGCTACTTGAGAAACAATATCCTCAAAATCCTGGAATGTTTAAACATGTATTTGTTCCATGTTTCGGTTAGAAATATGAAATCAATCTTAGAGATAGAATCAAGAAAGTCCTTGTTTTTGGTTTTATCTCCAAGGACCTTATTGAATATACCATTAATATTCCAAGTGCTAAATGAAATTCCTGTGCTCATTTTAGATATATCTAATTATTAGATAGAGAATGCTGTAAATAATTATTTTAAAAATCTTTTGTTTTGCTTAATATCAAAATTATTGCATGATTATTTGAAAAGGGAGAATGTTACTAATATAAGATTAAATAAGAATAGTGATAGTATGATTGTGAGAGACTTACAGTTTATCATATGTTGATGCAAATCCGTAGAGTTGTCTTATCAGCCCAATTAGTTGAGGTGGTAGTGGGTTTGTTCGGTCATCTTGGCGAGATGAGGAAGGGGGTGGTACAAATTCCTTTGTTGAGATGTTGAGTATTGATACTTGGTGGTGGTGGAGGTGGTAGGTTCATGAAGGGGGTAAATGGTAGGTTATTGTGGCCAAATTGGAAGGGTTGATTTTGGTAGTACATACCTGTGCGTTGTGGGTAGGTTTGGTTATAGTTATCTCTAGGAGTATACTTCTTGTTTATTTCTTTCTTTTTTAAGGTGTGGTGTTAAAATATGCTGCTTTGATGTTTTTCGCAAATTTTTTAACACCCCTTTCATTCAAATGCTTCCTTTCATATAGGTCAGCGTTGGATATATTGGTATGCTGGATATATGTGGTGTTTGTTTTGGTGGAAACTTGGGTATTCAATTCTTCATTAATAGCTGGTATCTTGTTGTTGAGTTCATCTTTTCTTGGTAATAAAGAGTATACCAAGATTCTGCAGTTCGGATGTTTTTGTTTAATTAACTCCACAGTTTCTAGGGTTTCAGTGATGGTATCGTTTCCAGGTTGTTCGATGTCATTAGTTCCGCAGTGGATAATAAAGTTCTTGGGGTTATTAAAGTTGAGGGTTTCAATTTTTTGCCTTGCTTGAGAGAGAGTTTGGGATCGAATATATTTTGTTGTTGAGTCCGGACAAAGTTCTTTGGGTTTCAGGTACCGACCATTACTATCACATATAATGATGGTTTCTGCGTTTGATTGGTTTTTGGTGGTCATTGTTTATGTCAGGTTGTGCACTATGTTTCGGTTGGGTAGTGTGAGAAGGATCTTGCTGAGTGGTATCATTCTGTTGGGTAGTATGAGGAGGGTCTTGCTGAAATGGTGTCATTCTGTTGGTTTTCTGTCTGAAAATTTGCTTGTATCATCATCTTGGTTTGATACATCATCGGTTAGAAGATCAAAGGTATTTGATGTCGGGATACTGTATTCTTCAGTCATGTTGGATGGTGGTGTAGACATCGAGGCCCATGTGTGTTTTTCTTCACATGATTCATTTTTGGATTTTGTGTACAGATTGTTGTAAGTTAGAGTTTTTGTCTTCAATTTTCTTACATCTTTTATTAAGAGCATTTATATTTTCTTCCATTTGTAGTAGTTTTAATGTCAGATCACTGATGTTTTTGTTGTTTTCTCCTTATCTGAATTTTTTAAAGTTACAATTTCTTTGTCTTTCGTTTCAATGGACTGCGATAGTTTGAAAATTGTTTGTTTAGTGTTTTCTGTGTGTAGGACAAATTCTGCTTCGATATTAGCCAGTTGTGTTTTCATCTGTGTAAATGACCTTTTCACGAGGAGTGATTGGGGTTGTATTTTCTTCAGAAGATGCTTGTTTTGATTTCTCAGTTGTGTAGGATGTTTCAGGGTAGATCTTTTCTTTCTTTAAAATGCTTTCAACGAAAGGTTTTATGTTGTCGACTTTCCACGTGTCCTGTGGTGAGTTGACCAAGTCGAGCAGTCGAGCGAATTCCTTTGCTCCCCATTCTTTATAGAGTCGACCTTGAGCTTTAATACGACCAGTAGTAACATTGACTGTTATGGTGAGGACATTCTCATTCTCGTTTGCGTGAAAACTAAGCGAGATTTCATCGGGGTTAGCCTTTACTTTTTGACCGATTTTGCTCACTTTTGAAACTTTTCAGTTAGGGTCAAAAACGGTTAGATAAAGTCGTTTTAAAGCTTCTGTGAAAACGAGAAGGCTGTATTGTGGATAAAAATATTTTTTCTGATTTGAAAAAAATCCGGGAAAAAAAAAGTAAAGGGGTTAGCCTTTACTTTTTGACCGATTTTGCTCACTTTTGAAACTTTTCAGTTAGGGTCAAAAACGGTTAGACAAAGTCGTTTTAAACCTTCTGTAAAACGAGAAGGCTGTATTGTGGCTAAAAATATTTTTTTTGATTTTTTGAAAAAAATCCGGAAAAAAAAAGGTAAAGGGGTTAGCCTTTACTTTTTGACCGATTTTGCTCATTTTGAAACTTTTCAGTTAGGGTCAAAAACAGTTAGATAAAGTCGTTTTAAACCTTCTGTGAAAACGAGAAGGCTGTAATATGGCTAAAAATATTTTTTCTGATTTTTGGAAAAAAATCCGGGAAAAAAAAAGTAAAGGGGTTAGCGTTTACTTTTTGACCGATTTTGGTCACTTTTGAAACTTTTCAGTTAGGGTCAAAAACGGTTAGATAAAGTCGTTTTAAAGCTTCTGTGAAAACGAGAAGGCTGTATTGTGGCTAAAAATATTTTTTCTGATTTTTTGAAAAAAATCCGGAAAAAAAAAAGTAAAGGGGTTAGCGTTTACTTTTTGACCGATTTTGGTCACTTTTGAAACTTTTCAGTTAGGGTCAAAAACGGTTAGATAAAGTCGTTTTAAAGCTTCTGTGAAAACGAGAAGGCTGTATTGTGGCTAAAAATATTTTTTCTGATTTTTTGAAAAAAATCCGGAAAAAAAAAAGTAAAGGGGTTAGCCTTTACTTTTTGACCAATTTTGGTCACTTTTGAAACTTTTCAGTTAGGGTCAAAAACGGTTAGACAAAGTCGTTTTAAACCTTCTGTGAAAACGAGAAGGCTGTATTGTGGCTAAAAATATTTTTTCTGATTTTTTGAAAAAAATCCGGGGAAAAAAAAGTAAAGGGGTTAGCGTTTACTTTTTGACCGATTTTGGTCACTTTCGAAACTTTTCAGTTAGGGTCAAAAACGGTTAGATAAACTCGTTTTAAACCTTCTGTAAAACGAGAAGGCTGTATTGTGGCTAAAAATATTTTTTCTGATTTTTTGAAAAAAATCCGTGAAAAAAAAAGTAAAGGGGTTAGCCTTTTTTACTTTTTGACCGATTTTGCTCACTTTTGAAACTTTTCAGTTAGGGTCAAAAACGGTTAGACAAAGTCGTTTTAAACCTTCTGTAAAACGAGAAGGCTGTATTGTGGCTAAAAATATTTTTTTTGATTTTTTGAAAAAAATCCGGAAAAAAAAAGGTAAAGGGGTTAGCCTTTACTTTTTGACCGATTTTGCTCATTTTGAAACTTTTCAGTTAGGGTCAAAAACAGTTAGATAAAGTCGTTTTAAACCTTCTGTGAAAACGAGAAGGCTGTAATATGGCTAAAAATATTTTTTCTGATTTTTGGAAAAAAATCCGGGAAAAAAAAAGTAAAGGGGTTAGCGTTTACTTTTTGACCGATTTTGGTCACTTTTGAAACTTTTCAGTTAGGGTCAAAAACGGTTAGATAAAGTCGTTTTAAAGCTTCTGTGAAAACGAGAAGGCTGTATTGTGGCTAAAAATATTTTTTCTGATTTTTTGAAAAAAATCCGGAAAAAAAAAAGTAAAGGGGTTAGCCTTTACTTTTTGACCGATTTTGGTCACTTTTGAAACTTTTCAGTTAGGGTCAAAAACGGTTAGACAAAGTCGTTTTAAACCTTCTGTGAAAACGAGAAGGCTGTATTGTGGCTAAAAATATTTTTTCTGATTTTTTGAAAAAAATCCGGGGAAAAAAAAGTAAAGGGGTTAGCGTTTACTTTTTGACCGATTTTGGTCACTTTCGAAACTTTTCAGTTAGGGTCAAAAACGGTTAGATAAACTCGTTTTAAACCTTCTGTAAAACGAGAAGGCTGTATTGTGGCTAAAAATATTTTTTCTGATTTTTTGAAAAAAATCCGTGAAAAAAAAAGTAAAGGGGTTAGCCTTTACTTTTTGACCGATTTTGCTCACTTTTGAAACTTTTCAGTTAGGGTCAAAAACGGTTAGATAAAGTCGTTTTAAACCTTCTATGAAAACGAGAAGGCTGTATTGTGGCTAAAAATATTTTTTCTGATTTTTTGAAAAAAATCTGGAAAAAAAAAAGTAAAGGGGTTAGCCTTTACTTTTTGACCGATTTTGGTCACTTTTGAAACTTTTCAGTTAGGGTCAAAAACGGTTAGACAAAGTCGTTTTAAACCTTCTGTGAAAACGAGAAGGCTGTATTGTGGCTAAAAATATTTTTTCTGATTTTTTGAAAAAAATCCGGAAAAAAAAAGTAAAGGGGTTAGCCTTTACTTATTGACCGATTTTGCTCATTTTGAAACTTTTCAGTTAAGGTCAAAAACAGTTAGATAAAGTCGTTTTAAACCTTCTGTGAAAACGAGAAGGCTGTAATATGGCTAAAAATATTTTTTCTGATTTTTTGAAAAAAATCCGGGAAAAAAAAAGAAAAGGGGTTAGCGTTTACTTTTTGACCGATTTTGGTCACTTTTGAAACTTTTCAGTTAGGGTCAAAAACGGTTAGATAAAGTCGTTTTAAAGCTTCTGTGAAAACGAGAAGGCTGTATTGTGGCTAAAAATATTTTTTCTGATTTTTTGAAAAAAATCCGGAAAAAAAAAAGTAAAGGGGTTACCTTTACTTTTTGACCGATTTTGCTCACTTTTGAAACTTTTCAGTTAGGGTCAAAAACGGTTAGATAAAGTCGTTTTAAAAAACCTTCTCTTAAAACGAGAAGGCTGTATTGTGGCTAAAAATATTTTTTCTGATTTTTTGAAAAAAATTCCGGAAAAAAAAAAAGTAAAGGGGTTAGCCTTTACTTTTTGACCGATTTTGGTCACTTTTGAAACTTTTCAGTTAGGGTAAAAAACGGTTAGATAAAGTCGTTTTAAACCTTCTGTGAAATCGAGAAGGCTGTAATATGGCTAAAAATATTTTTTCTGATTTTTGGAAAAAAATCCGGGAAAAAAAAAGTGAAGGGGTTAGCGTTTACTTTTTGACCGATTTTGGTCACTTTTGAAACTTTTCAGTTAGGGTCAAAAACGGTTAGATAAAGTCGTTTTAAAGCTTCTGTGAAAACGAGAAGGCTGTATTGTGGCTAAAAATATTTTTTCTGATTTTTTGAAAAAAATCCGGAAAAAAAAAAGTAAAGGGGTTACCTTTACTTTTTGACCGATTTTGCTCACTTTTGAAACTTTTCAGTTAGGGTCAAAAACGATTAGATAAAGTCGTTTTAAACCTTCTGTGAAAACGAGAACGCTGTATTGTGGCTAAAAATATTTTTTCTGATTTTTTGAAAAAAATCCGGAAAAAAAAAAGTAAAGGGGTTAGCGTTTACTTTTTGACCGATTTTGGTCACTTTTGAAACTTTTCAGTTAGGGTCAAAAAAAACGGTTAGATAAAGTCGTTTTAAAGCTTCTGTGAAAACGAGAAGGCTGTAATTGTGGCTAAAAATATTTTTTTCTGATTTGAAAAAAATCCGGGAAAAAAAAAGTAAAGGGGTTAGCCTTTACTTTTTGACCGATTTTGCTCACTTTTGAAACTTTTCAGTTAGGGTCAAAAACGGTTAGACAAAGTCGTTTTAAACCTTCTGTAAAACGAGAAGGGCTGTATTGTGGCTAAAAATATTTTTTTTGATTTTTTGAAAAAAATCCGGAAAAAAAAAGTAAAGGGGTTAGCCTTTACTTTTTGACCGATTTTGCTCATTTTGAAACTTTTCAGTTAGGGTCAAAAACAGTTAGATAAAGTCGTTTTAAACCTTCTGTGAAAACGAGAAGGCTGTAATATGGCTAAAAATATTTTTTCTGATTTTTTGAAAAAAAATCCGGGAAAAAAAAAGTAAAGGGGTTAGCGTTTACTTTTTGACCGATTTTGGTCACTTTTGAAACTTTTTAGTTAGGGTCAAAAACGGTTAGATAAAGTCGTTTTAAAGCTTCTGTGAAAACGAGAAGGCTGTATTGTGGCTAAAAATATTTTTTCTGATTTTTTGAAAAAAATCCGGAAAAAAAAAAGTAAAGGGGTTAGCCTTTACTTTTTGACCGATTTTGCTCACTTTTGAAACTTTTCAGTTAGGGTCAAAAACGGTTAGATAAAGTCGTTTTAAACCTTCTCTGAAAACGAGAAGGCTGTATTGTGGCTAAAAATATTTTTTCTGATTTTTTGAAAAAAATCCGGAAAAAAAAAAGTAAAGGGGTTAGCCTTTACTTTTTGACCGATTTTGGTCACTTTTGAAACTTTTCAGTTAGGGTCAAAAACGATTAGATAAAGTCGTTTTAAACCTTCTGTGAAAACGAGAAGGCTGTATTGTGGCTAAAAATATTTTTTCTGATTTGAAAAAAATCCGGGAAAAAAAAAGTAAAGGGGTTAGCCTTTACTTTTTGACCGATTTTGCTCACTTTTGAAACTTTTCAGTTAGGGTCAAAAACGGTTAGACAAAGTCGTTTTAAACCTTCTGTAAAACGAGAAGGCTGTATTGTGGCTAAAAATATTTTTTTTGATTTTTTGAAAAAAATCCGGAAAAAAAAAGTAAAGGGGTTAGCCTTTACTTTTTGACCGATTTTGGTCACTTTTGAAACTTTTCAGTTAGGGTAAAAAACGGTTAGATAAAGTCGTTTTAAACCTTCTGTGAAAACGAGAAGGCTGTAATATGGCTAAAAATATTTTTTCTGATTTTTTGAAAAAAATCCGGGAAAAAAAAAGTAAAGGGGTTAGCCTTTACTTTTTGACCGATTTTTGTCACTTTTGAAACTTTTCAGTTAGGGTCAAAAACGGTTAGATAAAGTCGTTTTAAACCTTCTATGAAAACGAGAAGGCTGTATTGTGGCTAAAAATATTTTTTCTGATTTTTTGAAAAAAATCCGTGAAAAAAAAAGTAAAGGGGTTAGCCTTTACTTTTTGACCGATTTTGGGCACTTTCGAAACTTTTCAGTTAGGGGCAAAAACGGTTAGATAAACTCGTTTTAAACCTTCTGTGAAAACGAAAAGGCTGTATTGTGGCTAAAAATATTTTTTCTGATTTTTTGAAAAAAATCCGGGGGGAAAAAAGTAAAGGGGTTAGCCTTTACTTTTTGACCGATTTTGGTCACTTTTGAAACTTTTCAGTTAGGGTTAAAAACGGTTAGATAAAGTCGTTTTAAACCTTCTGTGAAAACGAGAAGGCTGTAATATGGCTAAAAATATTTTTTCTGATTTTTTGAAAATAATCCGGGAAAAAAAAAGTAAAGGGGTTAGCGTTTACTTTTTGACCGATTTTGGTCACTTTTGAAACTTTTCAGTTAGGGTCAAAAACGGTTAGATAAAGTCGTTTTAAAGCTTCTGTGAAAACGAGAAGGCTGTATTGTGGCTAAAAATATTTTTTCTGATTTTTTGAAAAAAATCCGGAAAAAAAAAGTAAAGGGGTTAGCCTTTACTTTTTGACCGATTTTGCTCACTTTTGAAACTTTTCAGTTAGGGTCAAAAACGGTTAGATAAAGTCGTTTTAAACCATCTATGAAAACGAGAAGGCTGTATTGTGGCTAAAAATATTTTTTCTGATTTTTTGAAAAAAATCCGGAAAAAAAAAAGTAAAGGGGTTAGCCTTTACTTTTTGACCGATTTTGGTCACTTTTGAAACTTTTCAGTTAGGGTCAAAAACGGTTAGATAAAGTCGTTTTAAAGCTTGTGTGAAAACGAGAAGGCTGTATTGTGGCTAAAAATATTTTTTCTGATTTTTTGAAAAAAATCCGGAAAAAAAAAAGTAAAGGGGTTAGCCTTTACTTTTTGACCGATTTTGCTCACTTTTGAAACTTTTCAGTTAGGGTAAAAAACGGTTAGATAAAGTCGTTTTAAACCTTCTGTGAAAACGAGAAGGCTGTATTGTGGCTAAAAATATTTTTTCTGATTTTTTGAAAAAAATCCGGAAAAAAAAAAGTAAAGGGGTTAGCCTTTACTTTTTGACCGATTTTGGTCACTTTTGAAACTTTTCAGTTAGGATCAAAAACGGTTAGATAAAGTCGTTTTAAACCTTCTGTGAAAACGAGAACGCTGTATTGTGGCTAAAAATATTTTTTCTGATTTTTTGAAGAAAATCCGGAAAAAAAAAAGTAAAGGGGTTAGCCTTTACTTTTTGACCGATTTTTGTCACTTTTGAAACTTTTCAGTTAGGGTCAAAAACGGTTAGATAAAGTCGTTTTAAACCTTCTGTGAAAACGAGAACGCTGTATTGTGGCTAAAAATATTTTTTCTGATTTATAAAAAAAGTAAAGGGGTTAGCCTTTACTTTTTGACCGATTTTGCTCACTTTTGAAACTTTTCAGTTAGGGTAAAAAACGGTTAGATAAAGTCGTTTTAAACCTTCTGTGAAAACGAGAAGGCTGTATTGTGGCTAAAAATATTTTTTCTGATTTTTTGAAAAAAATCCGGAAAAAAAAAGTAAAGGGGTTAGTTAGCCTTTACTTTTTGACCGATTTTGGTCACTTTTGAAACTTTTCAGTGAGGGTCAAAAACGGTTAGATAAAGTAGTTTTAAACCTTCTGTGAAAACGAGAAGGCTGTATTGTGGCTAAAAATATATTTTCTGATTTTTGGAAAAAAATCCGGTAAAAAAAAAGTAAAGGGGTTAGCCTTTACTTTTTGACCGATTTTGGTCACTTTTGAAACTTTTCAGTGAGGGTCAAAAACGGTTAGATAAAGTCGTTTTAAACCTTCTGTGAAAACGAGAGGGCTGTATTGTGGCTAAAAATATTTTTTCTGATTTTTTGAAAATAATCCGGAAAAAAAAAAGTAAAGGGGTTAGCCTTTACTTTTTGACCGATTTTGGTCACTTTCGAAACTTTTCAGTTAGGGTCAAAAACGGTTAGATAAAGTCGTTTTAAACCTTCTGTGAAAACAAGAACGCTGTATTGTGGCTAAAAATATTTTTTCTGATTTTTTGAAAAAAATGAGGAAAAAAAAAAGTAAAGGGGTTAGCCTTTACTTTTTGACCGATTTTGGTCACTTTTGAAACTTTTCAGTGAGGGTCAAAAACGGTTAGATAAAGTCGTTTTAAACCTTCTGTGAAAACGAGAAGGCTGTATTGTGGCTAAAAATATTTTTTCTGATTTTTTGAAAAAAATCCGGAAAAAAAAAAGTAAAGGGGTTAGCCTTTACTTTTTGACCGATTTTGGTCAATTTTGAAACTTTTCAGTGAGGGTCATAAACGGTTAGATAAAGTCGTTTTAAACCTTCTGTGAAAACGAGAAGGCTGTATTGTGGCTAAAAATATTTTTTCTGATTTTTTGAAAAAAATCCGGAAAAAAAACCGTAAAGGGGTTAGCCTTTACTTTTTGACCGATTTTCGTCACTTTTGAAACTTTTCAGTTAGGGTCAAAAACGGTTACATAAAGTCGTTTTAAACCTTCTGTGAAAACGAGAAGGCTGTATTGTGGCTAAAAATATTTTTTCTGATTTTTTGAAAAAAATGAGGAAAACAAAAAGTAAAGGGGTTAGCCTTTACTTTTTGACCGATTTTGGTCACTTTCGAAACTTTTCAGTTAGGGTCAAAAACGGTTAGATAAAGTCGTTTTAAACCTTCTGTGAAAACGAGAACGCTGTATTGTGGCTAAAAATATTTTTTCTGATTTTTTGAAAAAAATGAGGAAAAAAAAAAGTAAAGGGGTTAGCCTTTACTTTTTGACCGATTTTGGTCACTTTTGAAACTTTTCAGTGAGGGTCAAAAACGGTTAGATAAAGTCGTTTTAAACCTTCTGTGAAAACGAGAAGGCTGTATTGTGGCTAAAAATATATTTTCTGATTTTTTGGAAAAAAATCCGGAAAAAAAAAAGTAAAGGGGGTTAGCCTTTACTTTTTGGACGGATTTTGGTCACTTTTGTCAGTGACGTCAAAAACGGTTAGATAAAGTCGTTTTAAAACCTTCTGTGAAAACGAGAGGGGCTGTATTGTGGCTAAAAATATTTTTTTCTGATTTTTTGAAAAAAATCCGGAAAAAAAAAAGTAAAGGGGTTAGCCTTTACTTTTTGACCGATTTTGGTCACTTTTGAAACTTTTCAGTGAGGGTCAAAAACGGTAAGATAAAGTCGTTTTAAAACCTTCTGTGAAAACGAGAAGGCTGTATTAGTGGCTAAAAATATTTTTTCTGATTTTTTGAAAAAAATCCGGAAAAAAAAAAGTAAAGGGGTTAGCCTTTAATTTTTGACCGATTTTGGTCACTTTTGAAACTTTTCAGTGAGGGTCAAAAAACGGTTAGATAAAGTCGTTTTAAACCTTCTGTGAAAACGAGAAGGCTGTATTGTGGCTAAAAATATTTTTTTCTGATTTTTTGAAAAAAATCCGGAAAAAAAAAAGTAAAGGGGTTAGCCTTTACTTTTTGACCGATTTTGGTCAATTTTGAAACTTTTCAGTGAGGGTCATAAAACGGTTAGATAAAGTCGTTTTAAACCTTCTGTGAAAACGAGAAGGCTGTATTGTGGCTAAAAATATTTTTTTCTGATTTTTTGAAAAAAATCCGGAAAAAAAAAACCGTAAAGGGGATAGCCTTTACTTTTTGACCGATTTTCGTCACTTTTGAAACTTTTCAGTTAGGGTCAAAAACGGTTACATAAAGTCGTTTTAAACCTTCTGTGAAAACGAGAAGGCTGTAATTGTTGGCTAAAAATATTTTTTCTGATTTTTTGAAAAAAATGAGGAAACAAAAAGTAAAAGGGGTTTAGCCTTTACTTTTTGACCCGATTTTGGTCACTTTCGAAACTTTTCAGTTAGGGTCAAAAACGGTTAGATAAAGTCGTTTTAAACCTTCTGAGAAAACGAGACGGCTGTATTGTGGCTAAAAATATTTTTTCTGATTTTTTGAAAAAAATGAGGAAAAAAAAAAGTAAAGGGGTTAGCCTTTACTTTTTGACCGATTTTGGTCACTTTGAAACTTTTCAGTGAGGGTCAAAAACGGTATAGATAAAGTCGTTTTAAAACCTTCTGTGAAAAACGAGAAGGCTGTATTGTGGCTAAAAATATATTCTCCTGATTTTTTGAAAAAAAATCCGGAAAAAAAAAGTAAAGGGGTTAGCCTTTAATTTTTGACCGATTTTGGTCACTTTTTGAAATCTTTTCAGTTTCAAAATGGTTTAAAAACGGTTAAAGTCGTTTTAAAACCTTTCTGTGAAAACGAGAAGGCTGGGCTTAACATTTTTTTCTGATTTTTTGAAAAAAATCCGGAAAAAAAAAAGTAAATTAGTTATTTACTTTTTGACTCGATTTTGGTCACTTTTGAAACTTTTCAGTTAGGGTCAAAAACGGTTAGATAAAGTCGTTTTAAAGCTTCTGTGAAAACGTGAAGGCTGAATGTAATGTGGCTAAAAATATTTTTTGATTTTTTTTGAAAAAAATCCGGAAAAAAAAAAGTAAAAGGGGTTAGCCTTTACATTTTGACCGATTTTGGTCACTTTTGAAACTTTGTCAGGATCAAAAGTCGTTTTAAACCGGTGAAAACGAGAAGGCTGCTGATTTTTTGAAAAAAAAAAAAGTAAAGGGGTTTAGCCTTTACTTTTTTGACCGATTTTTGGTCACTTTTGAAACTTTTCAAAAACGGTTTAGATAAAGTCGTTTTAAAACCTTCTGTGAAAACGAGAAGGCTGTATTGTGGCTAAAAAATATTTTTCTGATTTTTTGAAAAAAAATCCGGAAAAAAGAAAGTAAAGAGGGGTTAGCCTTTCCTTTTTGACCGATTTTGGTCACTTTTGGAAACTTTTCAGTTAGGGTCAAAAACGGTTTAGATAAAGTCGTTTTAAACCCTTCTGTAAAAACGAGAAGGCTGTATTGTGGCTAAAAATATTTTTTCTGATTTTTTTGAAAAAAATCCGGAAAAAAAAAAGTAAAGGGGTTTAGCCTTTACTTTTTGACCGATTTTGGTCACTTTTGAAAAACTTTTCAGTTAGGGTCAAAAACGGTTAGATAAAGTCGTTTTAAACCTTCTGTGAAAACGAGAAGGCTGTATTTGTGGCTAAAAATATTTTTTCTGATTTTTTTTAAAAAAATCCGGAAAAAAAAAAGTAAAGGGGTTAGCCTTTACTTTATTGACCGATTTTGGTCACTTTGAAAACTTTTTCAGTGAGGGGTCAAAAACGGTTAGATAAAGTCGTTTTAAAACCTTCTGTGAAAACGAGAGGGCTGTATTGTGGCTAAAAATATTTTTTTCCTGATTTTTTGAAAAAAATCCGGAAAAAAAAAAGTAAAGGGGTTAGCCTCTTTTACTTTTTGACCGATTTTGGTCACTTTCGAAACTTTCAGTTAGGGTCAAAAACGGTTAGATAAAGTCGTTTTAAAACCTTCTGTGAAAACGAGAACGCTGTATTGTGGCTAAAAATATTTTTTCTGATTTTTTGAAAAAAATCAGGAAAAAAAAAAGTGTAAAGGGGTTAGCCCTTTACTTTTTGACCGATTTTGGTCACTTTTGGAAACTTTTCAGTCAGGGTCAAAAAACGGTTAGATAAAGTCGTTTTAAACCTTCTGTGAAAACGAGAAGGCTGTATTGTGGCTAAAAATATATTTTCTGATTTTTGGAAAAAAATGCGGAAAAAAAAAAGTAAAGGTGTTAGCCTTTACATTTTGACCGATTTTGGTCACTTTTGAAACTTTTCAGTGAGGGTCAAAAACGGTTAGATAAAGTCGTTTTAAACCTTCTGTGAAAAAGAGAAGGCTGTATTGTGGCTAAAAATATTTTTTCTGATTTTTGGAAAAAAATCCGGAAAAAAAAAAGTAAAGGGGTTAGCCTTTACTTTTTGACCGATTTTGGTCACTTTTGAAACTTTTCAGTTGAGGGTCAAAAAACGGTTAGATAAAAGTCGTTTTAAACCTTCTGTGAAAACGAGAAGGCTGTATTGTGGCTAAAAATATTTTTTCTGATTTTTTGAAAAAAATGATGAAAAAAAAAAGTAAAGGGGTTAGCCTTTACTTTGGACCGATTTTGGTACACTTTCGAAACTTTTCAGTTAGGGTCAAAAACGGTTAGATAAAGTCGTTTTAAACCTTCTGTGAAAACGAGAACGCTGTATTGTGGCTAAAAATATTTTTTCTGATTTTTTGAAAAAAATCCGGAAAAAAAAAAGTAAAGGGGTTAGCCTTTACTTTTTGACCGATTTTGGTCACTTTTGAAACTTTTCAGTGAGGGTCAAAAACGGTTAGATAAAGTCGTTTTAAACCTTCTGTGAAAACGAGAAGGCTGTATTGTGGCTAAAAATATTTTTTCTGATTTTTTTGAAAAAAAATCTGGAAAAAAAAAAGTAAAGGGGGTTAGCCTTTACTTTTTGACCGATTTTGGTCACTTTTGAAACTTTTCAGTTAGGGTCAAAAAACGGTTAGATAAAGTCGTTTTAAACCTTCTGTGAAAACGAGAAGGCTGTATTGTGGTCAAAAAATATTTTTTCTGATTTTTTGAAAAAAATCCGGAAAAAAAAAAGTAAAGGGGTTAGTTAGCCTTTACTTTTTTGACCGATTTTGGTCACTTTTGAAACTTTTCAGTTGAGGGTCAAAAACGGTTAGATAAAGTCGTTTTAAAGCTTCTGTGAAAACGAGAAGGCTGTATTGTGGCTAAAAATATTTTTTTCTGATTTTTTGAAAAAAAATCCGGAAAAAAAAAAGTAAAGGGGTTAGCCTTTACTTTTTTGACCGATTTTCGTCACTTTTGAAACTTTTCAGTTAGGGTCAAAAACGGTTAGATTAAAGTCGTTTTAAACCTTCTGTGAAAACGAGAAGGCTGTATTGTGGCTAAAAATATTTTTTCTGAATTTTTTGAAAAAAATCCGGAAAAAAAAAAGTAAAGGGGTTAGCCTTTACTTTTTGACCGATTTTGGTCACTTTTGAAAACTTTTCAGTGAGGGTCAAAAACGGTTTAGATAAAGTCGTTTTAAACCTTCTGTGAAAACGAGAAGGCTGTATTGTGGCTAAAAATATTTTTTCTGATTTTTTGAAAAAAATCCGGAAAAAAAAAAGTAAAGGGGTTAGCCTTTACTTTTTGACCGATTTTGGTCACTTTTGAAACTTTTCAGTGAGGGTCAAAAACGTTTAGATAAAGTCGTTTTAAACCTTCTGTGAAAACGAGAAGGCTGTATTGTGGCTAAAAAATATTTTTTCTGATTTTTTGAAAAAAATCCGGAAAAAAAAAAGTAAAGGGGTTAGCCTTTACTTTTTGACCGATTTTGGTCACTTTTGAAACTTTTCAGTTAGGGTCAAAAACGGTTAGATAAAGTCGTTTTAAACCTTCTGTGAAAACGAGAAGGCTGTATTGTGGCTAAAAATATTTTTTCTGATTTTTTGAAAAAAAATCCGGAAAAAAAAAAAGTAAAGGGGTTAGCCTTTACTTTTTGACCGATTTTGGTCACTTTTGAAAACTTTTCAGTGAGGGTCAAAAACGGTTAGATAAAGTCGTTTTAAACCTTCTGTGAAAACGAGAAGGCTGTATTGTGGCTAAAAATATTTTTTCTCTGATTTTTTGAAAAAAATCCAGGAAAAAAAAGTAAAGGGGTTAGCCTTTACTTTTTGACCGATTTTGGTCACTTTTAGATAAAGTCGTTTTAAACCTTCTGTGAGGTCAGAAGGCTGTAGGCTAAAATATTTTTACAAAAACGGTTAGATAAAGTCGTTTTAAACCTTCTGTGAAAACGAGAAGGCTGTCATTGTGGCTAAAAATATTTTTTCTGATTTTTTGAAAAAAATCCGGAAAAAAAAAGTAAAGGGGTTAGCCTTTACTTTTTGGACCGATTTTGGTCACTTTTGAAACTTTTCAGTGAGGGTCAAAAACGGTTAGATAAAGTCGTTTTAAAAACCTTCTGTGAAAACGAGAAGGCTGCATTGTGGCTAAAAATATTTTTTTCTGATTTTTTTGAAAAAAATCCGGAAAAAAAAAGTAAAGGGGTTAGCCTTTACTTTTTGACCGATTTTGGTCACTTTTGAGAAACTTTTCATTGAGGGTCAAAAAACGGTTAGATAAAGTCGTTTTAAACCTTCTGTGAAAACGAGAAGGCTGTATTGTGGCTAAAAATATTTTTTCTGATTTTTTGAAAAAAATCCGGAAAAAAAAAGTAAAGGGGTTAGCCTTTTACTTTTTGACCGATTTTGGTCACTTTTGAAACTTTTCAGTTAGGGTCAAAAAACGTTAGATAAAGTCGTTTTAAACCTTCTGTGAAAACGAGAAGGCTGTATTGGTGGCTAAAAATATTTTTCTGATTTTTTGAAAAAAATCCGGAAAAAAAAAGTAAAGGGGTTAGCCTTTACTTTTTGACCGATTTTGGTCACTTTTGAAACTTTTCAGTGAGGGTCAAAAACGGTTAGATAAAGTCGTTTTAAAACCTTCTGTGAAAACGAGAAGGCTGTATTGTGGCTAAAAAATATTTTTTCTGAATTTTTGAAAAAAATCCGGAAAAAAAAAGTAAAGGGGTTTAGCCTTTACTTTTTGACCGATTTTGGTCACTTTGAAACTTTTCAGTTAGGGTCAAAAACGGTTAGATAAAGTCGTTATTAAACCTTCTGTGAAAACGAGAAGGCTGTATTGTGGCTAAAAATATTTTTTCTGATTTTTTTGAAAAAAATCCGGAAAAAAAAAAGTAAAGGGGTTAGCCTTTACTTTTTGAACCGATTTTTGGTCACTTTTGAAACTTTTCAGTTAGGGTCAAAAACGGTTAGATAAAAGTCGTTTTTAAAACCTTCTGTAAAAACGAGAAGGCTGTATTGTGGCTAAATAATATTTTTTCTCTGATTTGAAAAAAATCCGGAAAAAAAAAAGTAAAGGGTGAAGCCTTTACTTTTTGACCGATTTTTTTTTGAAACTTTTCAAGTGAGGTCCAAAAACGGTTAGAATAAAGTCGTTTTAAACCTTCCTGTGAAAAACGAGAAGGCTGTATTGTGGCTAAAAATATTTTTTTTCTGATTTTTTTGAAAAAAATCCGGAAAAAAAAAGTAAAGTTAGCCTTTACTTTTGGACCGATTTTGGTCAACTTTTCGAAACTTTTCAGTGAGAAAAAAACGTTTAGATAAAGTCGTTTTAAACCTTCTGTGAAAACGAGAAGGCTGTATTGGGCTAAAAATATTTTTTCTGATTTTTTGAAAAAAATCCGGAAAAAAAAAAGTAAAGGGGTTAGCCTTTACTTTTTGACCGATTTTGGTCACTTTTGAAACTTTTCAGTGAGGGTCAAAAACGGTTTAGATAAAGTCGTTTTAAACCTTCTGTGAAAACGAGAAGGCTGTATTGTGGCTAAAAAATATATTTTTCTGATTTTTTGAAAAAACATTCGGAAAAAAAAAAGTAAAGGGGTTAGCCTTTACATTTTTGACCGATTTTGGTCACTTTTGAAACTTTTTCAGTTAGGGTCAAAAACGGTTAGATAAAGTCGTTTTAAACCATCTGTGAAAAACGAGAAGGCTGTATTGTGGCTAAAAAATATTTTTTCTGATTTTTTGAAAAAAAATCCGGAAAAAAAAAAGTAAAGGGGTTAGCCTTTACTTTTTGACCGATTTTGGTCACTTTTGAAACTTTTCAGTGAGGGTAAAAAACGGTTAGATAAAGTCGTTTTAAACCTTCTGTGAAAACGAGAAGGCTGTATTGTGTCTAAAAATATTTTTTTCTGATTTTTTGAAAAAATCCGGAAAAAAAAAAGTAAAGGGGTTAGCTTTTACTTTTTGACCGGATTTTGGTCACTTTTGAAACTTTTCAGTTAGGGTCAAAAACGGTTAGATAAAGTTCGTTTTAAAACCTTCTGTGAAAACGAGAAGGCTGTATTGTGGCTAAAAATATTTTTCTGATTTTTTGAAAAAAATCCGGAAAAAAAAAAGTAAAGGGGTTAGCCTTTACTTTTTGACCGATTTTTGGTCACTTTTGAAACTTTTCAGTGAGGGTCAAAAACGGTTTAGATAAAGTCGTTTTAAAACCTTCTGTGAAAACGAGAGGGCTGTATTGTGGCTAAAAATATTTTTTCTGATTTTTTTGAAAAAAATCCTGGAAAAAAAAAGTAAAGGGGTTAGCCTTTACTTTTTGACCGATTTTGGTCACTTTTGAAACTTTCAGTTAGGGTCAAAAACGGTTAGATAAAGTCGTTTTAAAACCATCTGTGAAAACGAGAAGGCTGTATTGTGGCTAAAAATGATTTTTTCTGATTTTTTTGAAAAAAATCCGGAAAAAAAAAAGTAAAGGGATTTAGCCTTTACTTTTTGACCGATTTTGGTCACTTTTGAAACTTTTCAGTGAGGGTCAAAAACGGTTAGATAAAGTCGTTTTTAAACCTTCTGTGAAAACGAGAAGGCAGTATTGTGGGCTAAAAAATATTTTTTCTGATTTTTGAAAAAAATCCGGAAAAAAAAAAAGTAAAGGGGGTTTAGCCTTTACTTTTTGACCGATTTTGGTCACTTTTGAAACTTTTCAGTTAGGGTCAAAAACGGTTAGATAAAGTCGTTTTAAACCTTCTGTGAAAACGAGAAGGCTGTATTGTGGCTAAAAATAATTTTTTCTGATTTTTTTGAAAAAAATCCGGAAAAAAAAAAAGTAAAGGGGTTAGCCTTTACTTTTTGACCGATTTGGTTCACTTTTGAAACTTTTCAGTGAGGGTCAAAAACGGTTAGATAAAGTCGTTTTAAACCTTCTGTGAAAACGAGAAGGCTGTATTGTGGCTAAAAATATTTTTTCTGATTTTTTGATAAAAAATCCGGAAAAAAAAAGTAAAGGGTTAGCCTTTACTTTTTGACCGATTTTGGTCACTTTTGAAACTTTTCAGTTAGGGTCAAAAACGGTTAGATAAAGTCGTTTTAAAACCTTCTGTGAAAACGAGAAGGCTGTATTGTGGCTAAAAATATTTTTTCTGATTTTTTGAAAAAAATCCGGAAAAAAAAAAGTAAAGGGGTTAGCCTTTACTTTTTGACCGATTTTGGTCACTTTTGAAACTTTTCAGTGAGGGTCAAAAACGGTTAGATAAAGTCGTTTTAAACCTTCTGTGAAAAAACGAGAAGGCTGTATTGTGGCTAAAAAATATTTTTTTCTGATTTTTTGAAAAAATCCGGAAAAAAAAAAGTAAAGGGGTTAGCCTTTACTTTTTGACCGATTTTGGTCACTTTTGAAACTTTTCAGTGAGGGTCAAAAACGTTTAGATAAAGTTCGTTTTAAAAACCTTCTGTGAAAACGAGAAGGCTGTATTGTGGCTAAAAATATTTTTTCTGATTTTTTTGAAAAAAATCCGGAAAAAAAAAGTAAAGGGGTTAGTTAGCCTTTTACTTTTTGACCGATTTTGGTCACTTTGAAACTTTTCAGTTAGGGTCAAAAACGGTTAGATAAAGTCGTTTTAAAACCTCTGTAAAAACGAGAAGGCTGAATTGTGGCTAAAAATATTTTTCTTGATTTTTTGAAAAAAAACCGGAAAAAAAAAGGGTTAGCCTCTTTTTGACCGATTTAAAACTTTTCATTATAAGGTCAAAAACGGTTAGATAAAGTCGTTTTAAAGCTGTATTGTGGCTAAAAATCTTATTTTGATTTTTTTGAAAAAAATCCGGAAAAAAAAAGTAAAGGGGTTAGCCTTTACTTTTTGACGCGATTTTGGTCACTTTTGAAACTTTTCAGTTAGGGTCAAAAACGGTTAGATAAAGTCGTTTTAAACCTTCTGTGAAAACGAGAAGGCTGTATTGTGGCTAAAAATATTTTTTCTGATTTTTTGAAAAAAATCCGGAAAAAAAAAAGTAAAGGGGTTAGCCTTTACTTTTTGACCGATTTTGGTCACTTTTGAAACTTTTCAGTGACGGTCAAAAACGGTTAGATAAAGTCGTTTTAAACCTTCTGTGAAAACGAGAAGGCTGTATTGTGGCTAAAAATATTTTTTCTGATTTTTTTGAAAAAAAATCCAGGAAAAAAAAAGTAAAGGGGTTAGCCTTTACTTTTTGACCGATTTTGGTCACTTTTCAAACTTTTCAGTGATGGTCAAAAACGGTTAGATAAAGTCGTTTTAAAACCTTCTGTGAAAACGAGAAGGCAGTAATTGTGCTAAAAATATTTTTTTCTGATTTTTTGAAAAAAATCCGGAAAAAAAAAGTAAAGGGGTTAGCCTTTACTTTTTGACCGATTTTGGTCACTTTTGAAACTTTTCAGTGAGGGTCAAAAACGGTTAGATAAAGTCGTTTTTAAACCTTCTGTGAAATACGAGAAGGCTGTATTGGTGGCTAAAAATATATTTTTCTGATTTTTTGAAAAAAAAATCCGGAAAAAAAAAGTAAAGGGGTTAGCCTTTACTTTTTGACCGATTTTGGTCACCTTTTGAAACTTTTCAGTGAGGGTCAAAAACGGTTAACGGTTAGATAAAGTCGTTTTAAACCTTCTGTGAAAACGAGAAGGCTGTATTGTGGCTAAAAATATTTTTTTCTGATTTTTTTAAAAAAATCCGGAAAAAAAAAAGTAAAGGGGGAATAGCCTTTACTTTTTTGACCGATTTTGGTCACTTTTGAAACTTTTCAGTGACGGTCAAAAACGGTTAGATAAAAGTCGTTTTAAAACCTTCTGGAAAACGTACGTATTCCTAAAAATTAACTGATTTTTTGAAAAAAATCGGGAAAAAAAAAAAGTAAAGGCTGTTAGCCCTTATACTTTTTTTTTCTCACTTTTTGAAAAAAATCAGTGAAAAAAAAAGTAAAGTATTAGATAAAGTCGTTTTTAAACCTTCTGTGAAAACGAGAAGGCTGTATTGTGGCTAAAAATATTTTTCTGATTTTTTGAAAAAAATTCCGGAAAAAAAAAGTAAAGGGTTAGCCTTTACTTTTTGACCGATTTTGGTCACTGATGAAACTTTTCAGTGAGGTTAAAAAACGGTTAGATAAAGTCCGTTTTAAACCTTCTGTGAAAACGAGAAGGCTGTATTGTGGCTAAAAAATATATATTTCTGATTTTTTTGAAAAAAATCCGGAAAAAAAAAAGTAAAGGGGTTAGCCTTTAACTTTACTTTAAGACTTTTTGACCGATTTTGGTCACTTTTGAAACTTTTCAGTGAGGGTCAAAAACGGTTAGATAAAGTCGTTTTAAAAACCTTCTGTGAAAACGAGAAGGCTGTATTGTGGCTAAAAATATTTTTTCTGATTTTTTGAAAAAAATCCGGAAAAAAAAAAGTAAAGGGTTAGCCTTTACTTTTTTGACTCGATTTTGGTCACTTTTGAAACTTTTCAGTTACGGTCAAAAACGGTTTAGATAAAGTCGTTTTAAACCTTCTGTGAAAACGAGAAGGCTGTATTGTGGCTAAAAATATTTTTTCTGATTTTTGGAAAAAAATCCGGAAAAAAAAAAGTAAAGGGGTTAGCCTTTACTTTTTGACCGATTTTGGTCACTTTTGAAACTTTTCAGTGAGGGTCAAAAACGGTTAGATAAAGTCGTTTTAAACCTTCTGTGAAAACGAGAAGGCTGTATTGTGGCTAAAAATATTTTTTCTGATTTTTTGAAAAAAATCCGGAAAAAAAAAAGTAAAGGGGTTAGCCTTTACTTTATTTTTTGGTCACTTTTGAAACTTTTCAGTTAGGGTCAAAAACGGTTAGATAAAGTCGTTTAACCTTCTGTAAAAACGAGAAGGCTGTATTGTGGCTAAAAATATTTTTTCTGATTTTTTGAAAAAAATCCGGATAAAAAAAAAGTAAAGGGGGTTAGCCTTTACTTTTTGACCGATTTTTGGTCACATTTTGAAACTTTTCAGTGAGGGTCAAAAACGGGTTTAAGTTTTAAAGTCGTTTTAAACCTTCTGTGAAAACGAGAAGGCAGTATTGTGGCTAAAAATATTTTTTTCTGATTTTTTGAAAAAAATCCGGAAAAAAAAAAGTAAAGGGGTTAGCCTTTACTTTTTGACACGATTTTGGTCACTTTTGAAACTTTTCAGTGAGGGTCAAAAACGGTTAGATAAAGTCGTTTTAAAACCTTCTGTGAAAACGAGAGGGCTGTATTGTGGCTAAAATATATTTTTATCTGATTTTTTGAAAAAAATCCGGAAAAACGAAAGGCTGAAATGTGGCTAAAAATAATTTGAAAAAAATTCCGGAAAAAAAAAGTAAAGGGGTTATGCCTTTACTTTTTGACCGATTTTTTGGTCACTTTTGAAACTTTTCAGTAGAGGGTCAAAAAACGGTTAGATAAAGTCGTTTTAAACCTTCTGTGAAGAACGAGAAGGCTGTATTGTGGCTAAAAATATATTTTTTCTGATTTTTGGAAAAAAAATCCGGAAAAAAAAAAGTAAAGGGGATAGCCTTTTACTTTTTGACCGATTTTGGTCACTTTTGAAACTTTTCAGTTAGGGTCAAAAACGGTTAGATAAAGTCGTTTTAAACCTTCTGTGAAAACGAGAAGGCTGTATTGTGGCTAAAAATATTTTTCTGATTTTTTGAAAAAAATCCGGAAAAAAAAAGTAAAGGGGTTATCCTTTACTTTTTGACCGATTTTGGTCACTTTTGAAACTTTTCAGTGAGGGTCAAAAAACGGTTAGATAAAGTCGTTTTAAACCTTCTGTGAAAACGAGAAGGCTGTATTGTGGCTAAAAATATTTTTCTGATTTTTTGAAAAAAATCCGGAAAAAAAAAAGTAAAGGGGTTAGCCTTTACTTTTTGACCTGATTTTGGTCACTTTTGAAACTTTTCAGTGAGGGTCAAAAACGGTTTAGATAAAGTCGTTTTAAAACCTTCTGTGAAAACGAGAAGGCTGTATTGTGGCTAAAAATATTTTTTCTGATTTTTTGAAAAAAATCCGGAAAAAAAAAGTAAAGGGGTTAGCCTTTTACTTTTTGTACCGATTTTGGTCACTTTTGAAACTTTTCAGTGAGGGTCAAAACGTTAGATAAAGTCGTTTTAAACCTTCTGTGAAAACGAGAAGGCTGTATTGTGGCTAAAAATTTTTTTCTGATTTTTTGAAAAAAATCCGGAAAAAAAAAGTAAAGGGGTTATCCTTTACTTTTTGAACCGATTTTGGTCACTTTTGATGAACTTTCAAAACGTGAGGTTCAAAAACGGTTAGATAAAGTCGTTTTAAACTACCTTCTCTGTGAAAACGAGAAGGCTGTATTGTGGCTAAAAATATTTTTTCTGATTTTTGGGAAAAAAATCCGGAAAAAAAAAGTAAAGGGGTTAGCCTTTACTTTTCCGGATTTGGTCACCGATTTTTGAACTATTTCAGTGAGGTCAAAAACGGTTAGATAAAGTCGTTTTAAACCTTCTGTGAAAACGAGAAGGCTGTATTGTGGCTAAAAATATATTTTTTCTTAAAAAAAATCCGGAAAAAAAAAGTAAAGGGGGGTTAGCCTTTACTTTTTGACCGATTTTGGTCACTTTTGAAACTTTTCAGTTAGGGTCAAAAACGGTTAGATTAAAGTCGTTTTAAACCTTCTGTGAAAAACGAGAAGGCTGTATTGTGGCTAAAAATATTTTTTCTGATTTTTTGAAAAAAATCCGGAAAAAAAAAAGTAAAGGGGTTAGCCTTTACTTTTTGACCGATTTTGGTCACTGTTTTGAAACTTTTCAGTTAGGGTCAAAAACGGTTAGATAAAGTCGTTTTTAAAAACCTTCTTGAAAACGAGAAGGCTGTATTGTGGCTAAAAATATTTTTTCTGATTTTTTTGAAAAAAAATAAAATCCGTAAAAAAAAGTAAAGGGGGTTAGCCTTTACTTTTTGACCGGATTTTGGTCACTTTTGAAACTTTTCAGAGAGGGTCAAAAACGGTTAGATAAAGTCGTTTTTAAACCTTCTGAAAACGAGAAGGCTGTATTGTGGCTAAAAATATTTTTTCCTGATTTTTTGAAAAAAAATCCGGAAAAAAAAAAGGTAAAGGGGTTAGAAGGTTTTCCCTTTATGCGACTTTTTGAACCGATTTTGGTCACTTTTGAACCTTTTCAGATAAAGGGTCAAAAATCGGTTTAGATAAATTCGTTTTAAACTATTCTTTTTTTTTCTGTTTTTTTCAAAAAATCAGAAAAAATATTTTTTTAGCCACAATACCAGCCTTCTCGTTTTCACAGAAGGTTTTGAAAACGAGAAGGCCTGTATTGTGGACTAAAATATATTTTTTTCACTGATAAAGTTTTTGAAAAAAATGCCATTCGGATAAAAAAAAGTAAAGTATTGGGTAGCCCCTTTCCTTTTTGACACGATTTTCGTCACTTTTGAAACTTTTCAGTAGGGTCGAAAATACGGTTAGATAATATTCGTGCTTCTCGTTTTCAAAAAAACATTCTGAGAAAACGAGAACCGTTTTGACCTGTATTGAGGCAAAATATATATTTTTCTGATTTTTTGAAAAAAATCCGGAAAAAAAAAAAGTAAAAGGGGTTAGCACACCTTTACTTTGACCGGATTTTGTCACTTTTGAAACTTTTTCAGTTGAGGGTAAAAACGGTTAGATAAAGTTGTCGTTTAAAAAACCTTTGTGAAACGGGTTTATCTAACGGGCTGAACTTGTGACCCCTAAAAAAATTTTTCAATCTGATTTTTTATGAAAAAAATTCCGGTCAAATAAAAGGTGTAAAGGGGTTAGCCCTTTACTTTTTGACCGATTTTGGTTCCACTTTTGGAAACTTTTTTTCAAAAAACGGTTAGGTAAAGTCGTTTTAATACTTCTGTGAAAACGAGGAAGGCTGTATTGTGGCTAAAAATTATTTTTTCTGATTTTTTGAAAAAAATCCGGAAAAAAAAGAGGATAAAGGGGTTAGCCTTTACTTTTTGACCGTTTTTGGTCACTTTTGAAAAGTTATCTAACCGTTTTTTGACCCTAACTGAAAAGTTTCAAAAGTGACCAAAATCGGTCAAAAAGTAAAGGCAAAAACCCCCTTACTTTTTTTTTACGGATTTTTTCAAAAAACAAAAAAATATATTTAGAGCCACAATACCGCCTTCCGTTTTCACAGAATGTTTATAACGTAGTTATCTACACCGTATTTTTTGACCCTAACTGAAAAAGTTTCAAAAGTGAACCAAAATCGGTCCCAAAAAGGAAAGGCTAACCCCTTTACTTTTTTATTCCGGATTTTTTTCAAAAAATCAGAAAAATATATATTTAGCCATCAATACAGCCTTCTCGTTTTTCACAGAATGTTTAAAAACGACTTTATCTAAACCGTCTTTTTGACCCTCACTGAAAAGTTTCAAAAGTGACCAAAAATCCGGATCAAAAAAGTAAATGGCTAACCCCTTTACTTTTTTTTTTTTTTCCCGGATTTTTTTCAAAAAATCAGAAAAAAATATATTTATAAGCCACAATACAGCCTTCTCGTTTTCACAGAAGGTTTAAAACGAAATTTATCTAACCGTTTTTGACCCTAACTGAAAAGTTTCAAAAGTGGACCAAAATCGGTCAAAAAGTAAAGGCTAACCCCTTTACTTTTTTTATTTCCGGATTTTTTTTCAAAAACTTCAGAAAATATATATTTTTAGCCACAATACAGCCTTCTCGATTTTCACAGAAGGTTTTAAAACGAATTTAATCTAACCGTGTTTTTGATCCCCTAACTGAAAAGTTTTCAAAAGTGACCAAAATCGGTTCAAAAAGTAAAGGCATAACCCCTTTACTTTTTTTTTGATCCGGATTTTTTCAAAAAATCAGAAAAAATAATATTTTAGCCCACCAATACAGCCATTCTCGTTTTCACAGAAGGTTAAAAACGACTTTATCTAAACCGTTTTTGACCCTAACATGAAAAGTTTCAATAAGTGACCAAAATCGGTCAAAAAGTAAAAGGCTAACGCCCTTTACTTTTTTTTTTTCCGGATTTTTTTCAAAAAATCAGAAATAATAATTGTTTAAAGCCACAATACAGCCTTCTCGTTTTCACAGAAGGTTTAAAAACGACTTTATCTAACCGTTTTTTTTTATGACCCCTGCACTGAAAAAGTTTCAAAAAGTGACCAAAATCGGGTCAAAAAGTAAAGGGCTAAACCCCTTTACTTTTTTTTTTTTCCGGATTTTTTTCAAAAAAAAATTCAGAAAAATATTTTTTAGCCACAATACAGCCTTCTCGTATTTCCCACAGAAGAGTTTAAAACGACATTTATCTAACCGTTTTTTGACCCTGAACTGAAAAGTATCAAAAGTGCTACCAAAATCGGTTCAAAAAGTAAAGGCTAACAAACCCCTTTACTTTTTTTTTTCCGTGATTTTTTTCAAAAAAATCATGCAAAAAATATTTTATAGCCACAATACATCCTTCTCGTTTTCAACAGAAGTTTTTAAAAACGAGCTTTATCTAAACCGTTTTCTGACCCTATACTGAAAAGTTTTCAAAAGTGACCAAAATCGGTCAAAAAGTAAAGGCTAACCCCTTTACTTTTTTTTTTCCGGATTTTTTTCAAAAAATCAGAAATAATATTTTTATGCCACAATGACAGCCTTCTCGTTTTTCCACAGAAGGATTTAAAACGACTATATCTTAACTCGTTTTTTGACCCTAACTGAAAAGTTTCAAAAGTGACCAAAATCGGCTCGAAAAAGTAAGGGCTAACCCCTTTACTTTTTTTTATTTTCCGGATTTTTTTCAAAAAATCAGTAAAAAATATTTTTAGCCTACAATACAGCCTTCTCGTTTTCACAGAAGGTTTAAAAACGACTTTTAATCCTAACCGTTTTTTGACCGCTCACTGAAAAGTTTCATTTCAAAAGTGACCAATAAATCGGTCAAAAAGTAAAGGCTAACCCCTTTACCTTTTTTTTTTTTCTTTCCACGGATTTTTTTCCAAAAAATCAGAAAAACATATTTTTAGCCACAATACAAGCCTTCTCGTTTTCACAGAAAAGGTTTAAAACGACTTTATCTAACCGTTATTTTTACCCTCAACTGAAAAGTTTCAAAAGTGACACCAAAATCGGTCAAAAACTAAAAGCTAACGCTAACCCTCTTTCACTTTTTTTTTTCCGGATTTTTTTCAAAAATCAGAAAAAATATTTTTAGCCACAATACAGCCTTCCTCGTTTTTCCACAGAAGGTTTAAAAACGAATTTATCTACCCACCGACTTTTTGACCCTAACTGAAAAAGTATTCAAAAGTGATCCAAAATCGGTCAAAAAGATAAAGGCTAACTAACCCTTTACTTTTATTTTTTTCCGGATTTTTTTCTCAAAAAAACAGAAAAAATATTTAGCCACAATAACAGGGCCTTCTCGTTTTTCACAGAATGGTTTGAAAACGACTATTATCTAACCGTTTTTGACCCAACTGAACAGTTTCAAAGAGTGACGCCAAAAAATCGGTCAAAAAGTAAAGGCTAACCCCTATACTTTTTTTTTTTCCGGATTTTTTTCAAAAAATCAGTAAAAAATATAGTTTTTAGCCACAATACGAGCCTTCTCGTTTTCACAGAAGGAATATAAAACGACTTATATCTCAACCGTTTTTTGACCCTCACTGAAAAGTTTCAAAAGTGACCAAAATCGGTCAAAAAGTAAAGGCTAACCCCTTTACCTTTTTTTTTCGGATTTTTTTTCAAAAAATCATAAAAAATATTTTTAGTCCACAATACAAATACAGCCTTCTCGTTTTTCACAGAGAAGGTTTAAAACGACTTTATCTATCCGTTTTTGACCCTCACTGAAAAGTATCCAAACAGTGAACCAAAATCGGGTCAAAAACTAAAGGCTAATAACCCCCCTTTACCCTTTTTTTTCCGGATTTTTATTTTCAAAAAATCAGAAATAATATTTTATAGCCAACAATATAACAAGCCCATACTCGTTTTCCAACAGAAGGTTTAAAACGACTTTATCTAACCGTTTTTGACCCCTAACAGAAAAGTTTTCAAAAGTGACCAAAATCGGTCAAATAAAGTAAAGGCTAACAAACCCCTTTCACTTTTATTTTATTTCCGGATTTATTTTTCAAAAAAATCAGAAATAAAAAAATATTTTTAGAAGCCACAATACAGCCTTCTCGTTTTCACACGAAGGTTTAAAACGACTTTATCTAAAACGTTTTTGACCACTCACTGAAATGTTTTCAAAAGTGACCAAAATCGGTCAAAAAGTAAAGGCTAACCCCCTTTACTTTTTTCTTTTTTTTTTTTCCCGGATTTTTTCATAAAATCAGAAAAAATATTTTAGCCACAATACAGCCTTCTCGTTTTCACAGAAGCTTTAAAACGACTTTATCTAACCGTTTTTGACCCTAACTGAAAAGTTTCAAAAGTGACCAAAAATCGGTCAAAAAGTAAAGGCTAACCCCTTTACTTTTTTTTTTCCGGATTTTTTTTCAAAAATCAGAAAATATTTTTAGCCACAATACAGCCTTCTCGTTTTTCACAGAAGGTTTAAAACGAACTTTATCTAACCGTTTTTGACCCTTAACTGAAAAGTTTCAAAAGTGACCAAAATCGGTCAAAAAGTAAAGGCTAACCCCTTTACTTTTTTTTTACCGGATTTTTTTCAAAAAATCAGAAAAAAATATTTTAGCCACAATACAGCCTTCTCGTATTCACAGAAGGTTTAAAACGACTTTATCTAACCGTTTTTGACCCTAACTGAAAAGTTTCAAAAGTGACCAAAATCGGTCAAAAAGTAAAGGCTAACCCCTTTACTTTTTTTTTTCCGGATTTTTTTTCAAAAAATCAGAAAAAAATATTTTTTAGCCACAATACAGCCTTCTCGTTTTCACAGAAAGTTTATAAAACGACTTTATCTAACCGTTTTTGACCCTCACTGAAAAGTTTCCTTTTTTTTTTTTCCGGATTTTTTTCTAAAAATCAGAAAAAATATTTGAAAACAGCCTTCTCGTTTATCAAAGGTTTATATAAAACGACTTTAAACCGTTTTTGACCCAACTGAAAATTTTCAAAAGTGACCAAAATCGGTCAAAAAGTAAAGGCTAACCCCTTTACATTTTTTTTTCCGGATTTTTTTCAAAAAATCAGAAAAAATATTTTTTAGCCACAATACAGCCTTCTCGTTTTCACAGAAGAGGTTTAAAACGACTTTATCTAACCGTTTTTGACCCTCACTGAAAAGTTTTCAAAAGTGACCAAAATAGGTCAAAAAAAGGAAAGGCTACCATTTTTTTTTCCGGATTTTTTTCAAAAAATCAGAAAAAATATATTTTTAGCCACAATACAGCCTTCTCGTTTTCACAGAAGGTTTAAAAACGACTTTATCTAACCGTTTTTGACCCTAACTGAAAAGTTTCAAAAGTGACCAAAATCGGTCAAAAAGTAAAGGCTAACCCCTTTACTTTTTTTTTTCTCGGATTTTTTTCAAAAAATCAGAAAAAATATTTTTAGCCACAATACAGCCTCTCGTTTTCACAGAAGGTTTAAAACGACTTTATCTAACCGTTTTTGACCCTAACTGAAAAGTTTCAAAAAGTGACCAAAATCGGTCAAAAAGTAAAGGCTAACCCCTTTACTTTTTTTTTTCCGGATTTTTTTCAAAAAATAAGAAAAATATTTTTAGCCACAATACAGCCTTCTCGTTTTCACAGAAGGTTTAAAAACGACTTTATCTAACCGTTTTTGACCCTAACTGAAAAGTTTCAAAAGTGACCAAAATCGGTCAAAAAGTAAAGGCTAACCCCTTTACTTTTTTTTTTCCGGATTTTTTTCAAAAAATCAGAAAAAATATTTTTAGCCACAATACAGCCTTCTCGTTTTCACAGAAGGTTTAAAACGACTTTATCTAAACGTTTTTGACCCTCACTGAAAAGTTTCAAAAGTGACCAAAATCGGTCAAAAAGTAAAGGCTAACCCCTTTACTTTTTTTTTTCGGACTTTTTTCAAAAAATCAGAAATAATATTTTTAGCCACAATACAGCCTTCTCGTTTTCACAGAAGGTTTAAAACGACTTTATCTAACCGTTTTTGACCCTAACTGAAAAGTTTCAAAAGTGACCAAAATCGGTCAAAAAGTAAAGGCTAACCCCTTTACTTTTTTTTTTCCGGACTTTTTTCAAAAAATCAGAAATAATATTTTTAGCCACAATACAGCCTTCTCGTTTTCACAGAAGGTTTAAAACGACTTTATCTAACCGTTTTTGACCCTAACTGAAAAGTTTCAAAAGTGACCAAAATCGGTCAAAAAGTAAAATCTAACTAACCCCTTTACTTTTTTTTTTCCGGATTTTTTTCAAAAAATCAGTAAAAATATTTTTAGCCACAATACAGCCTTCTCGTTTTCACAGAAGGTTTAAAACGACTTTATCTAAACGTTTTTGACCCTCACTGAAAAGTTTCAAAAGTGACCAAAATCGGTCAAAAAGTAAAGGCTAACCCCTTTACTTTTTTTTTTCCGGATTTTTTTCAAAAAATCAGAAATAATATTTTTAGCCAAAATACAGCCTTCTCGTTTTCACAGAAGGTTTAAAACGACTTTATCTAACCGTTTTTGACCCTAACTGAAATGTTTAAAAAGTGACCAAAATCGGTCAAAAAGTAAAGGCTAACCCCTTTACTTTTTTTTTCCGGATTTTTTTCAAAAAATCAGTAAAAATATTTTTAGCCACAATACAGCCTTCTCGTTTTCACAGAAGGTTTAAAACGACTTTATTAAACCGTTTTGACCCTCACTGAAAAGTTTCAAAAGTGACCAAAATCGGTCAAAAAGTAAAGGCTAACCCCTTTACTTTTTTTTTCCGGATTTTTTTCAAAAAATCAGAAAAAATATTTTTAGCCACAATACAGCCTTCTCGTTTTCACAGAAGGTTTTAAAACGACTTTATCTAACCGTTTTTTGACCCTCACTGAAAAGTTTCAAAAGTGACCAAAAATCGGTCAAAAAGTAAAGGCTAAACCCTTTACTTTTTTTTTTCCGGATTTTTTTCAAAAAATCAGAAAAAATATTTTTAGCCACAATACAGCCTTCTCGTTTTCACAGAAGGTTTAAAACGACTTTATCTAACCGTTTTTGACCCTCACTGAAAAGTTTCAAAAGTGACCAAAATCGGTCAAAAAGTAAAATCTAACTAACCCCTTTACTTTTTTTTTCCGGATTTTTTTCAAAAAATCAGTAAACAATATTTTAAGCCACAATACAGCCTTCATCGTTTTCACAGAAGGTTTAAAACGACTTTATCTAACCGTTTTTTGACCCTACTGAAAAGTTTCAAAAGTGACCAAAATCGGTCAAAAAGTAAAGCTAACCCCTTTACTTTTTTTTTTTCCGGATTTTTTTCAAAAAAATCAGAAAAAATATTTTTAGCCACAATACAGCCTTCTCGTTTTCACAGAAGGTTTAAAACGACTTTATCTAAACGTTTTTTACCCTCACTGAAAAGTTTCAAAAAGTGACCAAAATCGGTCAAAAAGTAAAGGCTAACCCCTTTACTTTTTTTTTCCGGATTTTTTTTCAAAAAATCAGAAAAATATTTTTTAGCCACAATACAGCCCTTCCTCGTTTTCACAGAAGGTTTAAAACGACTTTATCTAACCGTTTTTGACCCTAACTGAAAAGTTTCAAAAGTGACCAAAATCGGTCAAAAAGTAAAGGCTAACCCCTTTACTTTTTTTTTTTCCGGATTTTTTTCAAAAAAATCAGAAAAAATATTTTTAGCCACAATACAGCCTTCTCGTTTTCACAGAAGGTTTAAAAACGACATTATCTAACCGTTTTTGACCCTAACTGAAAAGTTTCAAAAGTTGACCAAAATCGGTCAAAAAGTAAAGGCTAACCCCTTTACTTTTTTTTTTCCGGATTTTTTTCAAAAAATCAGAAAAAATATTTTTAGCCACAATACAGCCTTCTCGTTTTCACAGAAGGTTTAAAACGACTTTATCTAACCGTTTTTGACCCCTCACTGAAAAGTTTCAAAAGTGACCAAAATCGGTCAAAAAGTAAAGGCTAACACCCTTTACTTTTTTTTTTCCGGATTTTTTTCAAAAAAATCAGAAAACTATATTTTTTAGTCCACAATACAGCCTTCTCGTTTTCACAGAAGGTTTAAAACGACTTTATCTAACCGTTTTTGACCCTAACTGAAAAGTTTCAAAAGTGACCAAAATCGGTCAAAAAGTAAAGGCTAACCCCTTTACTTTATTTTTTTCCGGATTTTTTTCAAAAAATCAGAAAAATATTTTTAGCCACAATACACAATTCTCGTTTTTCACAGAAGGTTTAAAAACGACTTTATCTAACCGTTTTTGACCTAACTGAAAAGTTTCAAAGTGACCAAAAATCGGTCAAAAAGTAAAGGCTAACCCCTTTACTTTTTTTTTTCCGGATTTTTTTCAAAAAATCAGAAATAATATTTTTTAGCCACAATACAGCCTTCTCGTTTCACAGAAGGTTTAAACGACTTTATCTAACCGTTTTTGACCCTAACTGAAAAGTTTCAAAAGTGACCAAAATCGGTCAAAAAGTAAAGGCTAACCCTTTACTTTTTTTTTTCCGGATTTTTTTCAAAAAATCAGTAAAAATAATATTTTTAGCCACAATACAGCCTTCTCGTTTTCACAGAAGGTTTAAAACGACTTTATCTAACCGTTTTTGACCCTCACTGAAAAGTTTCAAAAGTGACCAAAATCGGTCAAAAAGTAAAGGCTAACCCCTTTACTTTTTTTTTTCCGGATTTTTTTCAAAAAATCAGAAAAAATATTTTTAGCCACAATACAGCCTTCTCGTTTTCACAGAAGGTTTAAAACGACTTTATCTAACCGTTTTTGACCCTAACTGAAAAGTTTCAAAAGTGACCAAAATCGGTCAAAAAGTAAAGGCTAACCCCTTTACTTTTTTTTTCCGGATTTTTTCAAAAAATCAGAAAAAATATTTTTAGCCACAATACAGCCTTTCGTTTTCACAGAAGGTTTAAAACGACTTTATCTAACCGTTTTTGACCCTCAACTGAAAAGTTTCAAAAGTGACCAAAATCGGTCAAAAAGTAAAGGCTAAACCCCTTTACTTTTTTTTTCCGGATTTTTTTTTCAAAAAATCAGAAAAAATATTTTTAGCCACAATACAGCCTTCTCGTTTTTCACAGAAGGTTTAAAACGACTTTATCTAACCGTTTTTGACCCTAACTGAAAAGTTTTCAAAAGTGACCAAAATCGGTCAAAAAGTAAAGGCTAACCCCTTTACTTTTTTTTTTCCGGATTTTTTTCAAAAAAATCAGAAAAAATATTTTTAGCCACAATACAGCCTTCTCGTTTTCACAGAAGGTTATTAAAAACGACTTTATCTAACCGTTTTTGACCCTAACTGAAAAGTTTCAAAAGTGACCAAAATCGGTCAAAAAGTAAAGGCTAACCCCTTTACTTTTTTTTTTCCGGATTTTTTTCAAAAAATCAGAAATAATATTTTTAGCCAAAATACAGCCTTCTCGTTTTCACAGAAGGTTTAAAACGACTTTATCTAACCGTTTTTGACCCTAACTGAAAAGTTTCAAAAGTGACCAAAATCGGTCAAAAAGTAAAGGCTAACCCCTTTACTTTTTTTTTCCGGATTTTTTTTCAAATCAGAAATATTTTTTAGCCACAATACAGCCTTCTCGTTTTCACAGAAGGTTTAAAACGACTTTATCTAAACGTTTTTGACCCTCACTGAAAAGTTTCAAAAGTGACCAAAATCGGTCAAAAAGTAAAGGCTAACCCCTTTACTCTTTTTTTTTTCCGGATTTTTTTCAAAAAATCAGAAAAAATATTTTTAGCCACAATACAGCCTTCTCGTTTTCACAGAAGGTTTAAAACGACTTTATCTAAACGTTTTTGACCCTCACTGAAAAGTTTCAAAAGTGACCAAAATCGGTCAAAAAGTAAAGGCTAACCCCTTTACTTTTTTTTTACGGATTTTTTTCAAAAAATCAGAAATAATATTTTTAGCCACAATACAGCCTTCTCGTTTTCACAGAAGGTTTAAAACGACTTTATCTAACCGTTTTTGACCCTAACTGAAAAGTTTCAAAAGTGACCAAAATCGGTCAAAAAGTAAAGGCTAACCCCTTTACTTTTTTTTTTTCGGATTTTTTTTCAAAAAATCAGAAAAAATATTTTTAGCCACAATACAGCCTTCTCGTTTTCACAGAAGGTTTTAAAACGACTTTATCTAACCGTTTTTGACCCTAACTGAAAAGTTTCAAAAGTGACCAAAATCGGTCAAAAAGTAAAGGCTAACCCCTTTACTTTTTTTTTCCGGATTTTTTTCAAAAAATCAGAAAAAATATTTTTAGCCACAATACAGCCTTCTCGTTTTCACAGAAGGTTTAAAACGACTTTATCTAACCGTTTTTTACCCTAACTGAAAAGTTTCAAAAGTGACCAAAATCGGTCAAAAAGTAAAGGCTAACCCCTTTACTTTTTTTTTTCCGGATTTTTTTCAAAAAATCAGAAAAAATATTTTTAGCCACAATACAGCCTTCTCGTTTTCACAGAAGGTTTAAAACGACTTTATCTAACCGTTTTTGACCCTAACTGAAAAGTTTCAAAAGTGACCAAAATCGGTCAAAAAGTAAAGGCTAACCCCTTTACTTTTTTTTTCCGGATTTTTTTCAAAAAATCAGAAAAAATATTTTTAGCCACAATACAGCCTTCTCGTTTTCACAGAAGGTTTAAAACGACTTTATCTAAACGTTTTTGACCTAACTGAAAAGTTTCAAAAGTGACCAAAATCGGTCAAAAAGTAAAGGCTAACCCCTTTACTTTTTTTTTTTCCGGATTTTTTTAAAAAAATCAGAAAAAATATTTTTAGCCACAATACAGCCTTCTCGTTTTCACAGAAGGTTTAAAACGACTTTATCTAACCGTTTTTGACCCTAACTGAAAAGTTTCAAAAGTGACCAAAATCGGTCAAAAAGTAAAGGCTAACTAACCCTTTTACTTTTTTTTTTCCGGATTTTTTTCAAAAAATCAGTAAAAATATTTTTAGCCACAATACAGCCTTCTCGTTTTCACAGAAGGTTTAAAACGACTATTATCTAACCGTTTTTTTGACCCTCACTGAAAAGTTTCAAAAGTGACCAAAATCGGTCAAAAAGTAAAGGCTAACCCCTTTACTTTTTTTTTACGGATTTTTTTCAAAAAATCAGAAATAATATTTTTAGCCACAATACAGCCTTCTCGTTTTCACAGAAGGTTTAAAACGACTTTATCTAACCGTTTTTTACCCTAACTGAAAAGTTTCAAAAGTGACCAAAATCGGTCAAAAAGTAAAGGCTAACCCCTTTACTTTTTTTTTTCCGGATTTTTTTCAAAAAATCAGAAAAAATATTTTTAGCCACAATACAGCCTTCTCGTTTTCACAGAAGGTTTAAAACGACTTTATCTAACCGTTTTTGACCCTAACTGAAAAGTTTCAAAAGTGACCAAAATCGGTCAAAAAGTAAAGGCTAACCCCTTTACTTTTTTTTTCCGGATTTTTTTCAAAAAATCAGAAAAAATATTTTTAGCCACAATACAGCCTTCTCGTTTTCACAGAAGGTTTAAAACGACTTTATCTAACCGTTTTTGACCCTCACTGAAAAGTTTCAAAAGTGACCAAAATCGGTCAAAAAGTAAAGGCTAACCCCCTTTACTTTTTTTTTCCGGATTTTTTTCAAAAAATCAGAAAAAAATTTTTGACCACAATACAGCCTTCTCGTTTTTACAGAATGTTTAAAACGACTTTATCTAACCGTTTTTGACCCTAACTGAAAAGTTTCAAAAGTGACCAAAATCGGTCAAAAAGTAAAGGCTAACCCCTTTACTTTTTTTTTTTTCCGGATTTTTTTCAAAAAATCAGAAAAAATATTTTTAGCCACAATACAGCCTTCTCGTTTTCACAGAAGGTTTAAAACGACTTTATCTAACCGTTTTTGACCCTCACTGAAAAGTTTCAAAAGTGACCAAAATCGGTCAAAAAGTAAAGGCTAACCCCTTTACTTTTTTTTTTCCGGATTTTTTTCAAAAAAAAAAGAAAAAATATTTTTAGCCAATAATACAGCCTTCTCGTTTTCACAGAAGGTTTAAAACGACTTTATCTAACCGTTTTTGACCCTCACTGAAAAGTTTAAAAAGTGACCAAAATCGGTCAAAAAGTAAAGGCTAACCCCTTTACTTTTTTTTTCCGGATTTTTTTCAAAAAATCAGAAAAAATATTTTTAGCCACAATACAGCCTTCTCGTTTTCACAGAAGGTTTAAAACGACTTTATCTAACCGTTTTTTAACCCTAACTGAAAAGTTTCAAAAGTGACCAAAATCGGTCAAAAAGTAAAGGCTAACCCCTTTACTTTTTTTTTCCGGATTTTTTTCAAAAAATCAGAAAAAATATTTTTAGCCACAATACAGCCTTCTCGTTTTCACAGAAGGTTTAAAACGACTTTATCTAACCGTTTTTGACCCTAACTGAAAAGTTTCAAAAGTGACCAAAATCGGTCAAAAAGTAAAGGCTAACCCCTTTACTTTTTTTTTTCCGGATTTTTTTCAAAAAATCAGAAAAAATATTTTTAGCCACAATACAGCCTTCTCGTTTTTCACAGAAGGTTTAAAACGACTTTATCTAACCGTTTTTTGACCCTAACTGAAAAGTTTCAAAAGTGACCAAAATCGGTCAAAAAGTAAAGGCTAACCCCTTTACTTTTTTTTTCCGGATTTTTTTCAAAAAATCATAAAAAATATTTTTAGCCACAATACAGCCTTCTCGTTTTCACAGAAGGTTTAAAACGACTTTATCTAAACGTTTTTGACCCTCACTGAAAAGTTTCAAAAGTGACCAAAATCGGTCAAAAAGTAAAGGCTAACCCCTTTACTTTTTTTTTTTCCGGATTTTTTTCAAAAAATCAGAAATAATATTTTTAGCCACAATACAGCCTTCTCGTTTTCACAGAAGGTTTAAAACGACTTTATCTAACCGTTTTTGACCCTAACTGAAAAGTTTCAAAAGTGACCAAAATCGGTCAAAAAGTAAAGGCTAAGCCCTTTACGTTTTTTTTTATTTTTTTCAAAAAATCAGAAAAAAATATTTTTAGCCACAATACAGCCTTCTCGTTTTCACAAAGATTTAAAACGACTTTATCTAACCGTTTTTGACCCTAACTGAAAAGTTTCAAAAGTGACCAAAATCGGTCAAAAAGTAAAGGCTAATACTTTTTTTTTTCCGGATTTTTTTCAAAAAATCAGAAAAATATTTTTTAGCCACAATACAGCCTTCTCGTTTTCACACAAGGTTTAAAAACGACTTTATCTAACCGTTTTTGACCCTAACTGAAAAGTTTCAAAAGTGACCAAAATCGGTCAAAAAGTAAAGGCTAACCCCTTTACTTTTTTTTTTCCGGATTTTTTTCAAAAAATATCAGAAAAAATATTTTTAGCCACAATACAGCCTTCTCGTTTTCACAGAAGGTTTAAAACGACTTTATCTAACCGTTTTTGACCCTAACTGAAAAGTTTCAAAAGTGACCAAAATCGGTCAAAAAGTAAAGGCTAACCCCTTTACTTTTTTTTTTCCGGATTTTTTTCAAAAAATCAGAAAAAATATTTTTAGCCACAATACAGCCTTCTCGTTTTCACAGAAGGTTTAAAACGACTTTATCTAACCGTTTTTGACCCTAACTGAAAAGTTTCAAAAGTGACCAAAATCGGTCAAAAAGTAAAGGCTAACCCCTTTACTTTTTTTTTTCCGAATTTTTTCAAAAAATCAGAAAAAATATTTTTAGCCACAATACAGCCTTCTCGTTTTCACAGAAGGTTTAAAACGACTTTATCTAACCGTTTTTGACCCTAACTGAAAAGTTTCAAAAGTGACCAAAATCGGTCAAAAAGTAAAGGCTAACCCCTTTACTTTTTTTTTTCCGGATTTTTTTTCAAAAATCAGAAAAAATATTTTTAGCACAATACAGCCTTCTCGTTTTCACAGAAGGTTTAAAAACGACTTTATCTAACCGTTTTTGACCCTAACTGAAAAGTTTCAAAAGTGACCAAAATCGGTCAAAAAGTAAAGGCTAACCCCCTTTACTTTTTTTTTTCCGGATTTTTTTCAAAAAATCAGAAAAATATTTTTAGCCACAATACAGCCTTCTCGTTTTCACAGAAGGTTTAAAACGACTTTATCTAACCGTTTTTTACCCTAACTGAAAAGTTTCAAAAGTGACCAAAATCGGTCAAAAAGTAAAGGCTAACAACCCCTTTACTTTTTTTTTTCCGGATTTTTTTCAAAAAATCAGAAAAAATATTTTTAGCCACAATACAGCCTTCTCGTTTTCACAGAAGGTTTAAAACGACTTTATCTAACCGTTTTTGACCCTAACTGAAAAGTTTCAAAAGTGACCAAAATCGGTCAAAAAGTAAAGGCTAACCCCTTTACTTTTTTTTTTCGGATTTTTTCAAAAAATCAGAAAAAAAATTTTTTAGCCACAATACAGCCTTCTCGTTTTCACAGAAGGTTTAAAACGACTTTATCTAACCGTTTTTTACCCTAACTGAAAAGTTTCAAAAGTGACCAAAATCGGTCAAAAAGTAAAGGCTAACCCCTTTACTTTTTTTTTTTTCCAGATTTTTTTCAAAAAATCAGAAAAAATATTTTTAGCCACAATACAGCCTTCTCGTTTTCACAGAAGGTTTAAAACGACTTTATCTAACCGTTTTTGACCCTAACTGAAAAGTTTCAAAAGTGACCAAAATCGGTCAAAAAGTAAAGGCTAACCCCTTTACTTTTTTTTTTCCGGATTTTTTTCAAAAAATCAGAAAAAATATATTTAGCCACAATACAGCCTTCTCGTTTTCACAGAAGGTTTAAAACGACTTTATCTAACCGTTTTTGACCCTAACTGAAAAGTTTCAAAAGTGACCAAAATCGGTCAAAAAGTAAAGGCTAACCCCTTTACTTTTTTTTCCGGATTTTTCTCAAAAAATCAGAAAAAATATTTTCTAACAGTTTTTGACCCTAACTGAAAAGTTTCAAAAGTGACCAAAATCGGTAAAAAAGTAAAGGCTAACCCCTTTACTTTTTTTTTTCCGGATTTTTTTCAAAAAATCAAAAAAAAATTTTTTAGCCACAATACAGCCTTCTCGTTTTCGCAGAAGGTTTAAAACGACTTTATCTAACCGTTTTTTACCCTAACTGAAAAGTTTCAAAAGTGACCAAAATCGGTCAAAAAGTAAAGGCTAACCCCTTTACTTTTTTTTTTCCGGATTTTTTTCAAAAAATCAGAAAAAATATTTTTAGCCACAATACAGCCTTCTCGTTTTCACAGAAGGTTTAAAACGACTTTATCTAACCGTTTTTGACCCTAACTGAAAAGTTTCAAAAGTGACCAAAATCGGTCAAAAAGTAAAGGCTAACCCTTTACTTTTTTTTTTTCCGGATTTTTTTTCAAAAAAATCAGAAAAATATTTTTGCCACAATACAGCCTTCTCGTTTTCACAGAAGGTTTAAAACGACTTTATCTAAACGTTTTTTTTCTGTTTCAAAAGTGACCAAAATCGGTTAAAGGCTAACCCTTTACTTTTTTTTTTCCGGATTTTTTTTCAAAAAATCAGAAAAAATATTTTTAGCCACAATACAGCCTTCTCGTTTTCACAGAAGGTTTTAAAACGACTTTATCTAACCGTTTTTGACCCTAACTGAAAAGTTTCAAAAGTGACCAAAATCGGTCAAAAAAGTAAAGGCTAACCCCTTTACTTTTTTTTTTCCGGATTTTTTTCAAAAAATCAGAAAAAATATTTTTAGCCACAATACAGCCTTCTCGTTTTCACAGAAGGTTTAAAACGACTTTATCTAAACGTTTTTGACCCTAACTGAAAAGTTTTCAAAAGTGACCAAAATCGGTCAAAAAGTAAAGGCTAACCCCTTACTTTTTTTTTCCGGATTTTTTTCAAAAAATCAAATCAGAAAAAATATTTTTAGCCACAATACAGCCTTCTCGTTTTCACAGAAGGTTTAAAACGACTTTATCTAACCGTTTTTGACCCTAACTGAAAAGTTTCAAAAGTGACCAAAATCGGTCAAAAAGTAAAGGCTAACCCCTTTACTTTTTTTTTCCCGGATTTTTTTCAAAAAATCAGAAAAAATATTTTTAGCCAACAATACAGCCTTCTCGTTTTCACAGAAGGTTTAAAACGACTTTATCTAACCGTTTTTTGACCCTAACTGAAAAGTTTCAAAAGTGACCAAAATCGGTCAAAAAGTAAAGGCTAACCCTTTACTTTTTTTTTTCCGGATTTTTTTTCAAAAAATCAGAAAAAATATTTTTAGCCACAATACAGCCTTCTCGTTTTCACAGAAGGTTTTAAAACGACTTTATCTAACCGTTTTTTGACCCTAACTGAAAAGTTTCAAAAAGTGACCAAAATCGGTCAAAAAGTAAAGGCTAACCCCTTTACTTTTTTTTTTCCGGATTTTTTTCAAAAAATCAGAAAAAATATTTTTAGCCACAATACAGCCTTCTCGTTTTTCACAGAAGGTTTAAAACGACTTTATCTAACCGTTTTTGACCCTAACTGAAAAGTTTCAAAAGTGACCAAAATCGGTCAAAAAAGTAAAGGCTAACCCCTTTACTTTTTTTTTTCCGGATTTTTTTCAAAAAATCAGAAAAAAATATTTTTAGCCACAATACAGCCTTCTCGTTTTCACAGAAGTTTTAAAAACGACTTTATCTAACCGTTTTTGACCCTAACTGAAAAGAGTTTCAAAAGTGACTTTTCAAAAAATCAGAAATTTTAGTTTCAAAAGTGACCAAAATCGGTCAAAAAGTAAAGGCTAACCCCTTTTACTTTTTTTTTCCGGATTTTTTTTTTCAAAAATCAGAAAAATATTTTTTAGCCACAATACAGCCTTCTCGTTTTCACAGAAGGTTTAAAACGACTTTATCTAAACGTTTTTGACCCTAACTGAAAAGTTTCAAAAGTGACCAAATCGGTCAAAAAGTAAAGGCTAACCCCTTTACTTTTTTTTTTCCGGATTTTTTTCAAAAATCAGAAAAAATATTTTTAGCCACAATACAGCCTTCTCGTTTTCACAGAATTTTTTAAAACGAACTGAAAGTTTTCAAAAGTGACCAAAATCGGTCAAAAAGTAAAGGCTAACCCCTTTACTTTTTTTTTTCCGGATTTTTTTCAAAAAATCAGAAAAAATATTTTTTAGCCACAATACAGCCTTCTCGTTTTCACAGAAGGTTTAAAACGACTTTATCTAACCGTTTTTGACCCTAACTGAAAAGTTTCAAAAGTGACCAAAATCGGTCAAAAAGTAAAGGCTAACCCCTTTACTTTTTTTTTTCCGGATTTTTTTCAAAAAAATCAGAAAAAATATTTTTAGCCCACAATACAGCCTTCTCGTTTTCACAGAATGTTTAAAACGACTTTATTTAACCGTTTTTGACCCTAACTGAAAAGTTTCAAAAGTGACCAAAATCGGTAAAAAGTAAAGGCTAACCCCTTTACTTTTTTTTTTTTCCAGATTTTTTTCAAAAAATCAGAAAAAATATTTTTAGCCACAATACAGCCTTCTCGTTTTCACAGAAGGTTTAAAACGACTTTATCTAACCGTTTTTGACCCTAACTGAAAAGTTTCAAAAGTGACCAAAATCGGTCAAAAAGTAAAGGCTAACCCCTTTACTTTTTTTTTTCCGGATTTTTTTCAAAAAATCAGAAATAATATTTTTAGCCAAAATACAGCCTTCTCGTTTTCACAGAAGGTTTAAAACGACTTTATCTAACCGTTTTTGACCCTAACTGAAAAGTTTTCAAAAAAGTGACCAAAATCGGTCAAAAAGTAAAGGCTAACCCCTTTACTTTTTTTTTCCGGATTTTTTTCAAAAAATCAGAAATAATATTTTTAGCCAAAATACAGCCTTCTCGTTTTCACAGAAGGTTTAAAACGACTTTATCTAACCGTTTTTGACCCTAACTGAAATGTTTAAAAAGTGACCAAAATGGGTCAAAAAGTAAAGGCTAACCCCTTTACTTTTTTTCCCCGAATTTTTTTCAAAAAATCAGAAAAAATATTTTTAGCCACAATACAGCCTTCTCGTTTTCACAGAAGATTTAAAACGACTTTATCTAACCGTTTTTGACCCTAACTGAAAAGTTTCAAAAGTGAGCAAAATCGGTCAAAAAGTAAAGGCTAACCCCTTTACTTTTTTTTTTCCGGATTTTTTTCAAAAAATCAGAAAAAATATTTTTAGCCACAATACAGCCTTCTCGTTTTCACAGAAGGTTTAAAACGACTTTATCTAACCGTTTTTGACCCTAACTGAAAAGTTTCAAAAGTGACCAAAATCGGTCAAAAAGTAAAGGCTAACCCCTTTACTTTTTTTTTTCCGGATTTTTTTCAAAAAATCAGAAAAAATATTTTTAGCCACAATACAGCCTTCTCGTTTTCACAGAAGGTTTAAAACGACTTTATCTAACCGTTTTTGACCCTAACTGAAAAGTTTCAAAAGTGACCAAAATCGGTCAAAAAGTAAAGGCTAACCCCTTTACTTTTTTTTTCCCGGATTTTTTTCAAAAAATCAGAAAAAATATTTTTAGCCACAATACAGCCTTCTCGTTTTCACAGAAGGTTTAAAACGACTTTATCTAACCGTTTTTGACCCTAACTGAAAAGTTTCGAAAGTGACCAAAATCGGTCAAAATGTAAAGGCTAAAACCTTTACTTTTTTTTTTCCGGATTTTTTTCAAAAAATCAAAAAAAAAATTTTTAGCCACAATACAGCCTTCTCGTTTTCGCAGAAGGTTTAAAACGACTTTATCTAACCGTTTTTTACCCTAACTGAAAAGTTTCAAAAGTGACCAAAATCGGTCAAAAAGTAAAGGCTAACCCCTTTACTTTTTTTTTCCGGATTTTTTTCAAAAAATCAGAAAAAATATTTTTAGCCACAATACAGCCTTCTCGTTTTCACAGAAGGTTTAAAACGACTTTATCTAACCGTTTTTTGACCCTAACTGAAAAGTTTCAAAAGTGACCAAAATCGGTCAAAAAGTAAAGGCTAACCCCTTTACTTTTTTTATTCCGGATTTTTTTTCAAAAAAATCAGAAAAAATATTTTTAGCCACAATACAGCCTTCTCGTTTTCACAGAATGTTTAAAACGACTTTATCTAACCGTTTTTGACCCTAACTGAAAAGTTTCAAAAGTGACCAAAATCGGTCAAAAAGTAAAGGCTAACCCCTTTACTTTTTTTTCCCGGATTTTTTTTCAAAAAATCAGAAAAAATATTTTTAGCCACAATACAGCCTTCTCGTTTTCACAGAAAGGTTTAAAACGACTTTATCTAACCGTTTTTGACCCTAACTGAAAAGTTTCAAAAGTGACCAAAATCGGTCAAAAAGTAAAGGCTAACCCCTTTACTTTTTTTTTTCCGGATTTTTTTCAAAAAATCAGAAAAAATATTTTTAGCCACAATACAGCCTTCTCGTTTTCACAGAAGGTTTAAAACGACTTTATCTAAACGTTTTTGACCCTCACTGAAAAGTTTCAAAAGTGACCAAAATCGGTCAAAAAGTAAAGGCTAACCCCTTTACTTTTTTTTTTCCGGATTTTTTTCAAAAAATCAGAAATAATATTTTTAGCCAAAATACAGCCTTCTCGTTTTCACAGAAGGTTTAAAACGACTTTATCTAACCGTTTTTGACCCTAACTGAAAAGTTTCAAAAGTGACCAAAATCGGTCAAAAAGTAAAGGCTAACCCCTTTACCTTTTTTTTACGGATTTTTTTCAAAAAATCAGAAAAAATATTTTTAGCCACAATACAGCCTTCTCGTTTTCACAGAAGATTTAAAACGACTTTATCTAACCGTTTTTGACCCTAACTGAAAAGTTTCAAAAGTGAGCAAAATCGGTCAAAAAGTAAAGGCTAACCCCTTTACTTTTTTTTTTCCGGATTTTTTTCAAAAAATCAGAAAAATTTTTTTGACCACAATACAGCCTTCTCGTTTTTACAGAATGTTTAAAACGACTTTATCTAACCGTTTTTGACCCTAACTGAAAAGTTTCAAAAGTGACCAAAATCGGTCAAAAAGTAAAGGCTAACCCCTTTACTTTTTTTTTTCCGGATTTTTTTCAAAAAATCAGAAAAAATATTTTTAGCCACAATACAGCCTTCTCGTTTTCACAGAAGTTTTAAAACGACTTTATCTAACCGTTTTTGACCCTAACTGAAAAGTTTCAAAAGTGACCAAAATCGGTCAAAAAGTAAAGGCTAACCCCTTTACCTTTTTTTTACGGATTTTTTTCAAAAAATCAGAAAAAATATTTTTAGCCACAATACAGCCTTCTCGTTTTCACAGAAGGTTTAAAACGACTTTATCTAACCGTTTTTGACCCTAACTGAAAAGTTTCAAAAGTGACCAAAATCGGTCAAAAAGTAAAGGCTAACCCCTTTACTTTTTTTTTCCGGATTTTTTTCAAAAAATCAGAAAAAATATTTTTAGCCACAATACAGCCTTCTCGTTTTCACAGAAGGTTTAAAACGACTTTATCTAACCGTTTTTGACCCTAACTGAAAAGTTTCAAAAGTGACCAAAATCGGTCAAAAAGTAAAGGCTAACCCCTTTACTTTTTTTTTTCCGGATTTTTTTCAAAAATCAGAAAAAAATATTTTTAGCCACAATACAGCCTTCTCGTTTTCACAGAATGTTTAAAACGACTTTATCTAACCGTTTTTGACCCTAACTGAAAAGTTTCAAAAGTGACCAAAATCGGTCAAAAAGTAAAGGCTAACCCCTTTACTTTTTTTTTTCCGGATTTTTTTCAAAAAATCAGAAAAAATATTTTTAGCCACAATACAGCCTTCTCGTTTTCACAGAAGGTTTTAAAAACGACTTTATCTAACCGTTTTTTGACCCTAACTGAAAAGTTTCAAAAGTGACCAAAATCGGTCAAAAAGTAAAGGCTAACCCCTTTACTTTTTTTTTTCCGGATTTTTTTCAAAAAATCAGAAAAAATATTTTTAGCCACAATACAGCCTTCTCGTTTTCACAGAAGGTTTAAAACGACTTTATCTAACCGTTTTTGACCCTAACTGAAAAGTTTCAAAAGTGACCAAAATCGGTCAAAAAGTAAAGGCTAACCCCTTTACTTTTTTTTTTCGGAATTTTTTTCAAAAAATCAGAAAAAATATTTTTAGCCACAATACAGCCTTCTCGTTTTCACAGAAGGTTTTAAAACGACTTTATCTAACCGTTTTTGACCCTAACTGAAAAGTTTCAAAAGTGACCAAAATCGGTCAAAAAAAAAGGCTAACCCCTTTACTTTTTTTTTCCGGATTTTTTTCAAAAAATCAGAAAAAAATATTTTTAGCCACAATACAGCCTTCTCGTTTTCACAGAAGGTTTAAAACGACTTTATCTAACCGTTTTTGACCCTAACTGAAAAGTTTCAAAAGTGACCAAAATCGGTCAAAAAGTAAAGGCTAACCCCTTTACTTTTTTTTTTCCGGATTTTTTTCAAAAAATCAGAAAAAATATTTTTAGCCACAATACAGCCTTCTCGTTTTCACAGAAGGTTTAAAACGACTTTATCTAACCGTTTTTGACCCTAACTGAAAAGTTTCAAAAGTGACCAAAATCGGTCAAAAAGTAAAGGCTAACCCCTTTACTTTTTTTTTTCCGGATTTTTTTCAAAAAATCAGAAAAAATATTTTTAGCCACAATACAGCCTTCTCGTTTTCACAGAAGGTTTAAAACGACTTTATCTAACCGTTTTTGACCCTCACTGAAAAGTTTCAAAAGTGACCAAAATCGGTCAAAAAGTAAAGGCTAACCCCTTTACTTTTTTTTTTCCGGATTTTTTTTCAAAAAATCAGAAAAAAATATTTTTAGCCACAATACAGCCTTCTCGTTTTCACAGAAGGTTTAAAACGACTTTATCTAACCGTTTTTGACCCTCACTGAAAAGTTTCAAAAGTGACCAAAATCGGTCAAAAAGTAAAGGCTAACCCCTTTACTTTTTTTTTCCGGATTTTTTTCAAAAAATCAGAAAATATATTTTTAGCCACAATACAGCCTTCTCGTTTTCACAGAAGGTTTAAAACGACTTTATCTAACCGTTTTTGACCCTCACTGAAAAGTTTCAAAAGTGACCAAAATCGGTCAAAAAGTAAAGGCTAACCCCTTTACTTTTTTTTTTCCGGATTTTTTTCAAAAAATCAGAAAAAATATTTTTAGCCACAATACAGCCTTCTCGTTTTCACAGAAGGTTTAAAACGACTTTATCTAACCGTTTTTGACCCTAACTGAAAAGTTTCAAAAGTGACCAAAATCGGTCAAAAAGTAAAGGCTAACCCCTTTACTTTTTTTTTTCCGGATTTTTTTCAAAAAATCAGAAAAAAATATTTTTAGCCACAATACAGCCTTCTCGTTTTCACAGAAGGTTTAAAACGACTTTATCTAACCGTTTTTGACCCTAACTGAAAAGTTTCAAAAGTGACCAAAATCGGTCAAAAAGTAAAGGCTAACCCCTTTACTTTTTTTTTTCCGGATTTTTTTCAAAAAATCAGAAAAAATATTTTTAGCCACAATACAGCCTTCTCGTTTTCACAGAAGGTTTAAAACGACTTTATCTAACCGTTTTTGACCCTAACTGAAAAGTTTCAAAAGTGACCAAAATCGGTCAAAAAGTAAAGGCTAACCCCTTTACTTTTTTTTTTCCGGATTTTTTTCAAAAAATCAGAAAAAATATTTTTAGCCACAATACAGCCTTCTCGTTTTCACAGAAGGTTTAAAACGACTTTATCTAACCGTTTTTGACCCTAACTGAAAAGTTTCAAAAGTGACCAAAATCGGTCAAAAAGTAAAGGCTAACCCCTTTACTTTTTTTTTCCGGATTTTTTTCAAAAAATCAGAAAAAATATTTTTAGCCACAATACAGCCTTCTCGTTTTCACAGAAGGTTTAAAACGACTTTATCTAACCGTTTTTGACCCTAACTGAAAAGTTTCAAAAGTGACCAAAATCGGTCAAAAAGTAAAGGCTAACCCCTTTACTTTTTTTTTTCCGGATTTTTTTCAAAAAATCAGAAAAAATATTTTTAGCCACAATACAGCCTTCTCGTTTTCACAGAAGGTTTAAAACGACTTTATCTAACCGTTTTTGACCCTAACTGAAAAGTTTCAAAAGTGACCAAAATCGGTCAAAAAGTAAAGGCTAACCCCTTTACTTTTTTTTTTCCGGATTTTTTTCAAAAAATCAGAAAAAATATTTTTAGCCACAATACAGCCTTCTCGTTTTCACAGAAGGTTTAAAACGACTTTATCTAACCGTTTTTGACCCTAACTGAAAAGTTTCAAAAGTGACCAAAATCGGTCAAAAAGTAAAGGCTAACCCCTTTACTTTTTTTTTTCCGGATTTTTTTCAAAAAATCAGAAAAAATATTTTTAGCCACAATACAGCCTTCTCGTTTTCACAGAAGGTTTAAAACGACTTTATCTAACCGTTTTTGACCCTAACTGAAAAGTTTCAAAAGTGACCAAAATCGGTCAAAAAGTAAAGGCTAACCCCTTTACTTTTTTTTTTCCGGATTTTTTTCAAAAAATCAGAAAAAATATTTTTAGCCACAATACAGCCTTCTCGTTTTCACAGAATGTTTAAAACGACTTTATCTAACCGTTTTTGACCCTAACTGAAAAGTTTCAAAAGTGACCAAAATCGGTCAAAAAGTAAAGGCTAACCCCTTTACTTTTTTTTTTCCGGATTTTTTTCAAAAAATCAGAAAAAATATTTTTAGCCACAATACAGCCTTCTCGTTTTCACAGAAGGTTTAAAACGACTTTATCTAACCGTTTTTGACCCTAACTGAAAAGTTTCAAAAGTGACCAAAATCGGTCAAAAAGTAAAGGCTAACCCCTTTACTTTTTTTTTTCCGGATTTTTTTCAAAAAATCAGAAAAAATATTTTTAGCCACAATACAGCCTTCTCGTTTTCACAGAAGGTTTAAAACGACTTTATCTAACCGTTTTTGACCCTAACTGAAAAGTTTCAAAAGTGACCAAAATCGGTCAAAAAGTAAAGGCTAACCCCTTTACTTTTTTTTTCCGGATTTTTTTCAAAAAATCAGAAAAAATATTTTTAGCCACAATACAGCCTTCTCGTTTTCACAGAAGGTTTAAAACGACTTTATCTAACCGTTTTTGACCCTAACTGAAAAGTTTCAAAAGTGACCAAAATCGGTCAAAAAGTAAAGGCTAACCCCTTTACTTTTTTTTTTCCGGATTTTTTTCAAAAAATCAGAAAAAATATTTTTAGCCACAATACAGCCTTCTCGTTTTCACAGAAGGTTTAAAACGACTTTATCTAACCGTTTTTGACCCTAACTGAAAAGTTTCAAAAGTGACCAAAATCGGTCAAAAAGTAAAGGCTAACCCCTTTACTTTTTTTTTTCCGGATTTTTTTCAAAAAATCAGACAAAAAATCAGAAAAAATATTTTTAGCCACAATACAGCCTTCTCGTTTTCACAGAAGGTTTAAAACGACTTTATCTAACCGTTTTTGACCCTAACTGAAAAGTTTCAAAAGTGACCCAAAAATCGGTCAAAAAGTAAAGGCTAACCCCTTTACTTTTTTTTTTTCCGGATTTTTTTCAAAAAATCAGAAAAAATATTTTTAGCCACAATACAGCCTTCTCGTTTTCACAGAAGGTTTAAAACGACTTTATCTAACCGTTTTTGACCCTAACTGAAAAGTTTCAAAAGTGACCAAAATCGGTCAAAAAGTAAAGGCTAACCCCTTTACTTTTTTTTTTCCGGATTTTTTTCAAAAAATCAGAAAAAATATTTTTAGCCACAATACAGCCTTCTCGTTTTCACAGAAGGTTTAAAACGACTTTATCTAACCGTTTTTGACCCTAACTGAAAAGTTTCAAAAGTGACCAAAATCGGTCAAAATGTAAAGGCTAACCCCTTTACTTTTTTTTTTCCGGATTTTTTTCAAAAAATCAGAAAAAATATTTTTAGCCACAATACAGCCTTCTCGTTTTCACAGAAGGTTTAAAACGACTTTATCTAACCGTTTTTGACCCTAACTGAAAAGTTTCAAAAGTGACCAAAATCGGTCAAAAAGTAAAGGCTAACCCCTTTACTTTTTTTTTTCCGGATTTTTTTCAAAAAATCAGAAAAAATATTTTTAGCCACAATACAGCCTTCTCGTTTTCACAGAAGGTTTAAAACGACTTTATCTAACCGTTTTTGACCCTAACTGAAAAGTTTCAAAAGTGACCAAAATCGGTCAAAAAGTAAAGGCTAACCCCTTTACTTTTTTTTTTCCGGATTTTTTTCAAAAAATCAGAAAAAATATTTTTAGCCACAATACAGCCTTCTCGTTTTCACAGAAGGTTTAAAACGACTTTATCTAACCGTTTTTGACCCTAACTGAAAAGTTTCAAAAGTGACCAAAATCGGTCAAAAAGTAAAGGCTAACCCCTTTACTTTTTTTTTTCCGGATTTTTTTCAAAAAATCAGAAAAAATATTTTTAGCCACAATACAGCCTTCTCGTTTTCACAGAAGGTTTTAAAACGACTTTATCTAACCGTTTTTGACCCTCACTGAAAAGTTTCAAAAGTGACCAAAATCGGTCAAAAAGTAAAGGCTAACCCCTTTACTTTTTTTTTTCCGGATTTTTTTCAAAAAATCAGAAAAAATATTTTTAGCCACAATACAGCCTTCTCGTTTTCACAGAAGGTTTAAAACGACTTTATCTAAACCGTTTTTGACCTAACTGAAAAGTTTCAAAAGTGACCAAAATCGGTCAAAAAGTAAAGGCTAACCCCTTTACTTTTTTTTTCCGGATTTTTTTCAAAAAATCAGAAAAAATATTTTTAGCCACAATACAGCCTTCTCGTTTTCACAGAAGGTTTAAAACGACTTTATCTAACCGTTTTTGACCCTAACTGAAAAGTTTCAAAAGTGACCAAAATCGGTAAAAAAGTAAAGGCTAACCCCTTTACTTTTTTTTATCCGGATTTTTTTTCAAAAAATCAGAAAAAATATTTTTAGCCACAATACAGCCTTCTCGTTTTCACAGAAGGTTTAAAACGACTTTATCTAACCGTTTTTGACCCTAACTGAAAAGTTTCAAAAGTGACCAAAATCGGTCAAAAAGTAAAGGCTAACCCCTTTACTTTTTTTTTTCCGGATTTTTTTCAAAAAATCAGAAAAAATATTTTTAGCCACAATACAGCCTTCTCGTTTTCACAGAAGGTTTAAAACGACTTTATCTAACCGTTTTTGACCCTAACTGAAAAGTTTCAAAAGTGACCAAAATCGGTCAAAAAGTAAAGGCTAACCCCTTTACTTTTTTTTTCCGGATTTTTTTCAAAAAATCAGAAAAAATATTTTTAGCCACAATACAGCCTTCTCGTTTTCACAGAAGTTTTAAAACGACTTTATCTAACCGTTTTTGACCCTAACTGAAAAGTTTCAAAAGTGACCAAAATCGGTCAAAATGTAAAGGCTAACCCCTTTACTTTTTTTTTTCCGGATTTTTTTCAAAAAATCAGAAAAAATATTTTTAGCCACAATACAGCCTTCTCGTTTTCACAGAAGGTTTAAAACGACTTTATCTAACCGTTTTTGACCCTAACTGAAAAGTTTCAAAAGTGACCAAAATCGGTCAAAATGTAAAGGCTAACCCCTTTACTTTTTTTTTTCCGGATTTTTTTCAAAAAATCAGAAAAAATATTTTTAGCCACAATACAGCCTTCTCGTTTTCACAGAAGGTTTTAAAACGACTTTATCTAACCGTTTTTGACCCTAACTGAAAAGTTTCAAAAGTGACCAAAATCGGTCAAAAAGTAAAGGCTAACCCCTATACTTTTTTTTTCCGGATTTTTTTCAAAAAATCAGAAAAAATATTTTTAGCCACAATACAGCCTTCTCGTTTTCACAGAAGGTTTAAAACGACTTTATCTAACCGTTTTTGACCCTAACTGAAAAGTTTCAAAAGTGACCAAAATCGGTCAAAAAGTAAAGGCTAACCCCTTTACTTTTTTTTTTCCGGATTTTTTTCAAAAAATCAGAAAAAATATTTTTAGCCACAATACAGCCTTCTCGTTTTCACAGAAGGTTTAAAACGACTTTATCTAACCGTTTTTGACCCTAACTGAAAAGTTTCAAAAGTGACCAAAATCGGTCAAAAAGTAAAGGCTAACCCCTTTACTTTTTTTTTTCCGGATTTTTTTCAAAAAATCAAAAAAAATATTTTTAGCCACAATACAGCCTTCTCGTTTTCACAGAAGGTTTAAAACGACTTTATCTAACCGTTTCTGAACCTAACTGAAAAGTTTCAAAAGTGACCAAAATCGGTCAAAAAGTAAAGGCTAACCCCTTTACCCTTTTTTTTCCGGATTTTTTTCAAAAAATCAGAAAAAATATTTTTAGCGACAATACAGCCTTCTCGTTTTCACAAAAGGTTTAAAACGACTTTATCTAACCGTTTTTTACCCTAACTGAAAAGTTTCAAAAGTGACCAAAATCGGTCAAAAAGTAAAGGCTAACCCCTTTACCCTTTTTTTTCCGGATTTTTTTCAAAAAATCAGAAAAAATATTTTTAGCGACAATACAGCCTTCTCGTTTTCACAAAAGGTTTAAAACGACTTTATCTAACCGTTTTTGACTCTAACTGAAAAGTTTCAAAAGTGACCAAAAATCGGTCAAAAAGTAAAGGCTAACCCCTTTACCTTTTTTTTTCCGGATTTTTTTCAAAAAATCAGAAATAATATTTTTAGCCACAATACAGCCTTCTCGTTTTCACAGAAGGTTTAAAACGACTTTATCTAACCGTTTTTTACCCTAACTGAAAAGTTTCAAAAGTGACCAAAATCGGTCAAAAAGTAAAGGCTAACCCCTTTACTTTTTTTTTTCCGGATTTTTTTCAAAAAATCAGAAAAAATATTTTTAGCCACAATACAGCCTTCTCGTTTTCACAGAAGGTTTAAAACGACTTTATCTAACCGTTTTTGACCCTAACTGAAAAGTTTCAAAAGTGACCAAAATCGGTCAAAAAGTAAAGGCTAACCCCTTTACTTTTTTTTTTCCGGATTTTTTTCAAAAAATCAGAAAAAATATTTTTAGCCACAATACAGCCTTCTCGTTTTCACAGAAGGTTTAAAACGACTTTATCTAACCGTTTTTGACCCTAACTGAAAAGTTTCAAAAGTGACCAAAATCGGTCAAAAAGTAAAGGCTAACCCCTTTACTTTTTTTTTTTCCGGATTTTTTTCAAAAAATCAGAAAAAATATTTTTAGCCACAATACAGCCTTCTCGTTTTCACAGAAGGTTTAAAACGACTTTATCTAACCGTTTTTGACCCTAACTGAAAAGTTTCAAAAGTGACCAAAATCGGTCAAAAAGTAAAGGCTAACCCCTTTACTTTTTTTTTCCCGAATTTTTTTTCAAAAAATCAGAAAAAATATTTTTAGCCGCAATACAGCCTTCTCGTTTTCACAGAAGTTTAAAAACGACTTTATCTAACCGTTTTTGACCCTAACTGAAAAGTTTCAAAAGTGACCAAAATCGGTCAAAAAGTAAAGGCTAACCCCTTTACTTTTTTTTTTCCGGATTTTTTTCAAAAAATCAGAAAAAATATTTTTAGCCACAATACAGCCTTCTCGTTTTCACAGAAGTTTTAAAACGACTTTATTTAACCGTTTTTGACCCTAACTGAAAAGTTTCAAAAGTGACCAAAATCGGTCAAAAAGTAAAGGCTAACCCCTTTACTTTTTTTTTTCCGGATTTTTTTCAAAAAATCAGAAAAAATATTTTTTAGCCACAATACAGCCTTCTCGTTTTCACAGAAGGTTTAAAAACGACTTTATCTAACCGTTTTTGACCCTAACTGAAAAGTTTCAAAAGTGACCAAAATCGGTCAAAAAGTAAAGGCTAACCCCTTTACTTTTTTTTTTTCCGGATTTTTTTCAAAAAATCAGAAAAAATATTTTTAGCCACAATACAGCCTTCTCGTTTTCACAGAAGTTTTAAAACGACTTTATCTAACCGTTTTTGACCCTAACTGAAAAGTTTCAAAAGTGACCAAAATCGGTCAAAAAGTAAAGGCTAACCCCTTTACTTTTTTTTTTCCGGATTTTTTTCAAAAAATCAGAAAAAATATTTTTAGCCACAATACAGCCTTCTCGTTTTCACAGAAGGTTTAAAACGACTTTATCTAACCGTTTTTGACCCTAACTGAAAAGTTTCAAAAGTGACCAAAATCGGTCAAAAAGTAAAGGCTAACCCCTTTACCTTTTTTTTTTCCGGATTTTTTTCAAAAAATCAGAAAAAATATTTTTAGCCACAATACAGCCTTCTCGTTTTCACAGAAGGTTTAAAACGACTTTATCTAACCGTTTTTGACCCTAACTGAAAAGTTTCAAAAGTGACCAAAATCGGTCAAAAAGTAAAGGCTAACCCCTTTACTTTTTTTTTTTCCGGATTTTTTTCAAAAAATCAGAAAAAAATATTTTTAGCCACAATACAGCCTTCTCGTTTTCACAGAAGGTTTTAAAACGACTTTATCTAACCGTTTTTGACCCTAACTGAAAAGTTTCAAAAGTGACCAAAATCGGTCAAAAAGTAAAGGCTAACCCCTTTACTTTTTTTTTTTCCGGATTTTTTTCAAAAAATCAGAAAAAATATTTTTAGCCACAATACAGCCTTCTCGTTTTCACAGAAGGTTTAAAACGACTTTATCTAACCGTTTTTGACCCTAACTGAAAAGTTTCAAAAGTGACCAAAATCGGTCAAAAAGTAAAGGCTAACCCCTTTACTTTTTTTTTTCCGGATTTTTTTCAAAAAATCAGAAAAAATATTTTTAGCCACAATACAGCCTTCTCGTTTTCACAGAAGGTTTAAAACGACTTTATCTAACCGTTTTTGACCCTAACTGAAAAGTTTCAAAAGTGACCAAAATCGGTCAAAAAGTAAAGGCTAACCCCTTTACTTTTTTTTTTCCGGATTTTTTTCAAAAAATCAGAAAAAATATTTTTAGCCACAATACAGCCTTCTCGTTTTCACAGAAGGTTTAAAACGACTTTATCTAACCGTTTTTGACCCTAACTGAAAAGTTTCAAAAGTGACCAAAATCGGTCAAAAAGTAAAGGCTAACCCCTTTACTTTTTTTTTTCCGGATTTTTTTCAAAAAATCAGAAAAAATATTTTTAGCCACAATACAGCCTTCTCGTTTTCACAGAAGGTTTAAAACGACTTTATCTAACCGTTTTTGACCCTAACTGAAAAGTTTCAAAAGTGACCAAAATCGGTCAAAAAGTAAAGGCTAACCCCTTTACTTTTTTTTTTCCGGATTTTTTTCAAAAAATCAGAAAAAATATTTTTAGCCACAATACAGCCTTCTCGTTTTCACAGAAGGTTTAAAACGACTTTATCTAACCGTTTTTGACCCTAACTGAAAAAGTTTCAAAAGTGACCAAAATCGGTCAAAAAGTAAAGGCTAACCCCTTTACTTTTTTTTTTCCGGATTTTTTTCAAAAAATCAGAAAAAATATTTTTAGCCACAATACAGCCTTCTCGTTTTCACAGAAGCTTTAAAACGACTTTATCTAACCGTTTTTGACCCTAACTGAAAAGTTTCAAAAGTGACCAAAATCGGTCAAAAAGTAAAGGCTAACTAACCCCTTTACTTTTTTTTTTCCGGATTTTTTTCAAAAAATCAGAAAAAATATTTTTAGCCACAATACAGCCTTCTCGTTTTCACAGAAGGTTTAAAACGACTTTATCTAACCGTTTTTGACCCTAACTGAAAAGTTTCAAAAGTGACCAAAAATCGGTCAAAATGTAAAGGCTAACCCCTTTACTTTTTTTTTTCCGGATTTTTTTCAAAAAATCAGAAAAAATATTTTTTAGCCACAATTACAGCCTTCTCGTTTTCACAGAAGGTTTAAAACGACTTTATCTAACCGTTTTTGACCCTCACTGAAAAGTTTCAAAAGTGACCAAAATCGGTCAAAAAGTAAAGGCTAACCCCTTTACTTTTTTTTTCCGGATTTTTTTCAAAAAATCAGAAAAAATATTTTTAGCCACAATACAGCCTTCTCGTTTTCACAGAAGGTTTAAAACGACTTTATCTAACCGTTTTTGACCCTAACTGAAAAGTTTCAAAAGTGACCAAAATCGGTCAAAAAGTAAAGGCTAACCCCTTTACTTTTTTTTTTCCGGATTTTTTTCAAAAAATCAGAAAAAATATTTTTAGCCACAATACAGCCTTCTCGTTTTCACAGAAGGTTTAAAACGACTTTATCTAACCGTTTTTGACCCTAACTGAAAAGTTTCAAAAGTGACCAAAATCGGTCAAAAAGTAAAGGCTAACCCCTTTACTTTTTTTTTCCGGATTTTTTTCAAAAAATCAGAAAAAATATTTTTAGCCACAATACAGCCTTCTCGTTTTCACAGAAGGTTTAAAACGACTTTATCTAACCGTTTTTGACCCTAACTGAAAAGTTTCAAAAGTGACCAAAATCGGTCAAAAAGTAAAGGCTAACCCCTTTACTTTTTTTTTTCCGGATTTTTTTCAAAAAATCAGAAAAAATATTTTTAGCCACAATACAGCCTTCTCGTTTTCACAGAAGGTTTAAAACGACTTTATCTAACCGTTTTTGACCCTAACTGAAAAGTTTCAAAAGTGACCAAAATCGGTCAAAAAGTAAAGGCTAACCCCTTTACTTTTTTTTTCCGGATTTTTTTCAAAAAATCAGAAAAAATATTTTTAGCCACAATACAGCCTTCTCGTTTTCACAGAAGGTTTAAAACGACTTTATCTAACCGTTTTTGACCCTCACTGAAAAGTTTCAAAAGTGACCAAAATCGGTCAAAAAGTAAAGGCTAACCCCTTTACTTTTTTTTTTCCGGATTTTTTTCAAAAAATCAGAAAAAATATTTTTAGCCCCAATACAGCCTTCTCGTTTTCACAGAAGGTTTAAAACGACTTTATCTAACCGTTTTTGACCCTAACTGAAAAGTTTCAAAAGTGACCAAAATCGGTCAAAAAGTAAAGGCTAACCCCTTTACTTTTTTTTTCCGGATTTTTTTCAAAAAATCAGAAAAAATATTTTTAGCCACAATACAGCCTTCTCGTTTTCACAGAAGGCTTTAAACGACTTTATCTAACAGTTTTTGACTCTAACTGAAAAGTTTCAAAAGTGACCAAAATCGGTCAAAAAGTAAAGGCTAACCCCTTTACTTTTTTTTTTCCGGATTTTTTTCAAAAAATCAGAAAAAATATTTTTAGCCACAATACAGCCTTCTCGTTTTCACAGAAGGTTTAAAACGACTTTATCTAACCGTTTTTGACCCTCACTGAAAAGTTTCAAAAGTGACCAAAATCGGTCAAAATGTAAAGGCTAACCCCTTTACTTTTTTTTTTCCGGATTTTTTTCAAAAAATCAGAAAAAATATTTTTAGCCACAATACAGCCTTCTCGTTTTCACAGAAGGTTTAAAACGACTTTATCTAACCGTTTTTGACCCTAACTGAAAAGTTTCAAAAGTGACCAAAATCGGTCAAAAAGTAAAGGCTAACCCCTTTACTTTTTTTTTTCCGGATTTTTTTCAAAAAATCAGAAAAAATATTTTTAGCCACAATACAGCCTTCTCGTTTTCACAGAAGGTTTTAAAACGACTTTATCTAACCGTTTTTGACCCTAACTGAAAAGTTTCAAAAGTGACCAAAATCGGTCAAAAAGTAAAGGCTAACCCCTTTACTTTTTTTTTTCCGGATTTTTTTCAAAAAATCAGAAAAAATATTTTTAGCCACAATACAGCCTTCTCGCTTTCACAGAAGGTTTAAAACGACTTTATCTAACCGTTTCTGAACCTAACTGAAAAGTTTCAAAAGTGACCAAAATCGGTCAAAAAGTAAAGGCTAACCCCTTTACCTTTTTTTTTCCGAATTTTTTAAAAAAAATCAGAAAAAATATTTTTAGCCGCAATACAGCCTTCTCGTTTTTACAGAAGGTTTAAAACGACTTTATCTAACCGTTTTTGACCCTAACTGAAAAGTTTCAAAAGTGACCAAAATCGGTCAAAAAGTAAAGTCTAACCCCTATACTTTTTTTTTCCCGGATTTTTTTCAAAAAACCAGAAAAAATATTTTTAGCCACAATACAGCCTTCTCGTTTGCACAGAAGGTTTAAAACGACTTTAACACGTTTTTGACCCTAACTGAAAAGTTTCAAAAGTGACCAAAATCGGTCAAAAAAGTAAAGGCTAACCCCTTTACTTTTTTTTTCCGGATTTTTTTCAAAAAATCAGAAAAAATATTTTTAGCCACAATACAGCCTTCTCGTTTTCACAGAAGGTTTTAAAACGACTTTATCTAACCGTTTTTGACCATAACTGAAAAGTTTCAAAAGTGACCAAAATCGGTCAAAAAGTAAAGGCTAACCCCTTTACTTTTTTTTTTCCGGATTTTTTTCAAAAAATCAGAAAAAATATTTTTAGCCACAATACAGCCTTCTCGTTTTCACAGAAGGTTTAAAACGACTTTATCTAACCGTTTTTGACCCTAACTGAAAAGTTTCAAAAGTGACCAAAATCGGTCAAAATGTAAAGGCTAACCCCTTTACATTTTTTTTTCCGAATTTTTTTCAAAAAATCAGAAAAAAATATTTTTAGCCACAATACAGCCTTCTCGTTTTCACAGAATGTTTAAAACGACTTTATTTAACCGTTTTTGACCCTAACTGAAAAGTTTCAAAAGTGACCAAAATCGGTCAAAAAGTAAAGGCTAACCCCTTTACTTTTTTTTTTTCCAGATTTTTTTCAAAAAATCAGAAAAAATATTTTTAGCCACAATACAGCCTTCTCGTTTTCACAGAAGGTTTAAAACGACTTTATCTAACCGTTTTTGACCCTAACTGAAAAGTTTCAAAAGTGACCAAAATCGGTCAAAAAGTAAAGGCTAACCCCTTTACTTTTTTTTTTCCGGATTTTTTTCAAAAAATCAGAAAAAATATTTTTAGCCACAATACAGCCTTCTCGTTTTCACAGAAGGTTTAAAACGACTTTATCTAACCGTTTTTGACCCTAACTGAAAAGTTTCAAAAGTGACCAAAATCGGTCAAAATGTAAAGGCTAACCCCTTTACATTTTTTTTCCCGAATTTTTTTCAAAAAATCAGAAAAAATATTTTTAGCCACAATACAGCCTTCTCGTTTTCACAGAATGTTTAAAACGACTTTATTTAACCGTTTTTGACCCTAACTGAAAAGTTTCAAAAGTGACCAAAATCGGTCAAAAAGTAAAGGCTAACCCCTTTACCTTTTTTTTACGGATTTTTTTCAAAAAATCAGAAAAAATATTTTTAGCCACAATACAGCCTTCTCGTTTTCACAGAAGTTTTAAAACGACTTTATCTAACCGTTTTTGACCCTAACTGAAAAGTTTCAAAAGTGACCAAAATCGGTCAAAAAGTAAAGGCTAACCCCTTTACTTTTTTTTTTCCGGATTTTTTTCAAAAAATCAGAAAAAATATTTTTAGCCACAATACAGCCTTCTCGTTTTCACAGAAGGTTTAAAACGACTTTATCTAACCGTTTTTGACCCTAACTGAAAAGTTTCAAAAGTGACCAAAATCGGTCAAAAAGTAAAGGCTAACCCCTTTACTTTTTTTTTTCCGGATTTTTTTCAAAAAATCAGAAAAAATATTTTTAGCCACAATACAGCCTTCTCGTTTTCACAGAAGGTTTAAAACGACTTTATCTAAACGTTTTTGACCCTAACTGAAAAGTTTCAAAAGTGACCAAAATCGGTCAAAATGTAAAGGCTAACCCCTTTACTTTTTTTTTTTCCGGATTTTTTTCAAAAAATCAGAAAAAATTTTTTTAGCCACAATACAGCCTTCTCGTTTTCACAGAAGGTTTAAAACGACTTTATCTAACCGTTTTTGACCCTAACTGAAAAGTTTCAAAAGTGACCAAAATCGGTCAAAAAGTAAAGGCTAACCCCTTTACTTTTTTTTTTCGGGATTTTTTTCAAAAAATCAGAAAAAATATTTTTAGCCACAATACAGCCTTCTCGTTTTCACAGAAGGTTTAAAACGACTTTATCTAACCGTTTTTGACCCTAACTGAAAAGTTTCAAAAGTGACCAAAATCGGTCAAAAAGTAAAGGCTAACCCCTTTACTTTTTTTTTTCCGGATTTTTTTCAAAAAATCAGAAAAAATATTTTTAGCCACAATACAGCCTTCTCGTTTTCACAGAAGGTTTAAAACGACTTTATCTAACCGTTTTTTACCCTAACTGAAAAGTTTCAAAAGTGACCAAAATCGGTCAAAAAGTAAAGGCTAACAACCCCTTTACTTTTTTTTTTCCGGATTTTTTTCCAAAAATCAGAAAAAATATTTTTAGCCACAATACAGCCTTCTCGTTTTCACAGAAGATTTAAAACGACTTTATCTAACCGTTTTTGACCCTAACTGAAAAGTTTCAAAAGTGACCAAAATCGGTCAAAAAGTAAAGGCTAACCCCTTTACTTTTTTTTTTCCGGATTTTTTTCAAAAAATCAGAAAAAATATTTTTAGCCACAATACAGCCTTCTCGTTTTCACAGAAGGTTTAAAACGACTTTAATTTAACCGTTTTTGACCCTCACTGAAAAGTTTCAAAAGTGACCAAAATCGGTCAAAAAGTAAAGGCTAACCCCTTTACTTTTTTTTTTCCGGATTTTTTTCAAAAAATCAGAAAAAATATTTTTAGCCACAATACAGCCTTCTCGTTTTCACAGAAGGTTTAAAACGACTTTATCTAAACGTTTTTGACCCTCACTGAAAAGTTTCAAAAGTGACCAAAATCGGTCAAAATGTAAAGGCTAACCCCTTTACCTTTTTTTTTCCGGATTTTTTTCAAAAAATCAGAAAAATTTTTTTTAACCACAATACAGCCTTCTCGTTTTCACAGAAGGTTTAAAACGACTTTATCTAACCGTTTTTGACCCTAACTGAAAAGTTTCAAAAGTGACCAAAATCGGTCAAAAAGTAAAGGCTAACCCCTTTACTTTTTTTTTTCCGGATTTTTTTCAAAAAATCAGAAAAAATATTTTTAGCCACAATACAGCCTTCTCGTTTTCACAGAAGGTTTAAAACGACTTTATCTAACCGTTTTTGACCCTCACTGAAAAGTTTCAAAAGTGACCAAAATCGGTCAAAATGTAAAGGCTAACCCCTTTACTTTTTTTTTTCCGGATTTTTTTCAAAAAATCAGAAAAAATATTTTTAGCCACAATACAGCCTTCTCGTTTTCACAGAAGGTTTAAAACGACTTTATCTAACCGTTTTTGACCCTAACTGAAAAGTTTCAAAAGTGACCAAAATCGGTCAAAAAGTAAAGGCTAACCCCTTTACTTTTTTTTTTCCGGATTTTTTTCAAAAAATCAGAAAAAATATTTTTAGCCACAATACAGCCTTCTCGTTTTCACAGAAGGTTTAAAACGACTTTATCTAACCGTTTTTGACCCTAACTGAAAAGTTTCAAAAGTGACCAAAATCGGTCAAAAAGTAAAGGCTAACCCCTTTACTTTTTTTTTTCCGGATTTTTTTCAAAAAATCAGAAAAAATATTTTTAGCCACAATACAGCCTTCTCGTTTTCACAGAAGGTTTAAAACGACTTTATCTAACCGTTTTTGACCCTAACTGAAAAGTTTCAAAAGTGACCAAAATCGGTCAAAAAGTAAAGGCTAACCCCTTTACTTTTTTTTTTCCGGATTTTTTTCAAAAAATCAGAAAAAATATTTTTAGCCGCAATACAGCCTTCTCGTTTTCACAGAAGGTTTAAAACGACTTTATCTAACCGTTTTTGACCATAACTGAAAAGTTTCAAAAGTGACCAAAATCGGTCAAAAAGTAAAGGCTAACCCCTTTACTTTTTTTTTTCCGGATTTTTTTCAAAAAATCAGAAAAAATATTTTTAGCCACAATACAGCCTTCTCGTTTTCACAGAAGGTTTAAAACGACTTTATTTAACCGTTTTTGACCCTAACTGAAAAGTTTCAAAAGTGACCAAAATCGGTCAAAAAGTAAAGGCTAACCCCTTTACTTTTTTTTTTCCAGATTTTTTTCAAAAAATCAGAAAAAATATTTTTAGCCACAATACAGTCTTCTCGTTTTCACAGAAGTTTTAAAACGACTTTATTTAACCGTTTTTGACCCTCACTGAAAAGTTTCAAAAGTGACCAAAATCGGTCAAAATGTAAAGGCTAACCCCTTTACATTTTTTTTTCCGGATTTTTTTCAAAAAATCAGAAAAAATTTTTTTAAGCACAATACAGCCTTCTCGTTTTCACAGAAGGTTTAAAACGACTTTATCTAACCGTTTTTGACCCTAACTGAAAAGTTTCAAAAGTGACCAAAATCGGTCAAAATGTAAAGGCTAACCCCTTTACTTTTTTTTTCCGGATTTTTTTCAAAAAATCAGAAAAAATATTTTTAGCCACAATACAGCCTTCTCGTTTTCACAGAAGGTTTAAAACGACTTTATCTAACCGTTTTTGACCCTAACTGAAAAGTTTCAAAAGTGACCAAAATCGGTCAAAAAGTAAAGGCTAACCCCTTTACTTTTTTTTTTTCCGGATTTTTTTTCAAAAAATCAGAAAAAATATTTTTAGCCACAATACAGCCTTCTCGTTTTCACAGAAGGTTTAAAACGACTTTATCTAACCGTTTTTGACCCTCACTGAAAAGTTTCAAAAGTGACCAAAATCGGTCAAAATGTAAAGGCTAACCCCTTTACTTTTTTTTTTCCGGATTTTTTTTCAAAAAATCAGAAAAAATATTTTTAGCCACAATACAGCCTTCTCGTTTTCACAGAAGGTTTAAAACGACTTTATCTAACCGTTTTTGACCCTAACTGAAAAGTTTCAAAAGTGACCAAAATCGGTCAAAAAGTAAAGGCTAACCCCTTTACTTTTTTTTTTCCGGATTTTTTTCAAAAAATCAGAAAAAATATTTTTAGCCACAATACAGCCTTCTCGTTTTCACAGAAGGTTTAAAACGACTTTATCTAACCGTTTTTGACCCTAACTGAAAAGTTTCAAAAGTGACAAAAATCGGTCAAAAAGTAAAGGCTAACCCCTTTACTTTTTTTTTCCGGATTTTTTTCAAAAAATCAGAAAAAATATTTTTAGCCACAATACAGCCTTCTCGTTTTCACAGAAGGTTTAAAGCGACTTTATCTAAACGTTTTTTACCCTCACTGAAAAGTTTCAAAAGTGACAAAAATCGGTCAAAATGTAAAGGCTAACCCCTTTACTTTTTTTTTCCGGATTTTTTTCAAAAAATCAGAAAAAATATTTTTAGCCACAATACAGCCTTCTCGTTTTCACAGAAGGTTTAAAACGACTTTATCTAACCGTTTTTGACCCTCACTGAAAAGTTTCAAAAGTGACCAAAATCGGTCAAAAAGTAAAGGCTAACCCCTTTACTTTTTTTTTTCCGGATTTTTTTCAAAAAATCAGAAAAAATATTTTTAGCCACAATACAGCCTTCTCGTTTTCACAGAAGGTTTTAAAACGACTTTATCTAACCGTTTTTCGACCCTAACTGAAAAGTTTCAAAAGTGACCAAAATCGGTCAAAAAGTAAAGGCTAACCCCTTTACTTTTTTTTTTCCGGATTTTTTTCAAAAAATCAGAAAAAATATTTTTAGCCACAATACAGCCTTCTCGTTTTCACAGAAGGTTTAAAACGACTTTATCTAACCGTTTTTGACCCTCACTGAAAAGTTTCAAAAGTGACCAAAATCGGTCAAAAAGTAAAGGCTAACCCCTTTACCTTTTTTTTTCCGGATTTTTTTCAAAAAATCAGAGAAAATTTTTTTAACCACAATACAGCCTTCTCGTTTTCACAGAAGGTTTAAAACGACTTTATCTAACCGTTTTTGACCCTAACTGAAAAGTTTCAAAAGTGACCAAAATCGGTCAAATGTAAAGGCTAACCCCTTTACTTTTTTTTTCCGGATTTTTTTCAAAAAATCAGAAAAAATATTTTTAGCCACAATACAGCCTTCTCGTTTTCACAGAAGGTTTAAAACGACTTTATCTAACCGTTTTTGACCCTAACTGAAAAGTTTCAAAAGTGACAAAAATCGGTCAAAAAGTAAAGGCTAACCCCTTTACTTTTTTTTTCCGGATTTTTTTCAAAAAATCAGAAAAAATATTTTTAGCCACAATACAGCCTTCTCGTTTTCACAGAAGGTTTAAAACGACTTTATCTAACCGTTTTTGACCCTCACTGAAAAGTTTCAAAAGTGACCAAAATCGGTCAAAATGTAAAGGCTAACCCCTTTACTTTTTTTTTTCCGGATTTTTTTCAAAAAATCAGAAAAAATATTTTTAGCCGCAATACAGCCTTCTCGTTTTCACAGAAGGTTTAAAACGACTTTATCTAACCGTTTTTGACCCTAACTGAAAAGTTGCAAAAGTGACCAAAATCGGTCAAAAAGTAAAGGCTAACCCCTTTACTTTTTTTTTTCCGGATTTTTTTCAAAAAATCAGAAAAAATATTTTTAGCCACAATACAGCCTTCTCGTTTTCACAGAAGGTTTAAAACGACTTTATCTAACCGTTTTTGACCCTAACTGAAAAGTTTCAAAAGTGACAAAAATCGGTCAAAAAGTAAAGGCTAACCCCTTTACTTTTTTTTTCCGGATTTTTTTCAAAAAATCAGAAAAAATATTTTTAGCCACAATACAGCCTTCTCGTTTTCACAGAAGGTTTAAAACGACTTTATCTAACCGTTTTTGACCCTAACTGAAAAGTTTCAAAAGTGACCAAAATCGGTCAAAAAGTAAAGGCTAACCCCTTTACTTTTTTTTTTCCGGATTTTTTTCAAAAAATCAGAAAAAATATTTTTAGCCACAATACAGCCTTCTCGTTTTCACAGAAGGTTTAAAACGACTTTATCTAACCGTTTTTGACCCTAACTGAAAAGTTGCAAAAGTGACCAAAATCGGTCAAAAAGTAAAGGCTAACCCCTTTACTTTTTTTTTTCCGGATTTTTTTCAAAAAATCAGAAAAAATATTTTTAGCCACAATACAGCCTTCTCGTTTTCACAGAAGGTTTAAAACGACTTTATCTAACCGTTTTTGACCCTAACTGAAAAGTTTCAAAAGTGACAAAAATCGGTCAAAAAGTTAAGGCTAACCCCTTTACTTTTTTTTTCCGGATTTTTTTCAAAATCAGAAAAAATATTTTTAGCCACAATACAGCCTTCTCGTTTTCACAGAAGGTTTAAAACGACTTTATCTAACCGTTTTTGACCCTCACTGAAAAGTTTCAAAAGTGACCAAAATCGGTCAAAATGTAAAGGCTAACCCCTTTACTTTTTTTTTTCCGGATTTTTTTCAAAAAATCAGAAAAATTTTTTTTAGCCGCAATACAGCCTTCTCGTTTTCACAGAAGGTTTTAAAACGACTTTATCTAACCGTTTTTGACCCTAACTGAAAAGTTTCAAAAGTGACCAAAATCGGTCAAAAAGTAAAGGCTAACCCCTTTACTTTTTTTTTTTCCGGATTTTTTTCAAAAAATCAGAAAAAATATTTTTAGCCACAAACAGCCTTCTCGTTTTCACAGAAGGTTTAAAACGACTTTATCTAACCGTTTTTGACCCTAACTGAAAAGTTTCAAAAGTGACAAAAATCGGTCAAAAAGTAAAGGCTAACCCCTTTACTTTTTTTTTCCGGATTTTTTTCAAAAAATCAGAAAAAATATTTTTAGCCACAATACAGCCTTCTCGTTTTCACAGAAGGTTTAAAACGACTTTATCTAACCGTTTTTGACCCTCACTGAAAAGTTTCAAAAGTGACCAAAATCGGTCAAAATGTTTTTTCAAAAAATTTTTTTTCAAAAAATCAGAAAAAATATTTTTAGCCGCAATACAGCCTTCTCGTTTTCACAGAAGGTTTAAAACGACTTTATCTAACCGTTTTTGGCCCTAACTGAAAAGTTGCAAAAGTGACCAAAATCGGTCAAAAAGTAAAGGCTAACCCCTTTAAATTTTTTTTTCCGGATTTTTTTCAAAAAATCAGAAAAAATATTTTTAGCCGCAATACAGCCTTCTCGTTTTCACAGAAGGTTTAAAACGACTTTATCTAACCGTTTTTGACCCTAACTGAAAAGTTTCAAAAGTGACCAAAATCGGTCAAAAAGTAAAGGCTAACCCCTTTACTTTTTTTTTTTCCGGATTTTTTTCAAAAAATCAGAAAAAATATTTTTAGCCACAATACAGCCTTCTCGTTTTCACAGAAGGTTTAAAACGACTTTATCTAACCGTTTTTGACCCTAACTGAAAAGTTTCAAAAGTGACCAAAATCGGTCAAAAAGTAAAGGCTAACCCCTTTACTTTTTTTTTTCCGGATTTTTTTCAAAAAATCAGAAAAAATATTTTTAGCCACAATACAGCCTTCTCGTTTTCACAGAAGGTTTAAAACGACTTTATCTAACCGTTTTTGACCCTAACTGAAAAGTTTCAAAAGTGACCAAAATCGGTCAAAAAGTAAAGGCTAACCCCTTTACTTTTTTTTTTCCAGATTTTTTTCAAAAAATCAGAAAAAATATTTTTAGCCACAATACAGCCTTCTCGTTTTCACAGAAGTTTTAAAACGACTTTATTTAACCGTTTTTGACCCTAACTGAAAAGTTTCAAAAGTGACCAAAATCGGTCAAAAAGTAAAGGCTAACCCCTTTACCTTTTTTTTTCCGGATATTTTTCAAAAAATCAGAAAAAATATTTTTAGCCACAATACAGTCTTCTCGTTTTCACAGAAGGTTTAAAACGACTTTATCTAACCGTTTTTGACCATAACTGAAAAGTTTCAAAAGTGACCAAAATCGGTCAAAAAGTAAAGGCTAACCCCTTTACTTTTTTTTTTCCGGATTTTTTTCAAAAAATCAGAAAAAATATTTTTAGCCACAATACAGCCTTCTCGTTTTCACAGAAGGTTTAAAACGACTTTATCTAACCGTTCTTGACCCTAACTGAAAAGTGTCAAAAGTGACCAAAATCGGTCAAAATGTAAAGGCTAACCCCTTTACTTTTTTTTTTCCGGATTTTTTTCAAAAAATCAGAAAAAATATTTTTAGCCACAATACAGCCTTCTCGTTTTCACAGAAGGTTTAAAACGACTTTATCTAACCGTTTTTGACCCTAACTGAAAAGTTTCAAAAGTGACCAAAATCGGTCAAAAAGTAAAGGCTAACCCCTTTACTTTTTTTTTTCCGGATTTTTTTCAAAAAATCAGAAAAAAATATTTTTAGCCACAATACAGCCTTCTCGTTTTCACAGAAGGTTTAAAACGACTTTATCTAACCGTTTTTGACCCTAACTGAAAAGTTGCAAAAGTGACCAAAATCGGTCAAAATGTAAAGGCTAACCCCTTTACTTTTTTTTTTCCGGATTTTTTTCAAAAAATCAGAAAAAATATTTTTAGCCACAATACAGCCTTCTCGTTTTCACAGAAGGTTTAAAACGACTTTATCTAACCGTTTTTGACCCTAACTGAAAAGTTTCAAAAGTGACCAAAATCGGTCAAAAAGTAAAGGCTAACCCCTTTACTTTTTTTTTTCCGGATTTTTTTCAAAAAATCAGAAAAAATATTTTTAGCCACAATACAGCCTTCTCGTTTTCACAGAAGGTTTAAAACGACTTTATCTAACCGTTTTTGACCCTCACTGAAAAGTTGCAAAAGTGACCAAAATCGGTCAAAATGTAAAGGCTAACCCCTTTACTTTTTTTTTTTCGGATTTTTTTCAAAAAATCAGAAAAAATATTTTTAGCCACAATACAGCCTTCTCGTTTTCACAGAAGGTTTAAAACGACTTTATCTAACCGTTTTTGACCCTAACTGAAAAGTTTCAAAAGTGACAAAAATCGGTCAAAATGTAAAGGCTAACCCGTTTACTTTTTTTTTTCCGGATTTTTTTCAAAAAATCAGAAAAAATATTTTTAGCCACAATACAGCCTTCTCGTTTTCACAGAAGGTTTAAAACGACTTTATCTAACCGTTTTTGACCCTCACTGAAAAGTTGCAAAAGTGACCAAAATCGGTCAAAAAGTAAAGGCTAACCCCTTTACTTTTTTTTTTTCCGGATTTTTTTCAAAAAATCAGAAAAAATATTTTTAGCCGCAATACAGCCTTCTCGTTTTCACAGAAGGTTTAAAACGACTTTATCTAACCGTTTTTGACCCTAACTGAAAAGTTGCAAAAGTGACAAAAATCGGTCAAAAATAAAGGCTAACCCCTTTATTTTTTTTTTCCGGATTTTTTTCAAAAAATCAGAAAAAATATTTTTAGCCACAATACAGCCTTCTCGTTTTCACAGAAGGTTTAAAACGACTTTATCTAACCGTTTTTGACCCTCACTGAAAAGTTTCAAAAGTGACCAAAATCGGTCAAAATGTAAAGGCTAACCCCTTTACTTTTTTTTTTCCGGATTTTTTTCAAAAAATCAGAAAAAATATTTTTAGCCACAATACAGCCTTCTCGTTTTCACAGAAGGTTTAAAACGACTTTATCTAACCGTTTTTGACCCTCACTGAAAAGTTGCAAAAGTGACCAAAATCGGTCAAAATGTAAAGGCTAACCACTTTACTTTTTTTTTTCCGGATTTTTTTCAAAAAATCAGAAAAAATATTTTTAGCCGCAATACAGCCTTCTCGTTTTCACAGAAGGTTTAAAACGACTTTATCTAACCGTTTTTGACCCTAACTGAAAAGTTTCAAAAGTGACAAAAATCGGTCAAAAAATAAAGGCTAACCCCTTTACTTTTTTTTTCCGGATTTTTTTCAAAAAATCAGAAAAAATATTTTTAGCCACAATACAGCCTTCTCGTTTTCACAGAAGGTTTAAAACGACTTTATCTAACCGTTTTTGACCCTCACTGAAAAGTTGCAAAAGTGACCAAAATCGGTCAAAATGTAAAGGCTAACCCCTTTACTTTTTTTTTTCCGGATTTTTTTCAAAAAATCAGAAAAAATATTTTTAGCCGCAATACAGCCTTCTCGTTTTCACAGAAGGTTTAAAACGACTTTATCTAACCGTTTTTGGCCCTAACTGAAAAGTGGCAAAAGTGACCAAAATCGGTCAAAAAGTAAAGGCTAACCCCTTTACTTTTTTTTTTCCGGATTTTTTCCAAAAATCAGAAAAAATATTTTTAGCCACAATACAGCCTTCTCGTTTTCACAGAAGGTTTAAAGCAACTTTATCTAAACGTTTTTGACCCTCACTGAAAAGTTTCAAAAGTGACCAAAATCGGTCAAAAAGTAAAGGCTAACCCCTTTACCTTTTTTTTTCCGGATTTTTTTCAAAAAATCAGAAAAAATATTTTTAGCCACAATACAGCCTTCTCGTTTTCACAGAAGGTTTAAAGCGACTTTATCTAAACGTTTTTGACCCTCACTGAAAAGTTTCAAAAGTGACCAAAATCGGTCAAAAAGTAAAGGCTAACCCCTTTACTTTTTTTTTTCCGGATTTTTTCCAAAAATCAGAAAAAATATTTTTAGCCACAATACAGCCTTCTCGTTTTCACAGAAGGTTTAAAGCAACTTTATCTAAACGTTTTTGACCCTCACTGAAAAGTTTCAAAAGTGACCAAAATCGGTCAAAAAGTAAAGGCTAACCCCTTTACCTTTTTTTTTTCCGGATTTTTTTCAAAAAATCAGAAATAATATTTTTAGCCACAATACAGCCTTCTCGTTTTCACAGAAGGTTTAAAACGACTTTATCTAAACGTTTTTGACCCTCACTGAAAAGTTTCAAAAGTGACCAAAATCGGTCAAAAAGTAAAGGCTAACCCCTTTACTTTTTTTTTTCCGGATTTTTTTCAAAAAATCAGAAAAAATATTTTTAGCCACAATACAGCCTTCTCGTTTTCACAGAAGGTTTAAAACGACTTTATCTAAACGTTTTTGACCCTAACTGAAAAGTTTCAAAAGTGACCAAAATCGGTCAAAAAGTAAAGGCTAACCCCTTCACTTTTTTTTTTCCGGATTTTTTTCAAAAAATCAGAAAAAATATTTTTAGCCACAATACAGCCTTCTCGTTTTCACAGAAGGTTTAAAACGACTTTATCTAACCGTTTTTGACCCTAACTGAAAAGTTTCAAAAGTGACCAAAATCGGTCAAAAAGTAAAGGCTAACCCCTTTACTTTTTTTTTTCCGGATTTTTTTCAAAAAATCAAAAAATTTTTTTTGACCACAATACAGCCTTCTCGTTTTCACAGAAGGTTTAAAACGACTTTATCTAACCGTTTTTGACCCTAACTGAAAAGTTTCAAAAGTGACCAAAATCGGTCAAAAAGTAAAGGCTAACGCCTTTACTTTTTTTTTTTTTTCCGGATTTTTTTCAAAAAATCAGAAAAAAATATTTTTAGCCACAATACAGCCTTCTCGTTTTCACAGAAGGTTTAAAACGACTTTATCTAACCGTTTTTGACCCTCACTGAAAAGTTTCAAAAGTGACCAAAATCGGTCAAAAAGTAAAGGCTAACCCCTTTACTTTTTTTTTTCAGGAATTTTTTTCAAAAAATCAGAAAAAATATTTTTAGCCACAATACAGCCTTCTCGTTTTCACAGAAGGTTTAAAACGACTTTATCTAACCGTTTTTGACCCTAACTGAAAAGTTTCAAAAGTGACCAAAATCGGTCAAAAAAAGTTTTTGACCGATTTTGGTCACTTTTGAAACTTTTGAGTTAGGGTCAAAAACAGTTAAATAAAGTCGTTTTAATCCTTCTGTGAAAAGGAGAAGTCTGTATTTTTGCTAAAAATATTTTTATTGATATTTTGAAAAAACAGGCGTTATTTGGGCTAAATTATCGGGTTTTTTGACCTTATTTTAAACGAAAATTTAGCCCAAATAAAACCTTTTTTAGCTTCAGGAGCAACAAGAAGGCTTTTTCGTGCTAAATATTCGTATTTCATCTTTAACTTTTTGGACGATTTTGGTTATTTTTTCAGCTTTTGAAATAAGGCTAAATTATGAATTTGTTGCACAAATTAAAGCTTTTTTCTTACTCCAGAAGCTAAAAAAAAAGACTTTATTTATGCTAAGTTGAGCTTATTTCCAAAGTTGAAAAAATGGCCAAAGTCCTTCAAAAAGTAAAGGCCAACGCCTTTACTTTTTGACCGATTTTGGCCACATTTCTAAGTTTTGAAATAACATCAAAAATGACAAATAAAACATTTTTTTACAGTTTCTAATAGCAGCGAGAAGGCAGTGTATTGGTGCTAAATATTTTTATTTCATGCCTAGAAATTAAAACCCTAAAAAACAGATTCAAAAGATACGACTTCTAAAAAAACGACCCTTAAAATTTGACAATAATTTATTAACAAACTGATACCCTAAACATTACACAAACTTTTCCCAAAAAATCTTTCACATAATTTCGTCTCAAATAAATTATTTTATTTTTACACTTTCTTTTTCATGTTAAAACGCCCCAAATTAACTTCATGTATTGTTTTACATTTGTTTCCAGAACAATACGTCCACTGTAGCAGGCTGCCCAATACAAACTCCCTCGAAATGTTGTAATGAAATGAGTCAATACGTATCTTGTCTTAGCAACCGATGTTAAGAAAAACGCATCCTGTACGTGGTATGTGACGTCAGAGTCTTCAGGCCAGTCGTAACATCCGACATTACTAATAGTGTTGATATCAAACGTACCAGCCTTCATATCGGTTTCTTTCAGTACAGACGCCTTAGCTGCGTCCTTCGGATCTAGAAGTGCGCCTAATTTTAAAAATGTCAAGTGGTCTCCGGCAGAAATTCCTTCCTTGAGCTCTTCCGACGTCCCCTGGGCGACTTCCCAAAAACTTTGTTGGTTCCTAGTTGCAGGCACTTTGATCTTGTGTAGAAGAGAAGTTGCAAAGCAGCCAATGTGATTTTGGTTTACGCACGGCCTGCAATTACGTCTTGCAGTCACAGCACACTGCCATTGTAACTCAAGACCCTTCTTGTCACCTTCATCTTGTATTAAATTGGCGAGAGCGAAATGACAGACTGCGGCCAACGTTCCTTGTACAGTACAACCGTGTTGACGCGACTTTTCAACTAACTTCTCGAGTTCTTTTGTGGATAGCTTGGCAAAAACCACTTTTGTTTGGGATTTCTGGGTAGGATAACTGAGCGATACCGATGGGAATTTAGTTAGAAAACCGCAATTCGTCGTTGAAAACTTACTTTGAAAAGGTAACAGTAGTTTTAATGCTAACTTTAGAATGTTTGGAATGAGTAACCATTTTTGCCACGTTTTCCATTCCAATTCGGATGCGGCTAAGGTATGGACACCCGGCATCATGGGATAGCTCTCGTCACGTGATGCCTGTCCTTTTTCGATGGAGTTCAGACTGGTCGTAAATTGCCTGGCGATGTGCAGGATAGATATTCCATCAACAATGGCGTGATGGCATTTAAAAATGAATGTATTGTCATACGTTGAGGAATGTTCATCGAAGCATCCTTGTAGTCATGTTGTTGACCACAGGGGTCCATATGCGGTGTCGAAATTCGCGTCGCACTCCTCTTCCCAAACTGTTTGCCATTGAACGTCAGGCTTATTACTGCGTTTTAAGACTTTCGAATAATCAGTAGGAACTTCTTGAAAGTATCTCCGATTATTGACATCAAAGGCCTCGTCTTTAACGATAGCTGAGCGCAGAAGAGGGTGTTTGTAGGCTGGGGCGGTTCTTGAAAAAAAACGAAACCGAAAACCGTCAAGAAAAAACCGAAAAAAACCGAAAAACCGGTTTTTTATTTATAAATAACACGCAGACATAAAATAGTGTAGCACGTGCTTTTATTATGTGAAGAATTTTAGTTTTAGATGTTTAATATCAAAATCTTACAGAGGTAGAAGACAGAGAAGAGAAGAAGAGTAGAAGACAACGTTAAAATAACATATTTACTATTTACAAGTTTTCAGCTAGGAACGTAAGCATGTCAAGTTTTGACTTACATGTAAATTTAATGTAAATTTGAACATTCAGATAAATCCCTGATTGGCTGTTGCTGTCATGCACGGATGCCGCGTGCCCACGTGTGTGATGAGTCATACGCTATTCACGGAAATACGCTGACTTTTTTTTTTATCTCGTTTTTTCCGGTTCTTCGTCATTTTTTCGGTTTTTCGGTTCTTGGACTTTCGGTTTTTCAAAAAAACCGGTATTTTCCGGTATACCGAAAAACCGCCTCAGCCTAGGTGTTTGTGTATCAACTTGTCAATCGCTTTCTTCACAAATGCCGTAGGTATATTCCTAAATTTGATGAAAAGTTGCTTTGTTAGTTTAGACAGCTATTCTGAATCGTATTTTGGCATATTTATCTATTTTCCTGTAAAATTTCTTTTTGATATATCAACGTCAATGTATTGATTTAATGAGGTAAGCCTGGTGTGATACCACTGTTACTTAAATCATAGTTAATAGAAACATGGTTTGGAAGCTCAACAAAAGTCATTGTTTTATGTTTTTGTTCAGTTTTATGGAAATTTGTGCACTTTCACGGTTACTGAACATATTGTGTTTTCTGTATAATGAAGCAATCATCCAATAGCAACGTTTGGGTTGAATCGCTCAACCGCACTGTTTAAATATTAATGAACCTAAAACAAAAGATTTGTGCACCTTAATGTACCTTTCAACATGAATCGTAGTTTGATTGTTAACCGCTTTGAAGTTTGCCGGGTTTCCAAACCATGTTTATTTTCTATTAACTATGCTTAAATGCAACATTTTAGAAATATTTCACAACTAAATGCGCTTACATGCTTTACAAATGCGCTTTGGTACTGAATTTATCGAGAAGTGTATGTTGATCGTTCGCAAAACGTCGCATTTTAGAGGATAAAACCTCAAAATATCTTGATATAATTATCAAACCAAAAACAACTCGCCAAGCAGTCCTGGGCTACCTATGGTAAAATCCGAGGTAAAATCCGATCAGAGCGACATGCTGTGTTTTAATATATATAGTGTGTTGTGAATGTGTTCGCAACTTCGCGCTGAGTTGAGCACTGAATGGCGATGAGAAATACGATCAGACGACGTGCTGTGTCTATATGGTTTGTTGTGCCATTCCGTGTTTTGTAGCTAGTGTTTAGTGTATTATGAATAGTTTGTTGTTTGCCGTATCCCTAATCATAAAATGACAATTTTAGGTAAATTGGGAAAAACAGGAAACGCGGTCGCTAATCGCATTGTTAAAAGAATGTCACACTATATCGCTTTGGTTCTATTAATCTTTACTATATGTTAGACTCTGGTAACACATTCATTGATTTGCCTGAACAATGATCAACGTACTTTTAGAATAAGTATTTTATACGCCTGCATAATAACTCAAGCAGTGCAGTGGCCAAGTACAGTTGATTTCCGCGTATAAACTTATAGCTAACAACAGTACACTTGAAACATTAGTTAAAAGGCTATTCAGATTTCAGAAAGATCTTGATTCGAAGCCCAACAAGCACTAGCTCGCTCTGTCTTTTCGTCCATGGAAAGCTTGTCGTTTGAGCGAGAAAGTCGTGGCGCGTGGTTTTATTTACGCGATGCTGAACTACTAAATTGAGAATGTTGTTACAACTTGTACTGTAGCGCAGTAGATACATGCACGCTGAGCGTGTCTATTTTTGTATCTGCGTTTTGCTGTCGTGTTGTTAGCTGTTAGTGTTAGACCGCTCCAACATGCATGCATGCGTTGAAAAGATCGATGTTGACAACTTCCGAAATGCTTCCGACTGCCAGGATCGAAACTAGTATTTGTCTGATCTCATGATCAAGAGTTCAAGAACTTGTGCCTGGTGGTGATCTGACTGATCTCGTTGTAAAATACACCAAGAAGAAGAACTCTTTATAATTTGGTAAGTATTTTAGATATGAATTGCAGTGAATTTGAAAGTGTGATCTACAACAATTTTCGTAGGTTGTAGGACAAAAGGATTTCAAAGCCTCGTTAATAAATTTACCAAATCGAGCCAAGTCAGCCAATATATTTTTGAGCAGATGATAGAGCTTTCAAGAAAGGATAACCTTCTTCGGAGGGCAAATCAACCTCTTCGGAGGACTATTAAACCGCTATCCAAAGCATTAACTTTGTTCAAAATTTATATTATTTTATTGAAGTTACAGTTAGCTACAAAATTTACTGACCAAATATGTAGTTTTTTATAAACATTAATTTCATAATACTTCATTTATAACGATGGTCATTTAGCATTATCAAGTATCAAAGTTACTATTCACTAAAAGATTTTGGTGCCTAAACGTGTAGTATTATATAATATATAGTTGTTAATTTTATAATGGTTTATAATGACAGTTATTTAGCAAAATGAAAGTTACTGTTGACTAAAAGATTTACTAGCCAAGTTTGTAGTTTTATATAGTTGTTACTTTTATAATAATGCATTTATAAATAAAGCAATTTATAAATTAAGCAATCAAAAATATTTCCTGAGATCACAAAAATTTTCTTGTTTTATTTTGCTGCTTCATTGTTGTGTAAGAGTAGCTAATGTTTTGTCTGTTGGTTTGATGTATAATTCAGATTCTAGTTGAGTAGACTGTCATTAAGGTAAATAGTTGTGTCTAAAAGGTGTACTGATTGTTCTGAGTATTCGTATTCAAATTTAATTGTCGGGTGAAAGTTGTTAAGTTAAGTTAAAAATATCTTAAGAGTTTCTATTCCATGGGGCCATATTGCGAAAATGCCATCGATGAATCTGATCCACTCAAGTGGAGTCAGCCCACCGGATATAATTGGCCTTCCAGGCTTGTGCATTTTAGGTTAACAGATAAAGTGTCGGTGTTCGAGTAGGTTTATTTATTAAGAGAAATTTGTATGTAGTAGAGTCAATCTTTCCGTTTTTGTATGTCGTGGTCACGAATTGATTGATGTTGGTAATTAGTTGTGGAAAGGGGTCCTTTGGTATGTGATTGTAGTATAGATTGTTGTCAAGGTGTTTGTATGCTTCAGTTATAAGTAAGCGTCCTTTGGCCAAATTACAATTGCACCTCCTTTATCGGCTGGTTTAATAATTAGGTTGTATCTGATTTACAAGGCGAGCTGCAAGCGAGCCGTAGAAGCCGTATTTTCTTCTAGCCGAGAAAATCGAAGCTAAAGTTTATGTAAATCAGGACGATGCTGTATCCGATTTACAACCATTGCTACGGTATTGATTTCTTTTGAATTTTCGTCATGAATTATTAATGAGTATTTTAAGTGCGTTTTGTTGTTCATTACAGATGTTGGGTCGTTGGTTGTTATTGTTGTTTGTCGTAGTTTTGAGATCGTGTAGTACCAGAGAGATGTACTGAGTTAGGTTTTCATTGTCTGGTGGGGGTGGAGTGAATTTACTTTTCGTTTTAAATGGATGTCTCTCTGTATCAGGTTTGTCCCTAAAGAAGTATTTGAGATGCATGTTTCGTCTGTAGGTGAGGAAGGACTGTATTTTAAGCCTTTTGATAATTTTTTTTGGTCGTCGTTGGGATTGACGTGTCCGATAAATTTACAATACTGTCGTTGGTGTTATTGTTACGGATTGTTTTGTATATTGTTGATTTATTTTTATTTCTGTTGTTGTTGTGGTTCCTTTTGGTGTTAAGATGTTTAAGTAGTCTGGTTTTCTTTGGTGTCGATTTTTATATAATATGGTGGGTAGTGAGACCTTCACTGGCGTTGTGTGAGGACTAATTTGGAGCATAATACTCAGTGTTCCACCACAGCAGCTACAACGCACTGTTATTAGTGATATGTTTCATAAATTTGCCAGTTTATTTCGCTCATTTTTGAGCCTAATACTTTAGTTTGACTTTGACCACACCAGTTAAGTTTCACGTGAAGTGTCTAGTTTCAGTCGATAGGTCGTAAAATATGCCTGCGGTTTGATGTATGTTTGGGAGAAGAATGAAGCGTGGAAGGATTTATGTAGGTCTGTGTTCTTTGGATACGATGTTGAAATCAGTAATGTTAAGACGAAATTACAGATATTAGAAGGCGCGTGCAACACTGAAGTATAATAGACAAGTTAAAAATAAAAATAAAGTCTTACATCCTACATGTCGGTTAATTAGTGTTCGTTCCAGTTGTAGTTACAATTGTAAATAAAATGTCGTACGTAGTTGTCAGTATTCGCATCAGTTGGGTTGAGTCAGTTAACAACTATAAGTAAAACGTCGTGGGTCAGTAGGTGTCAGGTATATAGTTATGATTGTGAGTAAAACGTCTAGATGTAAAGTAAAACGTCGTAGATGTCAGTTAGTATTCGTTTCAGTTAGTTTGAGTCAGTTAACCATTGTAAGTTAAACGTCGCGTAGACGTCGGTTAGCATTTGTATTAGTTAGTTTAGGTCAATAGTTAACCATGCAACTGCCGTTGTGAAGGGAGACTTGGTTTAGCTCCAACCCTTTCCCCACAATCTTAAACCATCAAAGTTTATTAAATATGAATGCATTTGATCTTGATGTAGAAAGATTAAATGCATTCATACCAGGTTTTTTCTAAATATATGTACATGTGTTTACATGCACTGTTTAAAGTCTATTTAAATTTAAATTATTTTAGACCATGTTATTGGAAGTAGCTGCATCCTTATTGGTCGTTTGGCTTGCATGGTATATGATCAGTACCATTCAATTGCGTCGAAATATGCCTCCAGGTCCCTTCCCCCTTCCTTTAATTGGAAACACTCATCAAATTGGTTCAGATCCTCCCTTTACGATGGACAACCTTTGGGAAAAGTTTGGCGACGTGTACCAAGTTAAATTTCCTATAGGTACCTTCGTTATTGTAAACAGCTTCGAGGCAGCCCGAGAGGCACTGGTGACGAAAAAGGACGATTTTGCAGGCCGTCCAATAGATTTGATGTACCCTGTCGACATAATAACAGAAGCTAAGAGTGTCGCTAGTTGTGACTACGGATTGAAACTTATGTTTCGTCGGAAAATAATCAAATCTGCGTTGCATGTTTTTGGCGATAACTTACAACGAGTTGAGGAACGAGTCAATAGTGCAGTGACGGAACTCTTAACTGAGATACAAGAAATGAACGGTGATGCATTTCCAATAAAGTACTTTATCTCAGCCACCGTAACGAGTCAGCTTTGGGGATGGATTTCGTCGGAACGATATCGATTTGGCGATAAAAGATTACACTCTCTTATAGAATTTCAAGAAAAGATGATATTCTTGTTGCGTCAAGGAAGCTATTTCCAAATGTTGCCTTTAATGAAATACCTACCGACTAAGTTCATGAAAACTCTACAAGAAGTACTTGAGATGAGAGAAGAGATATTTGGAGCCGAACTAGAAAAGCATTGTCGAACTTACAACGAAGACACCTCTCGAGATATTATCGACTCTTTGATTTCCTCGTATAATAAAGAAAAGTCCAAAACTAGCGCCAGAGATGTCGGAACAATGGAAGATATTAAGTTTTTATTACTCGATGCTGTTGTCGCGGGGGCAGATACGAGTATCACAGTTATTTCGTGGTTTATTTTGCATATGATTTTAAAGAAAGACTTGCAGACTAAGTTACAAAAGGAATTGGATGAGACAGTTGGTCGTAATCGTTTACCGCGTTGGGAAGATATCAAAAGTCTACCGCATTTACAAGCAACGGTTTGTGAGGTAATGCGTCATACGGGTTTTCTCCCTTGGATGCCGCATAGGACCATCCGGGACACTACAATCCAAGGTTATCACGTGCCAAAAAACACGCCAGTCTTTATCAACTTCTATCGTATCCATAGAGACGCTAAGGAGTTTGATGAGCCATCGTTGTTCAATCCAGATCGGTTTCTTAACTCAGATGGTAAATTCGTTGGTTGGAGTGCGATATCAGCGTTTTTGCCATTTGGTGTTGGTCGCAGAGCGTGTCTGGGTGCAGATTTAGGCAAAATGCAAGTATTTTCATTAATTTCATCTTTATTGCATCAGTTTACCTTCGATGTAAACGACCAGGAGCCGACACCTAATTTGGTAGATTCGATATCTGGCTCACTCCGACACCCAAAGGATTATAAAGTGATTGCAAAAAAGCGGATATAGATCAAGACTTCTGAAGTTATGATTTGTTTATTAGAACTTGTTGATTTGAATGTAACAATGCGGAATTGCCCAAAATTATACAATAATAATTAACCTTTAATACAGTATATGGAGACAATCAAGTGCAATAAATTGTAGCAATTAGGTGCAATGAAAATATTGTCAATGAATAGAAAAATTATATAATTTTTTAATTGAAAAAAAATATTTTAATATAAAAGATCATAATTGTTAGTTTGAAACGGCTAAACTTTAATAATTATTTACTTAGTATAATAGAATCTTTATTATTTAGTACTTCTTTGTTCCTACGGAAACGCCTTCAGGGTATTTCTAATTGGTAACAATCTAAGGACAGAATTATTACTGTGTTTCAGTACAGACGCTACCAAAGTTAAGGGACTTTATTTCAATCTACCCAATCTACCTATCTACTCAATCTACTATCGCTACTTGGTACAAGTGTAAACCAAAGTACGTAAGTCCATTTATTCTTGTATGTAATCGTAAATGTATAATTAGTATTTTCATTTTATCAGTATTTGCATGCGTAACATTAGTTAACATTAGCTAAGATATAGATTATCCGTTGTCGTATTTCAGTTCGAACCAACAGTATTCAACAGTATTCAACAGTATTCAGCAGTTCAACAGCGCTACAGTTCTACGGTTCCCATTGGCTAAATTTCGCAACCGACTCTAGCTACTTCTTCGTATAACCTACATCAGCTTACCCAAGCTAATCGTTTATTTGTTAATTAAAGTCTTGTTTATTGTTTATCTGTTGAGTTCGAAAATCATTTTTTGTACCATCCGCTATCCCTGTGGCTCTAGAAATATTCAGATTAGCAACCCTGGAGTTACACATAATAACTAATTCATATTATAATTCAGTTTATTTAGCATCTTTTAACGTAACAATTTTACAATTACAAATCGAAATATAGTAAGGTTTGAGTACTGCCGAAATTATTGAACGTAGTTTTGTAACATTTCGAGCGAAGGCCCTTCGTCAGAGAGAAACGTGAGAAGGATCTTCGCTCGAAAGGTTAGAAAACTACGCTCAATAATTTCAGCAGTACTCAAACCTTACTATATTTCGATTTGTATTTCAACATTGCCTATGCAGCACACTACTTTTATTTCACAATTTTAGAATTATTTGGAACAAATTAAATAAAAGTTTTATTTTAGTTAAACGAGTGAAAATATGTTCCAAGTACTTTAGAAATCATCAAAGCCTCGCCATTTTTTTCTTCATTTTCAATCAGTTTGATCACCTCCTCGCCAATCACAGAAGGTCTATTTGAAAGAACATAGAAATACATTAATTTAGTTTAACTGTCTGTCTGTCTGTCTGTCTGTCTGTCTGTTTCTGTCTGTCTGTCTGTCTGTCTGTGTGCCTGCCTGTTGAGAGAGAGAGTTGACGTTGAAATTGACTCCAATAAAATAAAGAAAGAAAGAAAGAAAAAAGTGGAAGAAATTCGTCTGGCGTTACTATTACAGTCAAAATGGAAATACCTTCCCACTTCCGCTTCTGTAGTTTGTTGTGTATTTCTGTAGTCGCTACTAAAGCATTTGGAATTTTTTTGTCGAAAAATGTAAATAAAAAGTATAATTTAGCTTTCATGGAATTTAATCATTTAACGAATGTTTCTCCCAAATCGATACCAACAAACAAATATAAATCAAGAATAAGCGACTTTTATCACTAGATTTTTCTCACGGTTCTGTAGCGGCTACAGAAATCAGTGCTGTGAGTAACTTTGTTACAAGTAACTAGTTACAGTAACTGGTCACATTTTTAAGTAACTGTAACTGAAACTAGTTACTTTTTCTGAAGAAGTAACTGTAACTATAACTAGTTACTTTTTTAAAGAACTGTAACTAGTTACAATATTTGGTTCAAAAATGTGACTATAGTTACTAATTTTCAGTTGAGGATGGTCATTCTTTCTTGATAAAAATGGTTTTGATATAATAATAAAGGTACATTATGTACACATTTGACTATTTCTGCTTAGTGACAACTATATTTAGGCATTTAGTTGTAAAAACATAATTATGGTACTGGCATCTAAAACCAGTAATTTCTTTGTTGATTCTAGTAACACGGACAAAGGAATGTAACTTTGTAACTAGTTACAAAATTTTTGAAGTAACTTTGTAACTGTAACTAGTTACTTTCTTTTCATTGTAACTTTTATCGGTAACTAGTTACTTTTCTAACAATGTAACTGTAACTATAGTTACAAAAGTTATGTAACTTTTACAGCACTGCTCGTGGGTAACTGCGAGGCAAAGAAAACCACGAGGCCAAAGCGTTTTGCGGTGTGATTTAAGCCGAATTCATCGGCTCACCAAGGCGAAGTTAGCCAGCCTTTCTGCAGCGTGGTACACTATAGTTGACAGGTGGCCGAAGAAGCAGTTGATGAGAAGTGATTAAACGATTTAATTGACAAGGACCATTAGAGTGATCACGAGTTCGAAAGCGTTATTGACAAAGGCATGCATAGCAATTCTAAAGACTCTGGAACAAAAATCATAAGAGAAGAGGAAGCAAAGAAGAGGAAGCAAAGAAGAGGAAGCTTTGGCCGATCCGAGGGCTTGACGAAATAGGAACGATAAGTATCGGACGTATAGACGGTGATTATAGAAAATCACGCGCGCTGATTGGTCGAGCTACTTCGGATTAATTCTCCATAATCACCTACAGCGTTAATTCAAAATGGCCGCCAGCCAGGTTGTCAATGCGACAGACGAGGAAATTAACAATTTAAAACAAAATGTCGTTCCTAAAAGTACGAAAATGTGTATTTATACTAAAACAATTATTCGCCTCAGGCATAGTGAATATCGGTGAATAATTGTTAAATATCATAGTTTTAGGAATGAGAGTAATAGTAGTATCTTATAATTACACGTTTATTGTAGTATCATTGAGATATTAAAGTTATTTTACTTATATCCCGAGTCTATGAAACAATTTAATAATTCGATTCGTTAATTCAATTTCATTTCTAATTTGATTTATTGCATTCCGTTCCACTTCATTCCATTTTATTTTATCCCATTCCACCTCATTCAATATTTCATCCCATCTCATTTTATCCCATTATATTCTATTTTACTCGATTTTATTCGACTCTATTTCATTCAATTCATTTCAGTTCCATTCAAAACGGTATTTCTATTCTGCTATATATTAAATACAATAATTTAAAATTATTGTAATCGTTTCTTTGCCACAACTTTAAAGTATTTTAGCTGTCGTATAAAACCACTGACAGTGTCCTCCACAGTTGGCTTAATCTCGTTGTTAGGCAGCTCCAGTATAAACTGATGAAGCAAACATGACACCATTGCAAACACTTGCATTTTACCCAACTCTTGACCAAGACACGCCCGACGACCAATACCAAAAGGTAAGAACGCATTTATCGTTGCCCATCCTACAAACTTGCCATCTGCATCAAGAAAACGATCGGGTTTAAACTGCTCAGGCTCGTCCCATTCTTTTGGATCCTTGTGAATGCGATAAAAATTGACAAAAACTGGAGTATTTTTGGGTATATAGTAACCACTGATGGTCGTATCGCGTATTGTTTTGTGCGGCATCCAAGGAAATATGCTTGCATAACGCATAACTTCACATACGAAAGATTCAAGGCCAGGAAGGTTTTTGACATCTTCCCAATTTGGAAGTCGATGTCGACCAACCACTTTATCAATCTCATCCTGTAGTTTATCTTGAAGACCTTCAGTTATTAAAATAAATAAGAGACACCATGACACCACATTTCTACTTGTATCAGCACCTGTAAAAAATAAGAGTAGAGTGTTGTGTAGGCAGGCAGTGTTTTGGATAGAGCAAAGTGAAAAGGTGGTAAACTGCTGAGATTAGATTTGAGAACGAAATACTGACATATTGAGGTGCGGAGCCCTTTATCGCAATTTACTCTTATTTTATTTAATCATCTTTATACACGGTAGAGCCTATCAATCATGAATACATTCAAAAACTCATTAATAATGCATGAGGAAAACACAAAGGAAATCAGTACCATGTCCGTGGTTTTATACCTGATAAAACTTCTTGACGTCAGAAAGAATACTAATGAACATACAATTTATATAAAGAATACTAATGAACGTACAATTTTATATAAAGAATACTAATGAACATAACACCCAATAACGAATCGTTCTTGAAGCCATTCAAAACACTCGCATCACGTGTTTTATCAGATCTAAAACACTCGGGCTGCGCCCTCGTGGTTTTAAATCTGATAAAACACTCCTGCTCGTGTTTTAAATATTACATAAAATGAAAGATTGTTTTTCATAGGGCCGTGTGAACAATTACAAACATAGACATCTTGGCATGTCTTGACTTGGGTTCGCTGTGTCTCATGCCTAGACCTCTTTACCGAGCTATGTATAGTCAACGAAATCGAGATTTGGCGAAGGGATGTATGTTGACTATTTTATGTATGACATTTTGTGACGTAGGAAGTTTCTTCCTACACTACATCACATACGCTAGAAGGATTGCTCTGCCGGAGGTTAACACCACGACGGCGATGGAGTTCTGAACTGGCAATGCCATGATCGTGAGCAGTTTACCTTCTTCCTCGAAGGAAAATTTTACGGTAAGAACGATACATCATGTCTTTATTTGCTTTCGGAAGCGGTATTCATCATTCAGTGGTCAGTCTTGAGTGCATCGGCGCTATTAATCCAGTATATTCAAGTGGAACTCGACAAGCTAGAGTTGACAGTGTCTTGTTTTTGAGAATGATATTACGCGTGATGATTTTCTCTTGCTGAGCCATTTATACCAACTGCTGTTCTAGGCATTGACAATTATGCATGGTACATTGCTGTATATTTTTAAGCTCTAAAGGCCTGGCCAAAGGCTTTCAACATTTCATTCAACATCGTTCAACACGGTTGAATTCAACCGTGATTCAACATGTTGAAAGCGTTTGGCCACCCTGTTGAATGATGTTGAACGTTGTTGAATGGTGTTGAATGAAATTTGAACATGTTCAAATTTTCGTTCAACATGCGTTCAACAATGTTGAACGATGTTGCATGAAATGTTGAATGCGTTTGGCCAGGCCTTAAGTTAGTCACGAGGTTAGTCATAAGTTATGACTAACTCATAACATGAGACAATTTGAATTGCATTGACAGTTTTGCCACAGCATTAGAGCAAGAGGCATGATTATTTACTATTTGTACATTAATTATGTGTATATCTTGTCAAAACCCTTGTCAATCACGTCAATGGATAAGTTGTAGTAATTTGTAGTTTTCGGTGTAGATACTCTGTATATACTGTAATTAATATTAAATTTTTAGACTTTCCAGCTTCCTTCACAGGCAACTCTGTGTACTCTTATTGGGTGGTGTGGGCAAACTTGGGGCGCTTTCCAATTGACAAGGTTAGACCGATCAGTCAGTCCGGCCAGAATGGACTTGCTTTTGATTAGGACAAAATTTTCCAGTCTGACCATCCCAGGTCTTAAACGAATCGTGTTCCATTTAACCGGACTGACCGGTCTAACCGTGTAAATGGAAAGCCCCCTTGGTTGGAGTGGGGAAACTTGGGCGAAGTGAGCAGACTTGGGTGGAGTGGGCAAACTTGGGTGGAGTGGGCAATCTCGGGTGGAGTGGGCAAACTTGGGTGGAGTGGGCAAACTTGGATCAAGTGGGCAAACTTGGGTGGAGTGGGCAAACTTGGATCAAGTGGGCAAGGGCCACAAAGTTGGCCACAACGTGCACAGAGACTGAACACGATCGGAAATCGCATAGAAAATCGGCCACATTCATGGGGCAGTTCGCAGTCCACGTGCGTGCTGGCTCAAGTGAGGTGGCGGCCGTGTATTCATGACGTTTACACGCAAGATATTCGTTCTACGCATGCGTAGCTAATACGGGTCAGCCCGTATTTCGCGAGCCTCGACAGCCGCCATTTCCAATCGTGTTAAGGTTCTTATTGCATTTGAGGCAGCACTTCACTTGCGATAGTAATTTCTAGTATAAAATATACTGAAAGCCAGCCGCCGATCTCATCTCGTTCTCAACTACTGAGAGAGGCGTCTGAATTCAATAGGCGATAATGCCGTCCAGTGACGTCACTCACTACGAAAGAAACCTGGTAGTGAATCTGATTGGTTGACATGTTTCTAATTTGGGATAATTATAGAATATAATAAACAATCTGAATAGACGAGTTCAAGGTTACGGACGCCATATTGAAAAGGGGGCAAAGAGTCTGGGGCGAGCTCGGTCAAAGGGGGCAAACGCCATATATTTTCATATGTAAACTTCACGATTTTTGATCAGTGGGTGAATGGTTTACGCTTGTTTTGAACGATTTCGGGTCCGTATCGTTTTGTAATTTTTATAATACTTCAAGGAAACATAGAAAAAGCTTTGTATGTTATTTTGGAAGGCTTGGAGGATTCTAAAAGAAATCGCGATGGTTTGTTGAGGAATTGTATGTACACGCGCCTATTGATACAGAGCGAGGAGCGATGAAGAAGCCAATTTACGAGCAGGTATTCTAAATGTTAGTGATAGATTGCACTTTTAAGGACGTGAACTGAACCTAGAAAGTCTAGAATAATATTTTCATGACCAAATCAGTGAAGCGCTCGCATACAATTCCTCAACAAACCATCGCGATTTCTTTTAGAATCCTCCAAGCCTTCCAAAATAACATACAAAGCTTTCCCTACGTTTCCTTGAAGTATTACAGAAATTACAAAACGATACGGACCCGAAATCGTTCAAAACAAGCGTAAACCATTCACCCACTCATAAAAAATCGTGAAGTTTACATATGAAAATATAAGGCGTTTGCCCCCTTTGACCGCGCTCGCCCCAGACTCTTTGCCCCCCTTTTCAATATGGCGTCCGTAACCTTGAACTCGTCTATTCCTCCCATCGTGTCAAATATACGGCGGCTGGCCTGTTTCAGACTACAGAATACTCTCAACTTGGTAGCTATTTAGTATTTAATGCAGGGCTGTGATATTTTGTACCCCGATGCATATGGACTTTCATGTTGACGACTTTGAATAGTATATCAAGTGGCATGGCATATTGTGCGTGGCATCAGTTGTGGAACAAGATGGCTAGTAATTTCAGAACAACTCATTGTTAAAATATATTGTGTACGTATGTTATCAGATGTTGAATAAGCTTTCATTCGATGTATAGTTCAAGTTCCTCCATTATGTGAAACTTATTAAAATGTCAAAAATGTGCGAACCGTTCTTCGAAATATTAAATATTATACAAATAGACAGGAAATTGACTTCTCACAAGTATTAATACAGAATTTTAGATTTTTTTTTAAATACTTAACGCGCAACATCGAGATATATATCAAACAGTAGCTATTGAAAAATGCTATTTGGGGTAGAAATTTCTAGTTTCTAGCTAAATGGAAAATATTTTTAAAATGGGGAAACGTCCTCCATTTTGATTCATTGCGTGAATGTGTACTTATAAATTAAATATATATATAGTAATATTGTTGACTTCGAATGGATCATGATCTTACCATTATGAAGCTTTTGAAACGTTGGCGGCTTTCTAGCTAAAACAGAAAAATTTCAGGAACTTCACATTTAAATTTATAGCTTTTATTATATAAAATAGAGTGTTTTATTGATTTTTCCGCCACTAATAAAAGTGATAATCTCACATGTGTGATTATTTATGATAATCGCACATGTGACGATTATCGCTGAATCAGCATTATAGTTTAATGCAATTTTTGCAAGGCAATAGGACAATTTTTTTATATAATAAACAGAACAATACATGGATGTTTGGAAATATGAAATTTATTTCTCGTGTTGAACAGGATATGTCACTCGTTCGCTTCGCTCACTCGTGAGATATCCTGGTCAACACTCGAAATAAATTTCATATTTCCGCACATCCATGTATTATTCTCTATTTATTTGACCCTTTCAACCATATCGGCCTCCCAGGCAGGGACGGGTAAAATCGCCTGGTGTAGGCCAGAGTATAAAAAAAATATTAAAGCCTCAGCGGAGTAGGTTTTGGTATGACCGTAACTATTTAACCTTAGTGGCCTAACGACTAGAATGGTTTGCCGTTAATAATATAGCCAGAGTGAAATACTAAAATACAGAATTCAATAAAAGTGGATTTTATGACAGACGTTTCCCCATTTTAAAAATATTTTCCGTTTAGCTAAAAACTAGAAATTTCTACCACAAGCTTCTGTTTGATATATATCTCGCGATGTTGCGCATTAAGTATTTAAAAAAAAATCTAAAATTCTGTATTAACACTTGTGAGAAGTCAATTTCCTGTCTGTTTGTGATATTATTTCAAACAACGGTTAGCACATTTTTTACATTTTAACAAGTTTCACATACGGGGAAACTTGAACTATGCATGGAATGAAATCTTATTCAACATCTGATAACATACGTACACAATATATTTTAACAATGAGTAGTTCTGAAATTACTAGCCATCTTGTTCCACAATTGATGCCACGCGCAATATGCCATGCCACTTGATATACTCACCGCTTTTCCCCTCGGAACCATTCAAAAGTTGTCAACATGAAAGTCCATATGCATCGGAGTCCAAAATATCACAGCCCTGCATTAAATAGCGACCAAGTTGAGAGTATTCTGTAGTCTGAAAACCAGCCGCCGTATATTTGACACGATGGGAGGAATTCAGATTGTTTACTATATTCTATAATTCTATAACTAGGTCACCTAAATGGTATGTGAATGCTGCCTTTGGTAATGTGGCAGAGTTGTGGGTCTTCTGACATGTGGGAGGAGAAGGCTTGGTGGTTGCGTGTTTCTGACTTTCTGTATGCATTTTAAACACAAGAAAGATAAATTCAAGAAGTAAAAAAAAAAAATTTATTTTTTATTGTGTATTTTTTAAAGCAATAGAATGCAACTGTAAAATGTTGAATATAAATGTAAAGCTAAAATTTCTTCTTAAAATAAACATACACGTCTTCGCACATCAGATTCAGATTAAACAATTGTTTAATAAATGACTAACTGACTCATTGAGAACTACAGTATGTAGACTAAACTTCACGGCTTGTCTTTAGGATATCTTGGTAGCGTTTGGGCTAAAGGTCTTTGGGAGAGGCTATATATCAATTGAAAAGATGCATACGCACCCGCTCCTCAGTATTGGCCATTTGACAGTTCAAATATCTGTTGTAATGAAACAAAATTGCAATTGACTAATGACATTTGTTTAATCTTGCAGATGACTAAAGACATTTGTCTGAAAACCTGTTAGCTCGACAGTCCAAACGAAAAGAAAGCATGTACTTCGCGCGTGGTATTCTGATTACTATCACAAGTGAAGGGCTGCCTCAAATAGGACAAAAACATTTAGCCTACTCTGCAGGTAACTCTGTAGCTAATGTGACACCAACCTCGTACCCAGGGTCTTATCTCCGCTTCCCCGCGGAGATAAGACCCTGGGTACGAGGTTGATGCGACACCCCCCTTGCCCACTCCACCCAAGATTTGCCCACTCCACCCAAGATTTGCCCACTCCACCCGAGATTTGCCCACTCCACCCGAGATTGCCCACTCCACCCGAGATTGCCCACTCCACCCAAAATTTGCCCACTCCACACAAGATTGCCCACTACACCCGAGATTGCCCATTCTACGTGAGTTTGCCCACTCCACCCAAGTTTTTCTCACCTCTTCACCATAAGAGCCCCCAGAGTTGCCTGTGAAGGCCTAGGAGGCTGGAAAGTCCAAAAATTTAATATTAATTACAATAGACAGAGTATACACAATTCTTCTATGTTTTTTTCAATTATAAAATTGAAAACTACAAGTTACCATAACTTATCGCAAGGGTTTTGACAGGATATACACACAAATAATTATTAATATACAAATATTAAATAATCATGCCTCTTGCTCTAATGCTGTGGCAAAACTGTCAATGCAATTCCAAGTGCTTAATATGTTCTGACAAATCTAGAGCTTTAATAAAATTATACAGCAATGTACCATTGAGCCCATCAGATTATTTTTCAGAATTTATATACAGTAAGTCAAAATACACACACAGATAGTAGGGTCTGATCAGAATGCTGATCAATGCAAACACAATGAACCCACACCAATATACACCTAAAAATAGAAGAAAACAACTGTGAAATCTCCTACAAGAAACACATTTGTCAGTTGTGAGAAACTGATATCTTACCTCGACAAGATAATGTGTTCAGAGGTTAGAGAAGGAGAACATTTATCAGCACGGCTTGATGCCAGTTCAGAAAATCCATCGCCAACGGGGTGTTGACAAAAACCTTTAGCCTACTCCACAGGCAACTCTATGCAGTCTGTGGCCAATGTAACACCCCACAGAGTTGCCTGCGAAGGAGGCTGGAAAGCACATTTCTTCTATATTTTTTAATTATAAAATTGAGAACTACAAGTTACTATAACTTATCGCTTGACATGATATGGCAAGGGTTTTGACAGGATGTACACATAATTTAATAATATACAAATATTAAATAATCATGCCTCTTGCTCTAATGCTGTGGCAAAACTGTCAAATGCAATTCCAAGTGCTTAATATGTTTTGACAAATCTAGAGTTTTTATAAAATTATACAGCAATGTAGCATTGAGCCCATCAGATTATTTTGCAGAACTTGTATAAGTCAAAATACACACACGTATTAAAAATTAGTAGCGTCTGATCAGAATGCTGATCAGTACAAACATAATGAACACACACCAATATACACCTAAAAATAGAAGAAAACAACCGTGAAATATCCTACCAAGAAACACAGTTGTACAAACTGATATCTTACCTCGATGAGATAAACTCTACTTACCGAAATTGTAAAGATAGTTCAGTGGTTCACAAGTGTGTTCAGATAAATCGTTCAGACACGACGTTTGACTCGTGGCATTGCCAATTTAAAAAATCCATCGCCGTCGTGGTGATGACCAACTTCAAACGTACATGCAATTTAACAGAGCAAATCCTTCTGGCGTATGTGATGTAAGTTGTAGGAAGAAACTTCTACGTCACAAGCGTCATAAAACGGGTCAACATTCTCAAAATCGAGATCACGTTGACCATACATAGCTCGGCAAAGAGGTCTGGACACGAGACACAGGTCACCCATGTCAAGATTAGGGTGCTTACTTTGTGTTTCGCGCACGAATTTGTTATTCTTTGACCCTGACCCTGAAAACACCCTAATCCTAACCCTGATCCCAACCCCAATCCTAACCCTAATCCTAACCCTGATCCCAACCCCAATCCTAACCCTAATCCTAACCTCAATCCTAACCCTAATCCTAATGCATATTCGTGCGCGAAACACAAAGTAATAACCAAGATTTTGATTGATTTTGGGTGTGCTCCCCTCGGCAGCAAATAGTTAAAATACAACGTTTTAAACACTAATCTACGTACTATAATACAATAAAAGTTAAACTAGTACAAATTTAAAGTTTAAAAGTTACAGGAAACCTTTTTATTTGATTATCCAATTAAAAACTTTGGACTTTTTCGTTTGAAGGTAAAGCATTCCAGATCATGATGGCACCCCTATATCCGAAACTCTTCATCGCATTCGTGTTTGGCTTAGGTAGTGATAACATGATACGGTTATTACTTCTCAAGTCATAGCAATCTCTATTTGATATTGAGAATAGAGAACTCAGTTTAGGTAAACCAGATTCACCAAGGGGCCATACACAAAATACGTGACGCTTTGGGGGGTAGGGGGGTGTTTGAACAACAGTCACATAGTGTCACAAGGGGGGAGGGGGTATCACAAAGCACTGCCACGTGACGGAGAGGCTGAAGGCTGAAATTAAACAAGACCATGTTAATGTTGATGAGAATTTATTGTAGAGTTGCAAATCCTCATTCTATACCACGAACGTCGATATATTGGAGCTAGTATTTACCGTGAAAGTGGATCCTGAAGGCTCAGACGTCCAAAAAAGATCTAGATCCGGCACATGCTCTCGAATTACTGCATATTAATTTGGTGTTTGGGGGGGGGGGGGGGGGGGGGGGGGTCAGAGTCACGTAATTTTCGATGGGGGGTAACGCCAACCGTCACAGATTGTCACAGGGGGGTAGGGGGTAGTCAAAAATCGGGGAAAAACGCGTCACGAATTTTGTGTATGGTCCCTAACACACTTTTTAACTAGGGATATTCCCATCCAAGTTTTAACAGGGTGCTAGTATAGTCGGTATGTCGTAGTTACCACCAGTTATAATTACGAGCTGCTTTGTTATGGAATTTTTGTAAACGATATTTTAATTTGTTTGAATGATGAAGTGTTGCCCTCGATACGTCAGTATTTTGTAACGTTATCAAAACTAATCTCGGCAGTTTACCACCTTTTCACTTTCCTGTAACTGAAATAAATTTAAACTAGGCTTTGTTAGTGCAATTAAACAGACTGGTTAAAATTAGGTGTATGAGATTGCGCCTGGGATTATTTCCATATCGCGTAATGCGCTAAAAACATTTAATATTCAATTTTCGTACACCGATGTATTTTGTGAGTTCTGATTGGATAATGTGCACCACGTGACACCCTGTTATGTTATGTTATGGCAACGCTCAGCCATGCGTTTTTACTCGTGCAGTAAGTTTAATAACACGCGGATAATAAAGCACGGTTGCCGAATTTTTGAAATTGTGAAGCTGTACCGAGGAATACAAAAAATTGAATAGCTTGGAATATTACAATTTCTTAAGGTAAACTAGTAATTTAGATATTTCTATAGGAGTTCTCGTTCTTAAGCGAGGAAATTTGAGCAAAGATGCTTTGTAAATGTTCAGTAAGACTGACACCCATTTTGCAACTAAGCGTAAATTTTATATTACCAGTCTACTCAAATTGAATATTACAATGTTTAAAGCACATTTTGTTCGTGTTTTCTCGGGATTTACATTTACTCGTTTACTAACAATTAAAGGAGCAGTGTCACTCGCAAAGCCCACCAATAATCATGATCACCCGCCAACTTGAAAAACTACAGCCTGTAGGTTTTCAAGTTTGTTGATCCAAGATGGCGGCCGCACTTGGCGGGGCGCATGGTGGAAGACTTGATATTCAGGCCGAAAGAGAAAACACGAGGGATCAAATAGTTCACAGAAAGCCTGGAATAGTCAGCACAAACGTATTTACTTATCACTGACTATATTTGAGTCATGGAGAGATGCTAAAATCGTAGCTGGATATGGTTCATGTAGCGATAGCAACTTCACAGCCCATCTGCTCTCATTGGAATACCGTAGAAGGTAAATATGATTTGATTCATTTCTCTGGTTTCTTGTCCGATTTAGAGCTATTTCCGATATTTTCCCGAAGTTATTTCTATGTGCGCAAAAAAGATGCGCAAATGGTGACACTGCTCCTTTAAGGAACTCGAAATTAACTACTACACTCGCTTCGCTGCGAGCAATATTTAATTTAAAAGACACTCCTGCGAGTGCTGTAATACATAATTCACGCACTAAAATTATATTACTTGATGCATTTCTTAATTACCAGTAGTGCACAGTATTTTTATTCAGCCATTTAAGGTGAAGTAATACGAGCAACAAATACCCTGCAACATTGTTGCGTTGCAAGTTGAATAGCGTTGTTGCACGTATTACCACCCATCTTAAACATTGTCACGCAACAATGATTTTGTTGCACGTTCAATCGGCATATTGCAGCAAGTAGAACTGCAGGAGTCTACTTTTTTCCAACAAATTTTACAACTAAGTTGAAGAAAAATGTTGGCGGTCGTATTACCTTACCTCAGAAAATTATGCAATTCTAATAGAAACCCGTGGAGGAATAACACGTCGAAGGGCCTTCGCTTGAAACGTTAGACTACTACGTTCTCTGTTTCGGCAGTACGTATATCTAACCTTACTATATTTCGATTGTTGTTTCAACACTGCCTACGCAGCACGCTACTTTTATTTCAATATTTGAAGAATCTTTTTACCTACCTGCTAAAATTACATCAAGCATCAGAAACTTCAAATCTTCAATTGGACCAATGTCCTTCCCAGAATTCTTGCTCTTCTCAATCCCGTACGCAGATATCAGCGCATCTGTGACGTCACGAATAACTCCTTCTTTATAAGAACACCTGTGGTTTTCTAACTCTTTAGCAAAAATCATATCACGCGCCTTGACCGTCTTTCGTATGTCTTTCATAAACTTAGTCGGTAGGTAAGTCAGTAGAGGTAGCATTTGGTAGTAGTTGCCTTGACGGGCAAGAGACGTGATGCTTTCATTAAAGTCGACAATTGCTTTCAATGTTTTATCGCCAAAACGACATTTTTCTGAAGAGACCCATTCCCAGAGCTGACTTGTTATAGCAGCTGATATATAATGCTGTATATAGAAAGCCTCGCCGTTCATTTTCTCTGTTTCCTGCAAAAGGTCCATCACTGCTCTATTTACTTTTTTCTCAACTTGGTGTACACCTTCTCCAAAAACATGTAGCGCAGATTTCAGAACTTTTCTTCGAAACATTAATTGTGGTCCATAATCTCCGTTTCCAATGTTTTTCCCTTCAAGAATGACGTCAATCGGATACATCAACTCTGTTGGTCTACCTGCAAAATCATCTTTTCTTTTCACTAGTGATTCTTGTGCAGCCTCTCCACTGTTCAGAATAACAAAAGTTCCCACCGGGAATTTAACCTGGTACACATCGCCGTATCGTTCCCACAATTTGTCCATAGTGAAAGGCGGGTCGGAGCCAAGTTGATGAAGGTTACCAATAAAAGGAAGAGGGAAGGGTCCAGGTGGTCCATTTTTACGTTCTTGGTACGTTTTTATGATGTAATATACTAGCCAAACAGCAAAGAGCGAAGTTGCAACTTCTAAGATCATTGTTTTTCCTGGATCTATAATGAATTATGATTAGAAACAACTACTTAATAACCGAGAGTGAGGTCCTTACGGTATAAATATTAAACCGGGGTCTTGCTGTATTGCATACTGAGCGATAGCGGAGGTTAATTCGTTAAAACACCGAACTAGCGTTATTTTCTGCTGTTTCTTTCTCGTCTGGATACTAGAATTTACTTTTATAATGTTCATCGTCGTTTATTTCACCTATATTCGTCGTTTTTCGGCAATAAAAGTTTGTTATTAGGATATTTTGTTTGTTTCCATTCATAGGGCATTAACAATTTCCATAATGCCCGCGCGCATTACGGAGAAATCTCGCCACGTCAGCAACAAATCACAGCGCGTGATTTTACCGGAAGTAATCCGTGCCATATAATAATATCTACTAATTCTTTGAAAGTTTCCATGGTGACGAATTGTAATACAAGCGAAAATTTGTGGTAACACCACGTTTATCATTCATTGCTTATAGCTTTCGACCTGTTGACTCAGACCTTCATCAGAACAAATGCGAACATCGTGTTGGCTCACGTCATATAAACAACAAGAAACTATTTCTAAACAGAAATAGTGTTTCGTTCCCCGATTGGGGGAAATGACGAATTTTAGCTTGGCCAATCTCCCGCCGCCAATGGCCTGACGAATCCGGGAAATAAGGTAGTGTGGGACTGTGGGTGAAAGCAAAATTTATTGATGGTTACGCTGTCGGAGAGGTGATGTTCTGCGGGGGAACTGAATATGAACTTGATGTCATTCAATGAATTGATAATCGTCAACAAAACATACAACGGGACAGTCACACTTCCTGTTTCTTTTAGGCCTAGTGAGTATACGTCGCACAATCGTCGCATTTCAGACGAATTTAATTTAATCAATTAAATGCGTTGCATTTCAGTAGTCTGATCACGACGGATTCCATGGTTGTCTTTATAGACGCCGCCGTGACGTCATGCATAAATTTCCTGCTCTTAAATTGATTTTTGTAGTTTTAGTCTTCTCGGTTCAGCATATTTCTAGTTTGTTTATGCAAAACATTACATTTTTCTGAACTAATTTCCGGTATAAAACGAAGTCGCATTAATTCGTCTTAATTAAATGTGACAATTTTCTTGAGAACGCAATTATTTTGGCAACGTTTTATTGCCTCCAATACATGGTCAGAAGTGAATAGAAGAAATTATGTATATGTGGCGTCAGTACGACGGAAATGTTGCGGTTATTTATATGTAGATACAGTATTAAAATTTCACTGTTTAGGAAAGCTTAGCGGTCATTTATGCCACCGATATTTAAGTTGAAATTCAATCTGTGTGTAATTCGTTGTATTTGATCGGAAAGACGTGTACGAACAGCGTATTAAAAATTACTCTAAATACTTGAGTGATCGAGTAGCTTTTCCAAGGCCAAGGGTCAACTCGACCGACCTTTCGGAATGCTATTCGCCCAATCTCAATCTATATTATTAAATCTAAAGTCGTTTGGTTTTTCAGCAGTTGCCATATATAACGAGCAGTTAGAATGCAAATTCGAAGAGTTCAAAGAGGGAAACGTTCTATGGAGTATGGTAATATAATTCACTTCACATGGGATTGTTTACGTCGTTCAGCAAATTATGCTATATCAGCAATATTATTTCACTTCGTTTTGGCGTTTAACCACGCCTCCAACTAAATTTTTTATGCGGAATTTTGATTTCATTGGATAAGATCGAGGTTTTAGCTTATGCTGCCAACAACACTGCACTGCGATTGGACTATTTTCATCTGTGATGACAGTTTCGTTTGTGACGTCAATGGAAAGCTAACACAGTAACAGTTTCGTTCCTGCGGGGAACGAAACAAAAATCACTTAAAGTGCCTATGAAACGAAAATTAAGTTTCTCTTATTTGAAAGAACACTTAAAATGATAGAGTAACATCTTTTGCAGTTTTTCGTTTCCTTGCTTCGTTCTTGAGATATTTCAGTTTGTTTGATGTAAATGTCGCATGTTGCGACGTCACACGAGTGCATAATGAGTTATCGAAAAACGTTATGTATCTTTGCTATTGTCAAATATAATCACTTGAAAATCTACCGGATTCGTGTTCTGGGCGAAACACACGCACATGCTTCCCTCGAATTATTTTGGTTTGATAATAGCAAAGATATATAACTTTTTTCAATAACTCATTATGCACATGTGACGTTAAAATGTTTAATTTGCATATCAAACAAACTGAAAAATCTCAAGAACAAAGCAAGTAGAGATGAGCTGATTAATCGGAAACTAATCTGCGAAGCCGGTTAATTGGCCCATTAAAATAATCGGTAATCGGCCGATTATATCACAATTTGCCAAATACTAATAGCGTAGCGCATACCGATTTATTAAACTGAAAGTCGGACAAACGAAATTGATTCTCAAAACACGCAAAACTAATCATCACGAAACATTTCTGTTATATTTCACAAATCTTGTTGCAATTTAGCAATCCCTACAACATTGCGAAACTCATGCACAGGGACTGGTAACCAACAACGTAGCACTGGCATATGCCGATTAATCGGCCACCAAATAATCGGCTTCAGTAATCGGCAATTTTCGTAATCGGCTCATCTCTGAAAGCAAGGAAACGAAAAACTTCAAAAGATGTTACTCTATCATTTTAAGTGTTCTTTCAAATAAGACAGACCTAATTTTTGTTTCATAGGCATTTTAACAAGCATTAAAGAAATAATAAGCGTCAAATTCTCGCTTGTATTAGAAATATCTATGTTCAGTTGTTTTGTTTATCTATATGAGTTATAAAAGTCAAACATTTTCCAATCAACCGGGCAAACAATTTCTACTATTAATTTGCCAGAAAAAAATTATCCCCCACTAAAAAGATAAAAATAGGCACGCCCAGGCGTGCATGTATCTACTGCGTTTAATGCCTATAACTACTAAGGTAAAAGCAATGATGCAACTGTGTACTTGTAACAACCTTGTATTCATAGCTGAACAGGACTCTTGACAAAATTGATGGAATTGTATAGTTGTAACAACCTTGTATTCATATCTAGAGCTGAACAAGATTTTTGACAAAATTGTCTATGCACACAGGCCATGCTGCGTTTTAACTTTAATAAAGAACTCACTCAACTCATACTCAGAGTAAAGCCAGCAAGGTGCAGAAGGCTAAGCGCTAACAACTCTACTCATATCTGGCATGAGTTCCAAGCCCGGACAGGTGCATGGTCATCCATTCAAATACAAACTCAATCCAACTGGGCTTTACACCGCTCCTCGTGGTGAGAGGCAGAGCACTAATAGCTTGCCTATTAAAGCTATGGTACTAAAAGCTATAGTCATTCAAATTAACATAACTAACAACTCACAAAATTTTGACTTAATTGACTAATACAGTATTTAAATATTTTCATTGCAACAATTTGTCAAACAATAATGCAATCCAGTTAGAAGGTAAAGGAAATCGCTTGAGATAACAAGCATCTCTAGTATTACTGCTGTAAAATTTAATAGTGAATGAAAAAGATGTCCAGCAAATTATGTCATCAAAATTATAAGAGCAACCATACATTAATTGTTCTTCAAGACATAAGCATACATGCAGTAAAAGGTACAATAAATGTTTGCACATTCATAACACAGATTTTGCATGACATTGACAACTGCAGCATACAATTTTACTACATTAATACTGTATATAGACACTAGCCAGTTCACGCTCTCAAGCAGGGGCGGACTGGCCAGTCGGGCTTACCGGGCAAACGCCCAGTGGGCCCCTTGCCTGTTGGGCCCCCTTTGGGCCCTTAAATTTTTTTGACTTTGCAAAAGTAAAAAAAGGCTATGTATCAATCAGGAAATACATGCTTAGGATAAAATAATTATCTAGCGTTTATAGTGGAAGCTATAGTTTCTTCCGACATTTGGAGTTCCGGAATTATGAAGAAAGCCATTAAACGTGGTGCACAGAATAGGCAAAAGAAAAAGGTGGACGACTTGCAAGAAGAAGCTCCTCTGAAAAGAGAACAATGTTTAGGGTCCGCGGAGTTGGAGGGAAGTGGACCAATCTTCCCCTTTTCCCCCCTCCTAATAAAGAGTCGTTCTTTACAATTTGTTGAGATTACTCAAAAAGAAAATGTGGATCTAAAAAGTTTGAAACGCTTCAAACATCTGATCTACAATCATATTAAAATATATGTTGTATAGTCGATAATTGGCTAGCGCATGGGAAAAAATGCGTACGGAAATGCGTCGTCCTTTGTTTCTATTTGTAACCCTCAGGCCTTAACAGGCTTTGACCTCACAACCATGCATATTTTTACATTCAGCGTTAATGTATGTTTTCACAAACTAATGTACTATTTAAAGCCTAATTTGGACAAAATCTTTGTAAAAAATGACGAAATGTGCCATTACAAACATGTTTTAAAACTATTAAAAGTTTGCTCAAAACTGATGTCAGAATGCGGGAAATGCCATACAGAGACCCAAATTTCAAAATGTTCCGGGGGAGACACATGCGGACCCACAACAACTGACTTGGTTTGGAAACCGTTTTGGTTTGCAAATCGCCCGGGCCCGTCTGATGTAGCCAGTCCCCCCCTGCAGTAGTAGCAGTTTATTTCAGATGTATAATGACTGTTTGCTCTGGCATTGATACAGTAAGAACCCACAATGTCAGCACACCGTAAGGCGTGCCAAAGTCCATGCATATGTCGTACCGAACACTCTCCTCGCCCCTTATAAAATCTTTTGTGTAATTACAAGTTCCGGGTTTCTGATGTAAGCTGAAATTGTGTTTTAGTTGGCAAGGATAGGAAATTATAAAAACTAATAGGCATGTAGATGAGTTTTAATTCCCTTCTCTACAAAATACGTGGTAGGTAAATAAAAGTAATTTTGTCTAATTTCAGAACTTTGCTGTTTTCTTGCCAAATTATTGTTATTTCAGTCACATGTCTAGACAATCGTCTTGAGAAGAATGATTGAGATCTAACACCCAGATGGCCAAGCACCACAACATGACCTTCGCGATACAATCTGCATTTTATTTACCTATAAATTAGTTTCTTGGGGGGTAAAAAGTACACAGTTTATACGTACAGGTACAATTGTACAAAGTATATTTCCCTTGTTTCTGGTCTTTACTTGGTAAACGAGCGTTCAACCTTGACAAGTATATTTGTTAACCAGAGTAAAATATTAATAATCGAAATATAGTAAGGTTAGATATACTGCCGAAGGACATGCAGAGAACGTAGTAGTCTAAGGCCCTTCATCGTTTCTCTCTGACGAAGGGGCTTCGCTCGAAACGTTAGACTCCTACGTTCTCTGATTTGGAAGTATACCCATAGTTGTCTTGATAGAGGGAGATGGTTAGGAAACTTCATAAAATCCATTGCTCTAGGTTTTTGTGTACCTTGTGCACGGTCACGCTTGAAAATTCTATTGTTTTACTATTGTTTTACCTTTGCGAACTAAGATAGCAGTGTAAAAGAGATTGGGCACTACGTGTTTGGTTTGGCTTCAGGTTCGAGGTATTCCAGTACTTATACTAGAAGTTTTTATCAAAAGTGAATTGCTGCGAGTTGCGACCATTTACTATTTAGCAGTAAAATAGTTGTTTTAACTCTTTATCGTCCGAAGCATTTTCCATTGTCAAGTGAAATCGTCTGGTACAATATATGGTCTGGTGTGATATGTCATATAAAGATTAAATTAAATTACAGATATGTAATATAGGGGAGATTGACTTTCAATGTATGAACAAACCGAGTTTCAATTATGTCAGTGTAAAATTCGACTGGTACAACTTCAAAAAAATTACTGTTCAATAGCAGCGAAAGAGAGCTTAAATATTTCTCTAACTCACTGATCTTAGTACATTTCATAAGAACAGCAGCAGCGCCGGATTCAGGACTGTGGAGGCCCCTGGGCGGTCACTGACCAGCACAATATATCAATTCTATTTCTGAACGAGATAATTTTGCTTTACGAACTAATACAACTTCGAAGTCACAAATCCCACACTGAATCAGGTTTACAATAACAACTTGTCAACTCCATCCATCAATCTGTCATAATCGTCATAGTATACACTTTTAGAAGTGACCCTATTTTCCATCCATATATCTTTTGTCTTGTTTTTGACTCATATTTTGGGCTCTCAAGATTTTTTCATTTCAAATCCTATTTTTTCAACTTTCAAGACATTTTTGTGGAGGCCCCCCTAAACATTATTTTGTGGGGGGCCCTGGGCGACCGCCCAGTCCGCCCTGTCCTAAATCCGGCACTGAACAGCAGTGCCATTTGATTCAGGCATACCAGGCATACCAGTGCATGGGAATCAAATACATAAATACTATCATCTATAGATTTAAACAAAGCCACAACATAGCCTTCTAACACTACAAATGCATAATTATTGTTACTGAAAGTATTCGTCAAGGCAAAATGCAAACTACAGTATGGAGCATCGATTTCATGTTGTTCACAAGTGATTCTCCCTTGGTGGAAATCTTTGTAATTTATCAACAACCATGGTTTGTTTGTTTGTTTAAATTGGTGGCTCAATGGCCTCTACCATCACAGGTGAATGATCAGTGTTTTTCACCATCACAGGTGAATGATGATTTGTTTGTGCTCCAATGAGCATTTGGTTTGTTTCGTTTGCCTCAACGCAGTATTTGTCAATGGTGAAGACCAACGTGCTCGGTCAGGCAGATATGTCAACGACAGCGTCTCTGCATCTGGGATGATCCCCCTATCAAAGGCATTCAAATACATCTTGTCGCCTTCTATCAAAATTTGGTCGACAGTATAGGTATTCCATTGTTCAACAGGCCACGAGTTCGCACAAAGCAAAGCCAAAAGACTCATGTAAGTACACTGTCTGCCCCTCGAAATGTCACTAAATCTTTTGTCACCTTGATGTATACTTCCAGCAACAAATAGAGTTGAATTTGACATAATAGTTTGGTGGGAAAATACACTTATACCTCCCTTGAATAAATTCCAGCAACCGATGCAGAAAACCAACTGCTACTTAACAATATAACGAAACGGACGATACAGAACTACTAAACCAAACTGAAGAAAACAGACTTTTAGACGACGACAGTAACACTGGACTTGAAAACTTAACACAATATACACCTAACCGACCAAGAAAACTCAATGACCTGACGGACGCCACAGATAATGACACTGTAGAAATGCATACCAACGAACACGCAACATACGACACGAATGATTAAAAACATTCCACCACACTTTAATACGCCTCATTCCAAACACTAAACACACTAAAATACAAACGAAACAGAATAACTACAACCATAGAAAAACTGACACATCACCAAGTCGATGGAACATTTCCCAACGGACTAAACACTAAAACGAAATGCGACATAATCCTGGACGACGACCTACGCCGAACACGATGGATACAAGCATCAAAAACAAAAGGTCCGCTATGCGTACATGTATCTGCGCCAAACCCACCACTGTGAGAATCACTTGTCAAGATCTTGTGCATGATCTTGGAAAATCTTGTAAGATCTTAGGAAAAATCTTATAAGATTTTTACACGTAGATCTTATACGATTTTAGCAAGATCTTATAAGATAACAAGACACCTGGGTCAGGTGTTCACTCGGGCTACTGGAAAGTGCAGAGGTCTCTATAACGCGCGAGCAAAGAGGTGGGAGTGGGCCGAGGAAGATCAGATCGAAGGCTGAATGTGGTGCAGGACTATCCTGAATTGTCAATTTAAAGTGTCTAGAATTCAGGATGATCCTGATGCCTAGGGGACTTCTCTATCCCACATGCGGGATGTTAAACTAAAAAGCATATAACAAAAATGCAGTAGGGTGTTGTGGCAGGGTCTGAGAGGTGGAACTTTCCCCCTGGGGGGTTGTGATTAGATTTAGGGTTACCGGGGGTTGTCGTTAGGTTTAGAGTCAGGTTTAGAGGTGGGGGTCAGGGTTGGGTTTCATTTTCTTTAATATTCAGGATTATCTGGAATTCTAGATCATTTCTCAATTCAGGATAATCATGTAAACAAATACAATAGATATACGTGATTAAGGTCAGTAGCAGTAAGGTTTAGAAGAGAGTATGTTACAGGTCGGGATGAAGAACATTTTAAACATTAATTCCCAAAAAAAAGTTATTGACGTCGTAAGCATTAACTAATAATTACAGCATTAATGTAGTGATTAGAATGTTGAGTTTTAAACTGATTAACTGAGGTAGAATCTGGCATTGAGCAAAGTAGACTATTCCAAAGTTTAAATATACAGTTCAAGTATTAACTAGCTTAAAACGTTCAGTACAGCACTTAGAAACTAGTAGAGATGAGCCGACTACGAAAATTGCCGATTACTGAAGCCGATTATTTGGTGGCTGATTAATACAAATAATCAGCCGATTATTTCGGCATATGCCGATTATTGCTACGTTGTTGGTTACCAGTCCCTGCGCAGTTTCGCAATGTTGTAGGGATTGCTAAATTGCAACAAGATTTGTGAAATATAACAGAAATGTTTCGTGATGATTAGTTTTGCGTGTTTTGAGAATCAATTTCGTTTGTTTATGAGTTTATCCGACTTTCAGTTTTATAAACCGGTATGCACTACGCTATTAGTATTTGGCAAATTGTGATGTAAAAACAAAATATTATCCGCTTAGCTTTATGTGGTGCTAGCCTGTTTCGTTTGTCCGTGGAAATGTTCCCTGCCTCGCTAAACACACGCTCTGAATAAACACTTGAATTGGGGGGCTCAGATACTTCAGCACAACTATAGCTTTAAACAAGTTGGGATAAACAACATGGCCAGAAATCGAGGACAACATGGCGGCAAAGCATGCGCCCTGAATCCCTTTTTAATTAATTCAATATGGCGTCCTTCAATAGATTTCTTAAGGAAATATAAAGAACAATCATTTTCGGTTATTTACTATTGTAAATTCCGACATGCGAACGTCCAAAACTTCATCAAATTGAACAATCGTTCAGCACTACAATTTCTATTAAGTTTGGAGCGTCCTAAATAGGTTCCCGAGCCCCTCACAAACATACCTCTTATTCGCTGTTTAAAGTCTATTAATCTGCTATATCACTTATTTTGGAGCTCCAATTTTGGCTGCTTCTGTGTTGTTTGTCCACGATGCGAACGTCTGAATTTGCTCGGGATGAACGTTACTTTGTTTTGCGGAGTTGTTCGTTCCACTTTTTCGTTGTTTAATAGGTTCCCAAAGACCTTAAAATGTACGATTTATTGCAGCCGAGTCGTTGTAATTTAATCCATCATGCGCCGAGATAAATACTGAACTCGGCGTGAAGAAGCAATGCATTCCTCGATAATTTCGGGTTCTTGTCCGCCATTTCTTATGGAGCTAGCTGTTGCTAGGTTGCCAGGGTCTTAAGCGCTGTTATTATTATTATTAAATGTGACTGTGGATTCAGAAATAATAACCGAAATTTATGCGGCAATTTTTGTGAGTATGAGTGTACAGGCCTGTCTAGACGATTAAACCTTTTGTAATTTGATATTTGGGTAAGAAATGGGTCAATAAGACATTTTAGCGAATAACTCTACTTTAATTAATTGCTATAGACTTCTGTTTATAGCCGAAATTATCGATATTTAGCCATCAGAATTTTCAAATTAATATTACCATCTAAATATGAGCCCACAGGCCACTGCCGCTGAGTGTCCTGGATTTCTAGCCATGGTTTCTTTGCTTACCACCAAACATATGGGCATGCTTGCAATGGCTGTAGCGGAATGGCGAGAAAGGCGTCGATCTCTTCTTCAACCTTGTGGCTGGCGTTGGAAGTGCTGTCGCTTGACCCATCAATCTCGTCGAAGCAAGACCATAGGTCTTGATGAGGTTCAGTGCTGCAGCTCTTTTCATGGGTTGAGATGTTCTCGGTCGTGACTACCTCAACTGGTGAAGATCCTTTGCCATTTTCTCGTGTTGGTTTTAATTAAAATTTAAACTTTTATTAAAAGCGTTTGACAAATCTTTTGACAGACTAGAGTTCCGGTTCAGTCATTGTTTCCGAAGTTGGCGACAAACAATTGCAACTTTGTTTTGATGCTCGCTATTTGATCGGCTGCTATACGTAACGAGTTCGAAAACTTTGTGGCAAACGTCCGACTGTGGAACTCTTCCATCAAGAGTTATGTGAAACGCTCTGTAATCATTGTGAAATAAGGACTATTGTGTTTGGGCTTAATTTAGGTTCCTTAAATGAACGAGTATCTATGTTTCTTTTTTTATCTATTGAATACCGTAAATGTACCGTAAATAAGGAGAAAGTCTTATGGACGAGAAACTCAGAAACGTCCGGTATAAATACATATTCTGTGGGACGAAGCCGATCGTAAACCACGTATAAACTAGTTTGCTAACTGTGGATCTTATTAAATACAATACAATAAAATTCAGTTCTATTGGTAAATTAATATCCATGTGTTCTGTTCCACGGATCTTTCAAACCAAAGACCAATGGCGTTCGTCTTGGGTTAGCTGTGTCTTTACTCGTGCCCAGTCCATTTCCCGAGCTATGTATAGTATTTTGTTGAAAATTGTGTTTATTTGTACGTACGTACGTACCACTGATCTCGAAATAAAACTGGATTAAGCATCTATTGTTTGCGAAATGAAGCCGGAAGTCACCCATTACTAAGGGACCAAGTGATGGTCTTTCTAGCGTATTCTGGCACCGATATAAACATTTTGTTGAACGAGATGCTGAATCTTTGAAAGAAAATATAGTTCAATAGTCTTTTTTGGTACAGAAGACGTTTTAAGAAGACATAAAGACATTTTTCAGCATGTTTGGTCCCTTAGTAATTACGGATTTCTTTTGTTTAGTTGGCTTCATTTTATGAACCAGTGGACAATAGGTTGCACTATCCAGTTTTATTTCGAGATCAGTGGTACGTACGGATCAAAAACGGAATTTCGTATATTACGCAATCGCATCGCGAATGATTCCTAGCCTGCGTACAGGCGCTCATACAGCGTATTCAAACAGGAAGATTGTACAAAAGTAAATAATCTGAATTTAATAGCAGTTCAAATCTCGCCACCACCGCCTGGGGATTTTCTGAACAAGCTGACCATTGATTAAATTCAAGCTGAATTGTAGCGTTAAAAGACTTTCTTGTGAAGGTAAGGGGGGAGGCCGGGCATACCCACGGGATTCGCCAAAGCAGCTTCGCCCGTGATAGGGACATTTGACCACCTTTCGGAGCCCCGGGGTGCGGCTATTTGACAAATTCGAATCCAGGTTCTTTTTGGGCCGCGCGAAAACCGCTGACCGGTGAGATCTGTCGTGCATGTTTCTTGCATGGGCAACCATGTGGAAAGGCATCATGGCGGGCGAACTCAGCAAAGCAAAGTACGAGAACTACGAGCAGATTGTTAAGAATCATTCAGTCAAGCATTTAAAGGATAAAAACCTGAATAATGGTGTTGAAATATTTATTGGTAAGTACAGGAAATATATATGTTGTAAATAATATATATTATCAGACTAATATATTATTAAAATTTAAATGTTGTTCAGTGGCGCAACTACTGGGTGGGAAGGGTTGGTAGACCCCATGGGCCCCGAGCAAAAGGAATTAATTAGGGGCCCCGAGCATTTTGTGACGTCATTATTATTATCATGTCATGACATTATATTATTATCATGTCATGACATTATATTATTATAAAAAATTTAAAAAAAAACCCCCAACAAATTATACATACACTAAATTGTCCACTGATTTACATGTGGCCTATCGGGGTCGAAAATCTTGGTCTTATAATACTGATTACAATTTCTGGTAAACGACGAAGGAGTAGAATTCGAATTTCTTAAGTCCTGTGGTGGTTTGTTCCATAAGTAGGGTATTCTATTAAAAAGTGTTGTTTTAAAGAGTTCAGTTCTACATTTTGCTAATTTTAGTTTACCTTGAGAAAATGATCTCAGCCTAGTGTCAGCACAAATCTCTACATATGATTCAATATTGTAGTCATAATATCCACATTTCATTTTATAAAACGTGGATAAGTCCTTCACTTCTCTCCGATAGACTAAGGGAAGAAGGTCAAGCTGCTGTAGACGCTCAGTATAGCTCATATTAGGTAGGAGTAGCCGCGCGGCTACTTAATAACTAGGCAGCACTTCACTTGCGATAGTAACTTCTAGTTGCACTAGTTGTTGAAAATATCCGACAGGCAAACTCGAAATAAACTGTATTGCGCACGCGTTCTGTCAATGACGGACCTATAGCCGGAGAACAAGGTCCGGTGTCGGACCTATAACCACGGCGTATTATAAAAGTAATAACAACTATATAAAACTACAAACTTGGCTAGTAAATCTTTTAGTCAACAGTAACTTTGATAGTGCTAAATAACTATCATTATAAACAATTATAAAATTAACAACTGTTATACTACAAGTTTAGGCACTAAATCTTTTAGTGAATAGTAACTTTGATAGTGCTAAATGACTATCGTTATAAATGAAGTATTATGAAATTAATGTTTATATAAAACTACATATTTGGTCAATAAATTTTGTAGCTAACTGTAACTTCAATAAAATAATATAAATTTTGAACAAAGTTAATGCTTTGGATAGCGGTTTAATAGTCCTCCGAAGAGGTTGATTTGCCCTCCGAAGAAGGTTATCCTTTCGTGAACGCTCTATCATCTGCTCAAAAATATATTTGTTGACTTGGCTCGATTTGGCAAATTTATTAACGAGGCTTTGAAAACCATTTGTCCTACAACCTACGAAAACTGTTGTAGATCACACTTTCAAATTCACTGCAATTCATATCTAAAATACTTACCAAATTATAAAGAGTTCTTCTTCTTCTGACTGATCTCGTTGTATTAAAATACACCACCACCAGGCGCGAGTTCTTGAACTCTTGAACAAGATCAGACAAATACTAGTACTCGTTTCCATCTACCAAACTGACATCTCAGCTTCGAACCTGGATGGAAAAGTTAATAATTGAAGATTGCATGGCAGTCGGAAGCATTTTGGAAGTTGTCAACATCTTTTCAACGTATGCTGATACATGTTGGAGCGGTCCAGAGCGCCCTGGAGCGGTCTAAAGCCGGTTTTCCCCTAGGCGACTTTTTTCGCGCGTCTCCATATTAACATATTAAGACTTAATAACAAACAAGCCGCGCTCCATCTAAATAATTTTCTGCTCGGTAGCTAGATAGCGAATCCAAATATACCGTTCGATTCCTGCGTCTAGTGATATTAAATATGTGATGTCAATTATTTTTCTAAATTTTCTGAACATCTATTTTGTAACGCGCGCTTGCTGACTCAGATCAAATGACACATTGATTTGTCAACAAAATATTTTCTGATCAGTAGACGGAGATTCTGTAAACGGCATTAGATTGCTTGCAACATTCTGCGTAGGACAGTGTACGAAACGAATAAAGTAATTTATTTATATCTTTTAATATGACCGTCACTTAGCGCTTGCTTGCTGACTCAGATCAAATGACACATTGATTTGCCACCAAAATATTTTCTGATCGGTATACGGAGATTCTGTAAACGGCATTAGATTCCTTGTAAAATTCTGCATAGGACAGTCTACGAAACGAATTGAATGTTCAACTGTAAACAAAGTAATTTATTTACTAAGCATGTCGAATCCTCTGTGTCTTTTCTTGATTGCATAATTATACAGAGCAAAAGTAGCGCAATGGGACTGGATAAAGCGAGCGCACTTCGATTTTATAAAATAAGGTAGGTAGTGGGACCTCCATCGGCGTTAGTTTGTGGATAGGTTTTCGAGCATATTGTATAAAAACACATGAGATGTACTAATGCGTAAACTGTGGTGTTATTTAGTAGTGGATGTATGTAAAATGGGTGTGGTGGCTTGAAGTATGTTGGAATAAAGACAAAGAGGTGTGGAAATTTGTGTAAGTTTGTGTACACGCTTAACCCTCGACGCGTTTCTTATCAATCTTATCAACATTTGTACCTAGCGGTACAGGAGAAGTAACAATAGGACTCTAGGTCTCTTACAAGGTTATCCTCCTAAGGTCTAGGTGTTGGTTTTACGGAGGGAGGAAAACCGGAGTACCCGGCGAAAAACCCTCGAAGCACAGGAGAGACCAACTAAACTCTACTCACATGAGTTCCAAGCTCGACAACGGGGTCATTCCCAAGCGGTCACCCATCCAAGTACTAACCCCGTCCAACCAGGCTTAACTATTGGTGAGAGGCAGCGCCCTAACAGCACACGCCACCCGTGCTCCCCGTCTTCTTGATGTCTTCAGGTTCTCCAGTCTTCTTCAGGAGGGATTTCTCAAGTCAATGTTTCAGTATGTTGGTATAAAGATATGTTGAGAGTCAGGATGTGAATGTGTGTTGAAATTGCAATGAGTATGTTGGTTTAGAATAAAGAATATGATAAAAATTGTATAATAAAAATAAAATAGAATTGTGATCTTACTAAAGGTTATTCCTCGGCAGCCCGCATCTTCTTGAGGCCATTGCACTTATCTCTCTGTGTCTTTTTCGCTCGCTATCTTTTGTCAAGTGTTAGAGTGGAAAGGTTTAATTTTGTCGAGTTGGTTGTGTTAATAGTCCTAGTTGTGTTTTGTGACGTCATACGTTGAGGCGTGTGATTGGATAAGTCTCGTTTAAAGCCCTAATCAAACGAGAACGCAAGTCATCGCAAGTTGGCAGTCACACTATCTCAGCCAGCCGCTCTGAATAGTTTCCCGAAAATATCATGTACCGTGACAAAGTTAAAACTTATTTAAAACACTCATGAAACCTTTATTTTGTTAATTTGGGTGTTCAAACGACCGCCACAGAAATTCTGACTGCCAACTTGCGATGACTTGCGTTCTCGTTTGATTAGGGCTTAACCGTTAAGTTGTAAGTACGAGTGTAGATTGGTGATCGTATTGTATGTCTAGTATATATTTGAGTAGTTTAGGAGTAAGGCATTATCACAGACTCACATTGTTCCCTCCGATCAGAGCAACATTTTGTGTTAATTACTAGTGTGTCGTGAATATGTCCTCGTTGTTTTGTGAAGTGATTTTAAACTATAGCATAGTTGATGAATTAAATGAACTTGCTTTGCTGGTGTTCGCGCTGAATGATGTAAAATCCGATCAGAGCGACATGCTGTGTTTTAATATAGTGTGTTGTCAGATCTGACTGATCTCGTTGTAAAATACACCAAGAAGAACAACTCTTTATAATTTGGTAACAACTCTAAAGTATTTTATATATGAATTGCAGTGAATTTGAAAGTGTGATCTACAACAGTTTTCGTATAATAGGACAAAAGGTTTTCAAAGCCTCGTTAATAAATTTGCCAAATCGAGCCAAGTCAGCCAATATATTTTTGAGCAGATGATAGAGCTTTCAAGAAAGGATAACTTTCTTCGGAGGGCAAATCAACCTCTTCGGAGGACTATTAAACCTCTATCCAAAGCATTAACTTTGTTAAAAATTTATATTATTTTATTGAAGTTACAGTTAGCTACAAAATTTACTGACCAAATATGTAGTTTTATATAAACATTAATTTCATAATACTTCATTTATAACGATATATAGTCATTTAGCACTATCAAAGTTACTATTCACTAAAAGATTTAGTGCCTAAACTTGTAGTATTATATAATAGTTGTTAGTTTTATAATGGTTTAGAAGTAATATTTCAAATCCGAGTTAGTGTTTTAGACGTGGTTTCTAAATCCTATGTGCCGTTAACAATAGCAACGGAACCGGATTGGCCGAAATGCTATGAATATCTAATGATGTGTGAGAAACATATGTTATTTACCGGCTGGGAGGTCCGTATAGAAAAATATTTGCCCTCGGTCTCAAAAATGTCCCTCGGCCGCCGACCAAAACGGTAAATAACATATTTATTTTTTTGTAACATAATTAGAGAAATTAACATAATTGAATAAAGTTGCGTAATCGAGATGACATTCACGTGATATTCAAAAGTCCAAAGTTTATCGTTCTAGAGTAAACAACTGCCGACATGCAGTCTTACAGGGAAACTTGGAACCCTTTTTGTCATAAAAAAACATTCAAAACTCGAAGATCTAGTTACGAAGGGAAGTCAAAATGCAGTTCAAGTGTTTTAAAGTTTAGTTGATAAAGATTCTTCGTCGTTCTTCTTCGTCGCTTGCTCGTTTTTGGCTGTTCGCTTGGAAAGTCGCTTTCAATATTTGGCTGACTGCATGAAAATTGAAAGTGTGGTCCTCGAGTTTGAAGACGAAAATGCTTGTCAGTAAGCCATTTGTAATTTCAAGTTTCAAGGACATGAGACGATGAGGTTGGCATGTGGAAAATGTTTGGTTAAAAGGTAAAAGCTTGTAGTGGTTTTGTTGAGTATAGCGGTTGGATAACAGAAGAAAGACAGTTTAGTGTCAAAATATTTCACTGAGCTTTTCTATCTTAATCTGGTGGTCAGATGATTTTTTATATATATTTCTATATAATTTCATTTAGTGATTCAAAATACTGTGTTCACAAGTTTATGTATGTTTTTACTACCGTTTTAAACTGTTTTCTTCATAAATGTCAACTCGAAAATTTTGCTTTCAGTTTTCCCAGCGTTTTTTTTTTTAAATTCGCTGTTTACACATGAAGTTGTCAAAACCATTTGGATAATAAAACTAATTTGCATCCCCGTAGCTTATCCCCGTGTTGAATTTATTTTTTCTGTGGCAAGCGAAATAGTTATGAAAATCGGTCAATTTTAAATGAATTTTAAAATTAAATTTAGGATTCCGTGACCGTGGTCAGATATCGTAAAAAACTGCCCGCTCACGCAGCCAATCAAATTGCAGCATTACCTAGGATTCCGCCCGCTCACGATTGATAAAAAAATAATGATAGTTATTTAGCACTATCAAAGTTACTGTTGACTAAAAGATTTACTAGCCTAGTTTGTAGTTTTATATAGTTGTTACTTTTATAATAATGCATTTATAAATAAAGCAATTTATAAATTAAGCAATCAAAAATATTTCTTGAGATCACAAATGTTTTCTTGTTTTATTTTGCTGCTTCATTGATACTTTCTCAACCAATGAGATGCCAATAGACAATAATTTCACAATTGTAATTTGTAAAATCAAAATAGATGTCTGCACTGCAACACAGGCTGGGGAGCACAATATTTCTGCAAATCCCTCAAGATCAAAAGGCTAAAAGCGCAGATACATGTACGCCTAAGCGTACCTATTTTTTTTTTTACGAATAACGTCCGTGTCTACATGTGGTAATGTATTAAATTTTTTAAGAAGATTAATTGAGGCTATTATAATGCCTTCCGCATTAGGTTTGAGAAAGCTATTCTTGTACGAGTCTAAAGACGTAGTGATACTTGATATTTCATAATATACATCTAATGTCATTTTCTTAGTATTCTGCTCCTTTAATTTTTTGAATCTGTTAAACGGCCTCTGACAACTCGATTGTTTATTTTTCACGTTTACTCAATGTTGTTTTCGGTACGAATGCGGAATGCTTTTTAAACAAAATGACACTTGAAACTGGTACTAATGGCATATTCTACACTACGTTTGTGTTGATGTTTTGTCATCCTCTTCGGAGTAACGAAACTCTAATATATGGTTTATATTATAACGAAAAGTTTGATTTAATTTCTTGACTGACAAACTTCGTGCACGTTTTGTAAAGACAATAATGACTTTTACTATAGCAACAAATTTAACAAATAGATTCCATTTTGCCGTTGTCTGTTCAGTTATAGATGCACAGATGACGTCACAACGTGGTAAGAACAAAAAAGTGGCCCACGAGACGCAGTCGAGTGGGTCACTGATGTTCTTACCACGTTGTGACGTCCTCTGTGCATCTATAACTGAACAGACAACAAAAAAATGGAATCTATTTGTTTTATACAATAAAAGTTTAAAAGGTTTTTGTCGAAACTCTTGCCGGATTTTGGGGCATGAAAAAGGAAAAAAGCAAGTCAGCTGACGTGATCTGACGTGACCATGCGTCTGTCCTCTAATAGATCATGGGCAACAACCAATGAAAACACGCATAGCAACCAGGGTATTGTATAAAAACAATTACTGCATGATTAGTTCGACAGCATAGCACAACCAATCAAAATTGAAAATACACGTTTAGCAAAGCGTGATAAAATGATGCAATAAAAGTGAATAAATATTAATTTTTCAAACCTTTTCGAGCCTTCGCGGTTCGCTCAAGACCGGTGGCCGTGTCAAAAAACATTTTGTATCCTGCAAATCGCACAGGGGCCTGGAAATTTGCCTCACTTTTTGCCCCACGAATGACTGGACTAATTAGCGTTCCAGAGAGAGTTCCAGTGCATAAACCATGTGACAGACTGGGGGGGGGGGGTAGTGTGATTGCATCAGTTGTCCTGAGGGCTCAACTTTTGTACCTTTCCACTTGCCCCCCCAAAATAAAACTTGCCCTCCCAGATTTCTTAGTCTAGCTACGTGCCTGATTAGGTATATTAGTGTAAATACTTTTTACGTCAATAGTGACAAGTATGACGTTGTTAGGAAGTGTATTGTTCAGTGCGAATAGTCGTTTTAAGAAATCAGTCGAGTCTTTAACGTAGGACTTGATGTTTTTCATCAAAGGTTTTAGATAGAAATCAGTATATTCAGATAACCTAACGGTGGGACCTCCGCAGCCGGATATAATTGGCCTTCCAGGCACGTCAGGCTTGTGTGTTTTAGGTAACAGATAAAGTGTCGGTGTTCGAGTAGGTTTATCTATTAAGAGAAACTGTATGTAGTAGAATCAATGAATCTTTCCGTTTTTTCCCCGATATATTATACGATTTGTTCTAATTCGCATACGTTGTACATAATTTAACGCTCTATCTAACCGTGCAAGTTTCCTAAATGGCACAAACCTAGAGACGATTCAGTAAATGGCGTAATAATGCAATTTCATATTTGCGCTCATGTCAGTTCAAATAGCCTTTTCTCCGTTGCTATTCTATACCATGTTTTCTAATTCACATATGTTGTACAGAATTTAACGCTCTATCTAACTGTAGAAGTTTCGTGAATGGCACAAACCTACAGACGATTCAGGGGTATACTTTAAACACGCGGTATCCAATACAGCTGTTAGCCGTTAAATTCTATATTTCCGACAAAGTTTTTGACTAAAACACTATGATTTTTCAGGGTTCTATTCTATACGATTTTTTCTTATCCACATATGTTGTAGAGTGTTTAACGGTCTAACTGTACAAGTTTCGTGAATGGCACAAACCTACAGACGATTCAGGCCATTCAGGGATACTTTAAATATCAATCGAAATATAGTAAGGTTATAGATATACTGCCGAAACAGAGAACGTAGGAATCTAACGTTTCGAGCGAAGGCCCTTCGTCAGGGCATTGATATTTGGCGCTCATCTCAGTTCAAATAGATTTTTCTCCGTTGCTATTCTACGATTTTTTCTAATTCATATTTGTTGTACAGAATTAACGCTCTATCTAACGGTATAAGTTTCCAAAATGGCACAAACCTACAGACGATTCAGGGGTATACGTTAGACCCGCGGTGTCTGGCTCAACAGCCGTATTGGCATATACCTTCATGCAGTTAGCCGTTAAATTCTACATTTCCGACAAACTTTGCACTAAAACATTTCGGAGACAGGGGATATTGCTGATAAAACTGTATTTTTAACGTGACTAATTGTAAACTTGTGAGTGTGATTTACCACAGTTTTTGTGAGGTCATGATAAAAAAATATTTTGGTCAGAGAACGTGTACTTTCTCTTTAATTATCTTATAAGATCTCGCTAAAATCTTATAAGATCTACGTGTAAAAATCTTATAAAATTTTTCTTAAGATCTTACAAGATTTTCCAAGATCACACAAGATCTTACAAGATCTTGACAAGATTCTCACAGTGGTGGGTTTGGCGCAGATACATGTACGCATAGCGGACCTTTTGTTGTATGTCGTGGTCACGAATTGATTGATGTTGGTAATTAGTTGTGGAAAGGGGTCGTTTGGTATGTGACTGTAGTGTAGATTGTTGTCAAGGTGTTTGTATGCTTCAGTTAAGTAAGCGTCCTTTGGCCAAATTACAATAGCACGTCCTTTATCGGCTGGTTTAATAATTAGGTCGTTATTGTCACGTAGAGATTTAAGTGCGTTTCGTTGTTCATTAGAGATGTTGGATCGTTGGTTGTTACTGTTGTTTGTCGTAGTTTTGAGATCGTGTAGTACCAGAGAGATGTACTGCGTTAGGTTTTCATTGTCTGGTGGGGGTGGAGTGAATTTACTTTTCGTTTTAAATGGATACGATGTCTCTGTATCAGGTTTGTCCCTAAAGAAGTATTTGAGATGCAAGTTTCGTCTGTAGTTGAGGAAGGACTGTATTTTAAGCCTTTTGAAACGGTCCTGATTTATATCCGAAGTCTTTTTGTTGTAGGAAATACCAAAATGTCGACGGACAGGGAAATCTACGTTCCCGATAGTTGGTGTGTTCCCCTGTATAACAATCCATCAATAAAGCTAAGAGAACGTATTGCTGACTGGATTACCAAGATTGGACTGGCCTCCAAAACTCTTGCACAAAAAGCAGTAGAAAAACTGAATCCCTTCCAGTACATGAACATATTGTTTCCCAAAGTCGATCTTTCCGACTCATCTACAGCGAGACTTTACGAAATCAACGCCGCACTCATCGTTGGGGGGTATACCGCAGATGACGTCATAGAAACGTATTCTCTCGAAGCTTTGAAAGAGCTCGACTATTTCTTCAGGTCAACTGAAGCCTGGGTGGCAAAGTTGGAGCCATCTGATTACCCAACGGTAAAGGAAATCGTGGAATCCCTTCCAGAAATGGAGATGTCGTACTCCAAGGCGGTTATATGCATGTTTATTGATAGTTTCAATCAGTATTGTTACGAAATATGGCATGCACACAGTCTCTCGTTTTCGAAAATGAGTCAATTCAGACGAAGGCTTTCAGCATCTGTCACCGCTTATCTTGAAATAGCGATGAAGACGAGACGAGGGAATGCGAATATTGACGAAAAGGAGTTCCTTTGGCAAAGATCAGCAGATAATCTTGGGTTCCCTGTTTTGATGCTGACCGAGGTTCTCTCTGGACTGTTAAATAACGAATGCGAGATACCGCTGGTCACTCTGCACTACTTTCTCATGTACTCCAATCTGTTTGCCCACGTGCTCAACGACATGAATTCTTATCATCGCGATATACACACTGACCACAACAGCCTTGTTAAACTATGGAAGGAAAAAGGAATAGCAGTTGATATCGACGACGCAGCAACAAAGGTATATTTTATTATTATTATTATTGTTATATTATTATTATTTTCATTACTATTACTATTTGTTGTTGTTGCTGCTGTTGCTACTGTTGTTGTTGTTGCTGCTGCTGTTGTTGTTGACGATGTTGTTATTTTTAAGGTCGTACAATTCCTGAATTCTGTTACAAAACACATGCATAAATCCCTCAAAAATATTGCTGTTGTTGCTGCTGTTGTTGTCCTCCTCGTCGTTGTTGTTGTTGCTGCTGCTGTTGTTGCTGCTGTTGTTGTTGCTGCTGCTGCTGTTGTTGCTGCTGTTGTTGTTGTTGCTGTTGTTGTTGTTGACGATGTTATTTTTAAGGTCGTACAATTCCTGAATTCTGTTACAAAACACATGCATAAATCCCTCAAAAATGTTGCTGTTGTTGCTGCTGTTGTTGTCCTCCTCGTCGTTGCTGTTGTTGTTGTAGTTGTTGTAGTTGTAGTTGTTGTTGTTGTTGTTGTTGTTGTTGTTGTTGTTGCTGCTGTTGTTGTTGTTGTTGCTGTTGACGATGTTATTTTTAAGGTCGTACAATTCCTGAATTCTGTTACAAAACACATGCAGAAATCCCTCAAAAATGTTGCTGTTGTTGCTGCTGTTGTTGTCCTCCTCGTCGTTGCTGTTGCTGCTGCTGTTGTTGCTGCTGGTGTTGTTGTCGTTGTTGTTGTTGTTGTTGTTGTTGTTGTTGTTGTTGTTGTTGTTGTTGTTGTTGTTGTTGTTGTTGTTGTCGTTGTTGTCGTTGTTGTTGTTGCTGTTGCTGTTGCTGTTGTCGTTGTTGTTGTTGTTGTTGTTGTTGTTGTTGTTGTTGTTGTTGTTGTTGTTGTTGTTGTTGTTGTTGTTGTTGTTGCTGCTGCTGTTGCTACTGCTGCTGTTGTTGCTGTTGTTGTTGTCGTTGTTGTTGTTGTTGTTGCTGTTGTTGTTGTTGCTGTTGTTGTTGTTGCTGTTGCTGTTGTTGTTGTTGTTGTTGCTGTTGTTGTTGTTGCTGTTGTTGTTGTTGCTGTTGTTGTTGTTGCTGTTGTTGTTGTTGCTGTTGTTGTTGTTGCTGTTGTTGTTGTTGCTGTTGTTGTTGTTGCTGTTGTTGTTGTTGCTGTTGTTGTTGTTGCTGTTGTTGTTGTTGCTGTTGTTGTTGTTGCTGCTGTTGTTGTTGACGATGTTGTTATTTTTAAGGTCGTACAATTCCTGAATTCCGTCACAAAACACATGCAGAAATCCTTCAAAAAAGTGCAACAAGACTACCCTAATTGTTTAGCATTGAGAACATTTCTAGAGAACATTTCTTACACTTTTACTGGCTGGGTCCTTGTACACTCGACTGCAGTCGAACGCTATAAGCTCTCTCCGTACCAAACAAACTTAATAAAAGTTGAACCTAGTGGAGAAAAAGAATGGTTAGAAGACGATAGCGAATTTGGAAATCGCCGTGTTCAAATGTTTGATGAGCTTATGTGTGAGCGAGAGAAGGAGATGGTTTTTCTTTATGGCTTAAATTAACAACGAATACTCTCCAAAAAAACACGAATTTTGATAATTTATTTAATTAACTGTCGAATATTTGTAATCAATATTTTATAAAGAAGCTCGAAATTTAATGAGAGACACATTAATTGTTATAAAATAACATGTATACTACGCGAGCCCTGATTGGTCAATTGCCGTGTTTGGATCAGTGTATTGGTATTTCTTTAATCCTATCAAGGTCTGATTATTAAGCTAAGAATGTAGAGTGTTTATGCACTGTTAATATTTAATAACAAGTACGAATTTGTGTAAAGCGGATAAAATAATAATTATAATTGTCTTGAAATTAATATTGTATACACTATTAGTATAATTTCAAAAGTGAATTCAAAGTATTTCTGTATTTTGATTGGTCCACTGAGCAGTAAATCTGGGAGTTTCCACGATTTTCCGAAATTACACGCGAGATGAAAACCTGAAAGTAATTCTGCAACATGTTTTTATATATATTATATATACATATATATATGTTATCAAATCCACAACTTGCGCAGTTCGGATAGCAGGGTACTGGTAACTAACCTGTTAAATTATTCAAATTATTTAAATTTACGTCAGCAATTATAATCATTATAAGTTCGGTTGGATTGCGAAATACAGTTTTTCAGCGATCACGATCATGACCAACCTCGTCCCCAGGGCCATTTGTGGGGGCTGGCCAAGATGGCGGCCAAGAACAAATGGCCCTGGCACGGTAAGCACTAAATGCCATACCGTGAGGCCCCTTGAGCCCGCAATACTACGGTCATCTAGGCTAGTGTTGTAGTTAACATCACTGTGCTGCCGATGTCTCCCTTATTAACCTCTGTAGCAACCTACGTTTAAAAGTTCACTTATTCGTGAGAAGGAAGTCCCGCTTGATGACTGGAAAATCGTTCGATTTCTATAAGAAATCTCTAATTTATCGCAAACCGAACTCGTTGTGAAAAGAATAGCTATCCGAAAGCTATAAGCTTTCGCTTTGGATTTGAGACAGAAACTGGGCATTCGCGTTGGTCAATTGGTGTGAGCGTCTGAGCCTTTATGCCAAAAAAACCCAACATATACATATATACATATAAAAACATATATATTGAATATATATATATATATATATATATATATATATATATATATATATATATATATATATATATATATATATATATATATATATATATATATATATATATATATATAATTAACAAATAGATTCCATTTTGCCGTTGTCTGTTCAGTTATAGATGCACAGATGACGTCACAACGTGGTAAGAACAAAAAAGTGGCCCACGAGACGCAGTCGAGTGGGTCACTGATGTTCTTACCACGTTGTGACGTCTTCTGTGCATCTATAACTGAACAGACAACAAAAAAATTGAATCTATTTGTTTTATACAATACAAAAACTTAAAAGGTTTTTAAAAAAACCCTGTCGGGTTTTGGGGCATGAAGAAAGAAAAAAGCAAGTCAGCTGACGTGATCTGACGTGACCATGCGTCTGTCCTCTAATAGATCATGGCCAACAACCAATGGAAACACGCATAGCAGCAAGGGTATTGTATAAATATATATATATATATATATATATATATACAGGTTGTCATTACAATTTACAATGTGTTTCATGCTTTAAGCCGATTTTCCACTGGCGAATTTTGTCGCGCGAAGCGACATTTCTATTGTCAAAATTTAATAGATTGGAATAGATGTCTAATTAGGTCCACTCGAGAGCTCATAAGACAAAAGAAAAAGGCCGCTTCGCGCGACAAAATTCGCCAGTGGAAAACCAACTTTAGACAATCATCAGAAGACTAACAGACTAACGATGTGTCACTGAATTTAAATTTAAATATGCATGTCTGCGGCGGAAGTGTTAAATAATAATAATAATTATAAATGTCTGGTGGTATTTCCTTGAAGTTACACAATAAGTGCTTGTTGACATGGCGACAACTTGATAAAAGTTCATTTCTTTTATTGAGTAAAGGGAAATTCTGAAATATAATATGAAATTTCTCAGTAAGGCAGAGTTCGAATCTTTTTTGTCCCGTCTTTAAAAACGGATAAAAAAGATGCGAACTCTGCCTTACTGAGAAATTTCATATTATATTTCAGAAATTCCCTTCTCAAATCATTAATAATTCATGAACCGAAAACAAAGGAAATCAGTACCGAGACGGATGCTTTGATATCGGAGGAAGAAATTACATAAATTAAGCCAACTTTCGCCTCGATTTTCTCTTAAAATACTGATTTGTTTGAGAAGCTATATCATACACTCGGAAGAGTGTTTCATCAGGATTCCAAACACCTCGGTGTTTGGAAATCCTGGTGAAACACTCTGTATGATATATCACTTCACTCAATAAAAGAAATGAACTTTTATCAAGTTGTCGCCATGTCAACAAGCACTTATTGTGTAACTTCAAGGAAATACCACCAGACATTTAACACTTCCGCCGCAGACATGCATATTTAAATTTAAATTTAAATTCAGTGATACATCGTTGGTCCGTTAGTCATCTGATGATTGCGTTAAAGTGCTTATGAAACGAAAATTAAGTTTGTCTTATTTGAAAGTACTTTTAAAATGACAAAGTAACATCTTTTGCCGTTTTTTGTTTCATTGCTTCGTTGTTGAGATATTTCAGTTTGTTTTATATGTGAAACTAACCAGTGACATCACAACGAGCATAATGACTTACTGGGAAAGGTTATATATCTTTGCTATTATTAAACGACATCAGTTGAGAATGTATACTTTTGTTGTTGTAAGGGAAGAACACACACACAACTGCTTCGAAGTGATTCCGTCTGATAATAGCAAAGATATATAACCTTTCCCGGTAAGTCATTATGCACGTCGTGACGTCACTGGTTAGTTTCGCTTATAAAACAAACTGTGATATCTTAAAAACAAAGTAAGGAAACAAAAAACTGCAAAAGGTGTTACTTTGTCATTTTAAAAGTACTTTCAAATAAGACAAACTTAATTTTCGTTTCATAAACACTTTAAGCACGCTGTGGCCTGAGCACGCTGTGAAACACAGTGTATTAATGACGACCTATATATATATTTGATAGTTTCAAATAAATTGTATATTAAGCTCTACATCTCTGTATCGAGCACTCTAGACGTTTCTCTCTGACGAAGGGCCTTCGCTCGAAACGTTAGACTACTACGTTCTCTGTTTCGACCGCTTACTATATTTTGAATTTCGATTGTTTCAACACTGCCTACGCAACACCCTATATATACTTCTTCAATTCTGGACGATGACAATGGCAACATTGTTTTGTTAATATAGATGCCACAGTTGCTACTATACCGGTTATACCGCTGACAAAATTAGCCGAATGCGGGCTCAAGGGGCCTCACGGTATGGCATTTAGTACTTACCCCCTGGCACAGGCTGAGCTATCACCACATCTGATTGGTCAAGATAACCTTGGATGTTTTAGGTATTCTGATTGGTGGAAACAAGGCGGGGCCGGGCGGCAGGCTAACTCGCGGGCATTTGTTTATAGGCTCAAATTATATTAAATAAGTGATACCAGAATTGCCGGCTGTTAAAAACAACTTCAAAATGAATGAAAATGTGAGGAAAGCTGGCGAACCACCCGTAAAAACGTCGGAAGAATATGTAATGATGGGTCGTGTTGTCTCTGTGCCCTGGCTGCCATACAACGAAGTCCATGGGATGGCAATTCAGTGTGTTTTCTAAATCGAGCGAACGAAAGACTTGGTGCATGAAGAAAGTCAAAAACTGTATTTTGGCTGCAAAAGGAAAGTACACCACAGGGCAGAATTTACGTGTTTGGCCATTGAGAAGCAGGCTTTTTTCAAACAGGAATTCTCGACTAAACGAAGCCTAAATGTTTTCAAAACGCTGAATTGAATCCACCGAAAACTCACGAAAACAAGGCGGCCCGGCCAGACAACGGCAATCCAGTTTCTTGCGAACTTGGTGAAACGGTGAACCAAATGATAAATAATAAGCATTTACAGATATTTATTAAAAGTGTATTTATTTTAATAATTTGACAATGTATTTGGAAATGAATGTTTTGATTGTTTTCAGTTTGGGTCAGTCAAGCCGAACTAAATATTCAGAAAAAAATGAGCCTGACTAGGCGCGATAAACTTAGTGAAGCCTGGGTCCGAGTAAAAAATGAGTCAAAATTTGACTCATTTTTTTGCAGCCTGTGCCAGGGCCATTTGTTCCCGCCATTTTGTTTTTGGTCGCCATCTTGGCCCAGCCCCCATGCACAAATGGCCCTGGGGACGAGGTTGGATCATGACGGAAGAAATCTTTGCTAGAAAAAATGGTTTCAGCTAAAATGTACATTAACATTACTATGGAAAAAGACCAAAGAATGAAGGCTAAGAAGAGATGTGACAGCAATAGAGACAGCAGAGAAGAGGCAACAATAAACATGACTTAAAACCACTGAAAAAAGCCTAAAAATTTAAAGACCGAAAACGATGCCGACCGAAATGTATCTGAAAGAACAGGATGTGTCCTGAAACCGTTCAAAGCTGGTAAAGAATTCTGCTCTGGTGTATTCTACTTTACTCGAGAGAGAACGATGAAGAAATTTTGAAACAAACGGCTTTATAATTAGATCATGAGGAGAACAGAATGATGCCTTGTCATATTTATTTGTCAACAACGAAAAAAGTAAGAAACCGCGAACGAGAAAAACAATCCGAAAAGAGTAGACTGAATTGGCAGTGTTTGTGGTGATATGAGCAGAAGAAAGTTTAATAACGATAGGAGATTCGTATTTACCAGTTTAGCTCAGTTAAAACGAAAGAAATCTTGAAAGCTGATGAAAATCAATATAAATAATATCTTGTCTAGCATTGTTTTTGGACGCTAGGTCGTTGGCATTGTATCTTTTCTTGGCCACTATTTATATCTGTACTTTTTGAATGAGAATTTGGGGCGAGGGGTTGTTGCGTTTATGTATTTCTAGTATGTAAATATTGTCCGGAACATATAGGGTTATAGAACAGCTATATTATTGTCTATTGCTCTTTGTTCTTGATATTTAACAATTAGTCACCGAAGTCGAGGTGATTATCGTTGAATATTTACCGAGCTGCGAAGCGGCGAGGTAAATATAAACGATAATCACTGAGACTGAGGTGACTAATTGTTTTAGTAAAATTTCAGGCCTGCGAAGAATAACCAAGAAATTTAAAACAGACGTCTTTAACTGTCGTAGTTTCGTCATGTAAATTTAAATAATGCTCATTGTTCAATTTCACGCTTTGACAGCTGTCTAAGCCTTCAATTCCACATAGTGATTAAAACTGACCCAAACTTCAAATAATTTTATGACTAAACACTTTCTCATCTTCAAATAGTTCCAACTTAGAGCTTTTCTGTGTATACAGTCTCTATCTGTTGAGTTTTTTTGACGATTTGTTAGGTTTAAAAGAATAGTCGCTGCAGTCGCCATTTTGAAAAATAATTACACCATTGATTAGACACCATCCGTCAAAATGATTATTCCGACACAATTTCTAGTAATAGTTACCTCGCGCGAGGCAACTATCGCGAAATAGGCAGTTCAGTTCGACCAATCAGAGGACGAGAAATGCAGTAGTTAATTACTTCTAAAATTTTACTAATTGTTATTAGTATCAACCAACTAGTGGTCTATTACAAATCCGGCTTTCCGATTGGCTGAGATACCTTTACAAAAATACCTTTACAAACATACCTTTAGGAATACCTTTACCAATACCTTTAGGGAGTGGTCATTATTTATGGAGGGGGGTGGGGGTGGGGTAAAAAATGAGGGGGTCACAAGTATTTAATTTTCAAAAAGGGGGGTCATGTTTCATTTCAGCCCTTAAAGTGGGGGGGGGGGTTTGAAAAATAAATCATTCAATTTTTAAAATCATTGCTTTGTAACATTTTCTGTAGAACAACTTTCATTAACATTTTTTGAAGAACAACTTTCATTTTCTATTTTAATAGCCAACAATATAAAACTCAACATGTTATTTTTTATAAAATGATCAATGTGTGTGCAAACTGCAAAGGTCAATAAATTAGTCTTCTAAAGTTAATAACCCCGATCATTATCAGCATCACCTATTGACTAGTTACTGCTGTGTGCTCTTTAATAAATAACAGTAAATACTGCGCTTTGTTGGAGGGGGGTCACAAAAAATAAAAGCAATTTTCTGGGGGGTCACTTGAAATTCGTAGGCCTTAAAGGGTATTGGCAATAAAAATTAAATTTGTCCCATTTGAAAGAACTCGTCAAATGGTATAAGAAGACCTTTTGTAATTTTTCTGTATCTTTCTTGTGTTTTGAGATATTTCGACCAAAGACAGCGTGCTGTCCGCCATCTTGTTGTAATATTGGGTCTAATTAACTAGGAAACTGGTGACGTCATAAGCAGGGTAAACCTGACGAAACTACTCCGTGGGTGACCAAATTTCCACGGAAGGCTTTTTAAATGTTGTGGGTCAATTTAAAATTGAAATAGCGCATCAACACCGAGTTTCTAGCTCATAATGTCATAAGGCTGGCAAGATAAAAATTTCACTTTACCCTGCTTATGATGTCACATGCATATCGAAAATAATTCCTAGATGGCGGACAGCATGCTGTCTTTGGTCGAAATATTTCCAAAACCAAAACAGATACGGAAAAATTGTAAAAGGTCTTCTTATACCATTTGACGAGTTCTTTCAAATGAGACAAACTTAATTTTTATTGCCAATACCCTTTAATGGGGTTGAAGCTTATTTTTTCTTTCAAGTAAATTATTTACTCCCCCCGGTGATAAATAATGACCGGTTCCTTACCAATACCTTTACAAATACCTTTACCAACACCTTTACAAATTTCTTTAAAAATGCCTTAATTTACGAATATCTTTATTGCTTATACAGCCAATTAAAACACGTTTTATTAGTTAGGACCACCAGAATAACGGTAGTATACTTAATGCCAACGTACGTGCACGTAGCTTACACGCACAGCCAGTTTATATTTGTATATTAAGTATATTAAAATGAGTAATATATTTTTGAGTTCATTTTTACATCAGCGCAACTTTTGTAGCGACTGGGACGTGTTTGTGTAAATTGTCTCAACGCATCATTGTCATCATAATGTGATCATCATCATCATCATCATTATTATCGTCATCATCGAAATAATCATTATAACTGCATAATTTAAACGTAATTATTTCTAAATGATTCAGCTTAATCAGTGTACTTTTCTTTTAAAATGAAGTTCTACGGGTCATAAGTTCTCCGCTGCCTCAAACTTTGTTAGTCAGTGTGCACTCAACACCATCTCGCGGTTGAATTGTGATTCGTTGTGTAATCTTTTTCGTGTGCCCCGGAACCAACTCGATTGAAAATTTCCTTACGAGTCGGCTAAGCAAGATCTTCGTCTCCATATTAGCAAATGTTTGCCCAATACAAGTACGTGGACCAGTAGAAAATGGAAACGCGGTCAGGCGCGATGCCAATACGACTTCTTCCGAACTCCATCTTTCCGGTTTGAACTCTTCGGCGTCTTCAAAGTGCTCGGGTAGTCGTGCTGAGACATACGAACTCACATAAAGATCTGTATTCTTCGGTATATTGAATCCATCCAAAACAGTCGGGGTTTGGATGACTCGGCGAATTCCGGCAGCGATCGGATAGAGTCGTAACGATTCCCGGATGCACATTCCGGTATATTGTAATTTGGATAGGTCTTCGAAAGAGACATCGCCATCTTTTCCCAAATTTCTTGATATTTCCTCAAGTAACTTTCCCTTGCATTCTGGATGGAATGCTAATTCCATTAAACAAAAGGCGAGGGTACGAGCTGTTGTTTCGTGGCCAGCGTAAAAAAATGTGACAAACTCGTCGATGAGGTCGGCATCGCTCAAAAACAGACCCTTATCAGCCGACTTGAGAATGAACGTCAGGATGTCATTTGGAACATCGCGGCCGTTTTCTATATCGCGTCGACGCGCTGTTATTAGATCCTGCCCGGTCTTTCGGAGAAAATGGCATGCCTCTATCACTTTACGTTGAAAAGGGAATGTTCGAAAATCGATTCGATGTAGTGGATGAAAAGCTGACAACTCCATACCTTCCATCGTACAATTAAAGGCGGTTGGGAATTGGCTTTTTGGGTTGTTAACTATATCAAAACTCGTCCCATAACCAGCTTCGCAGATTACGTCGAGCGTTAAAGATCCTAGTTCATCCAGCAATCGAACTTTAGTCAAGCCGTTCGCAGTACGCTGTAACTTAAGTTCAAGTCTTTCGCAGCAACGGTTAAACGTAGGAACCATGTTTCTTAGGTAGCGACGGTGGAAAGCTGGATTCATGAATTCGCGACGTTTAAGCCAGTTTTCGTGATCAAAGTTTGTTATAAGTCCGTGGCCCGCAAGACGTGCTCCAAAAAGCCTCACACCACATTGAAATAATTTCGACGATTTCGGAAAGTTTCTTAATACAAGAGTTTCCTTGACCAGAGCTGGTGAAGTGACGCTCAGAAGCGGCTCGTGATAGATCCAAATAAGTATAATATTTCCATACTTCTTGTGGCAGTCCAATAAGTATTCGTCGAGAGGATAGCCATTCTCCATGTATTTAAACATTTCGCCAGCGTGTCCTTTGAAGAAATGGGAAAGAGGTGGACCTGGGATATGTCTGTACTGCATTCTGCGCCATCCGAAAGCGTAGACAACGTAGGTCAGCAAAGCCAACGCCACTATTAAGAAACACGTTATAAAATACGATAAAACAAGCGAGAACTCCATGGCTTCCTCGGGTCTTGTCTCGATTTTAACTGAAAAGCGACCTTTTTAGTACAAGGTGACTGGACGGTGTACCTTGAAGTGCTTTGCTCTGTTTTGCTGAAGACAAAGTTCTATTAATGTCTCGTGGCAGTGCTACAGGCACGGGTGCTAGGGTATTTAACAGACATAATAAATGCTTGATAAAACAAGTTGTCAGGAATACACACTGTGATTGGTTTGACTGTTTGTATTTGTTAGGTGATAAACATATTAATTATCTAATAGATTACGTAATAGGTCACGTGATTATAGCACGGACCAATTGTTGTTCTTTCTATACGTTTGATATAGGATTCTTGTAAGCTAATAAAGAATATAAAATACAATCCTTGTTGTTGTGTATCCATCGTCATGACAAATAATCTAACAGGTTACTTTTCGACGGTGATGAGAGGAAGTATGAGTTATGGGAGATTAAATTTCTCGGTTATTTACGCTTGAAGAAACTCAGCGATACAATCCTTACGCCGCTAGCCTGCGAGCAGGCTATCTCAACGCGGCGCTGAAATGAGAGCATGCAACAATCCTAGGGGTAAATCGATCAACGCCCATTTAATTAATATGCAAATGTCGCAAATCGAACCAATGACATTCTTCCGGAAGTCTGTGTAAAAACTCTCATTCAAAGAACAATCCGAAAATGTAAATTTCACGCTATCAACTATACATGTTGCTGAAAACTCAAAAAATCTGTTAAAAGAATGCCAGAAGCAATTTTATGTAACGCATCTAACGATTTGTAGTTAGGAGTTCAATATATTCAACTTTAGACTAAAAACCTGTAGCGAAACAGTTTAGCGACGCGCGATGCGTGCTATTAAACGTCTCAATGTACCAAGATTGGATCTTGACAACCACAGAATAGATCTTAGTTTTATAAGTTTGCTATCTCTAATTAATTTGTGGAAGACAAACATAACTTTGATTTTACAAGAAACATTGATAAATCATTATTCGAGATTGAGTGTTTGTTTAAATTCACGGCATTCACTGATCCAGGTGTCAAGATAGAAACGACGACAATTGCTTAGACACAACATTTAATTTAAACCCAGAGTATAGCGCTTGATGAAGTTTCAAAAGGTACAAAGACTTTCACGAACAGCTCTGCTGTATACGAACGAACATGAAATGAATTACGCTCCTTCGTAACTAGGGAAGGTGCGAAATACAGACACTTTCAAACGCTTTCAAAGATAGCAGACATATAGAACCAGGTGCGTATCATCTGTATAGTCTAAACGGCAACATAGTTAGGAAATTCAAGTGTTTGATAAAATTTAGCAAGACTTTCCTTCTGGCTGTTGAGTTGAAAAACTGGGTCATTCTGGACTGAATAACTGGTAAGAATGCGAGCCAGCCGGCTCTCCTTTTCGACTTCGATAATACCAGACGCACGCACTAGCGCACAAATCGGATAATATCAATTAAGTTCCAGACACTTAGCACAGATATTTAATGGCAGAAAGAAACTTCGTTTGAAATTTTAATCTCCTTTTTGCCGGGTTTTTTCTTCTTGTAATATGAAACTATATTAATGTTAATATATAACTTATTGCTCCCCCACCAGGGGGCAGCAACACTAATCTTGACGTGCCTTTGCGTTCACTCGTGCCCAGTCTTTTGGCCGAGCTATGTATAGTCGACAATATCTCGATCTCTTTGGATTTTTGGATGTGGATGGATGGATGGATGGATGGATGTGTCGGCAATTGCGCAACCTCTAGATTCTCTAAAGTGGCTTAGTGCGCATGTTCGGCTGATAGCCTGACACGTTTCACGTTTTCGAAGCTATTTTCAAAGAAGTTCAGCTTTGTCTTCTTTGTCAGGAAATTCACGGTAAGAACAATTCATAAATATGTCTTCGCTTTCACGTGGAAGTATTCATCAAGGCCATGAACGTTTCAGTGGCGATTCTCGAGGAAAGCAGTGCTCTTTCATGAGTTTGTCAGCGCTGTTGACAGCACAAGCTATTTAAGTCGATAAATGGGACTCGACAATCATCGACCATGTCTTAGTTGAAGGAGACAAGATGTACCTGAATGCCTACAACAATGGTCTCATCCCACGTGAAGAATTGTTGTCGTTGAACAACTTACCAACTGTTGTTTCTTTATCCATTGAGACAAATATATGTACCTGAATGCCTACAACAATGGTCTCATCCCACGTGAAGAATTGTTGTCGTTGAACAACTTACCAACTGTCCAAACATACAAATTGCTAGATGTGGAACTGCTGACTGTGTAGTCTAACATTCAGAACACTATCATCTTGCAAACTATTAATCATGTTATTGTTCCTGTTATTTTTAAAGAAAAATATATTTTCGATTTGTTTTGTCCCATTGATCTATCTGCATATGTACATGGCTGTTTGTTGATTTGATATATCAAAAAATATGTATAATTATTACTATAGCCGGCACCAGAAAATCTTAATCCTCAATGTTTAATCTTTCCTGCCTGAAGGTCATTTGAGAAAAATGTAGTAAGTGGGTCTTCTGACCCTAGCAAGTGAAAGTTACTGCTACTAGCAACCTTGAAGCAACATGACTCTGTACTGCACCACTCCTGTTCGTGGCTGCCAGGCCCTGGTGTTGACCTACTGTACTATACTATAAGTATAAAATCAGAGTATATCCAGAATTTTTCAGTAGCATATTAGGACTCCATTTGGTCCTTCAGGCAGCACTTTCTTTGCGATAGTAACTTCTAGTATATAAGTATATTCAATGTAATCCGTTTAAGTCATCGTGGTCAAGAGTTCATGCAAGAACTCGCGTGCCTGGTGGTGAATGGTGATCTCACCCGAACTGACGGCTGCGATTTTTAAAGCATTTTCTCCTGCAAAGCCAAAGGCAATTTTGGCAGCCTGGCAGGTTATGATCGTATTACACCAGACCATGCTGTCGGTCTATTGATAGCCTAACAAAATAGACTAAATACAAATATACAATGCCACTTATTTTGTTCGGTCACTTCGGTGAATAAATATATAGAATAATCGATACCTAAATCGAAATCTTTAGCTGATATTAATTGATATAATGCTGCTTTTATAATGCATTTATATGATTTAGATATTAATAACCTTTTGACCGCAAAAATATGCTAATTTGGGTAAATCCATCGAGATTATCATATACAAGCCTAAATATTAAAATCGGCGCACAGCTTGTTCTGTTAATAGACATTCTAAAACAAGACAAAATATGTTTAATTTACCTTATAGCAGTACAGGACTTGTTCTTTTGAATTTTGATCTCGAACACACTTCGGGATTAAACTCTCGGCACCAAAATTTCTACTGAGGCAGAAGTTCGTGCTGTTTATCGCACTCAAAAGCTCTTCAACAGAACTCTTCGGCGAAGCGTCGATTCGCTTCATCAGATCAGCATAAATTTCTTGTAGACATTTTTGATCGTTCCCCGCAAACGCAGACTGAACAGTATCGTAAATACTACAAGACATTGCTGTTTAAATTCTTTCTACTCTAACGTGGGACTTCGAATTGAACCTCAGTGGCCAACCAGCGATCAGAAAGGCTGGATTCGTCAGCCCTTGAGTGTATACAGCAAGATCATATCCCACGCTGCGAATCGGTCAAGATCGGTCAAAAAATGTGACCAATAAGAATACGAATATTTTTTGAATTAGCCAATCAGATAGCTTGTATACGAGCCCCTGATTCCTAAATCGGTCAGAACTCCCTACAGATCGGTCAAAATTGCTGATCTCCATGGAGATGAGCATATTGACCAATCAGATGGCTAGAATCCACTGATCTCAAATAATATACTCATTATACGAGCTATCATTTCCTTCAAATTATGAAGCTTAACCAACTATTAAAACCACCATCTGATTGGACAACCTTTTAAAACGAAACCTCACCCCCATACCACCCCCCGGTAACCACACACCCCGGAAACCCTAAACCTAATCACAACCCTCCGGAAAAATGACCCACCTCTCATAGCCCGACCACAACACCCCTATAGGATTTTTACCTTTATGTGTTCAAGTTTAACATCCCGCTTGTGGGATGGTTTTATTAGATGGTTAAGCTTCGGTCAAAACTCACGCGTAAGTCCGCTGTTCGTTGACTTGATAACATTACTTTACAGAAACTCAGCCGAAGCATGAAACTTGATAACTGGGACTACAATGGTGCCGCTGCTTGAAAATAGATAACTCATCATAACTGGACTATCATTCGAATTTTAATTAATTAACTATTTAACTCCGCAATTTTTACGTTAGTCGCGTGACTGGTTTGACGACCCCTAGATCCACCCCTGGCTGCGAAGGAGACTTGCCCATAGGCGTAGAGTTTTGTTTTTGTCCAGGGGGGCTGAAGTGCTGAACAGGGCCTTTTTATGAATTTTCCCGTGGGGGCCGTTTACAAAAAGGGACTCTTCTAGGGGGGACTGGGGGCATGCTCTCCCCGGAAATTTTTGAAATTTAGAGTCTTGGAAATGCCATTTCCTGCATTCGGAGGGGTGATTTTTAAGAACACTGAAGGTCATGAAATGTCATAAAAACTAGTTAAAATACAACACATTTCAACAGTTTTTCGATGTTTTGTTTACTGGGTTGACTTATCACTGTATATGGTTGCTTTTGGCTGACAGGAATGAGCAGGGGCGGATCCAGGAATTTTTCAGAGTACGTCAAAACCCGGAAATATTATTTCTAGGGGGGTCCGGGGCCCCCATGAGCCCCCCATGAGCCCCCGGAAAATTTTTAAAATTTGGTTCCCTGAAATGGCATTTCCTGCATTCTGGCAAGACTATTTAGCAAAATCTTACAGTTTTAACTTGTGTTTTTTATACAACATTTTATGATTTTTTAAGGACTTGTGCTTTTGTATTTTTTTTATCATTATTGGAGACAACTTTTTAGGACTGTTTTGCTCCATGTCAGAGCTCATCAGCATGCCTATGAATCACTGTTGTACAGTGAATCCAACATGGACAGCCAAGGCTCCAACATATTTTGTAAGGTCAATTGCAGCCACTTGATGCAAGTGCAATCCCTTAGCTGCCAAGCTGTCTGGTCTTGGGGCACCAGATACTAGCCTTAACACATACTAGCCAGACACTGTCTGATTAGAAGAAGCATTATGAATAGACCATATAGGACATTTCATGGGTATAGAGGAGCTTATCTCTCTACATCATCCTAGTCATCTTAATTCTTAACTACTTAATACTTTACCCCTTATCTACCCTGAGCTCTCTGGTTTTGAGGCACCAGATACTGTCTGATTAGAAGAAGAATTATGAATAGACCATATAGGACATTTCATGGGCATAGAGGAGCTTATCTCTCTACATCATCCTAGTCATCTTAATTCTTAACTACTTAATACTTTACCCCTTATCTACCCTGAGCTGTCTGGTTTTGAGGCACCAGATACTGTCTGATTAGAAGAAGAATTATGAATAGACCATATAGGACATTTCATGGACATAGAGGAGTTCACCTCTCTACATCATCCTAGTCATCTTAACTAATACTTTACCCCTTATTTACCCTGAGTTGTCTGGTTTTGAGGCACCAGATACTTGCCTTAATACCTCTATCCAGCTAGAGACTGTCTGATTAGAAGTCATTTTAGTATCAAAAGACCACATGGGACATTTCATGGACATATAGAGAAGCTCACCTCTCTACATCATTCCAAGTCATACTCATACATACTAACTAGTAACTACCAAGTACTTTTTTTTCTCTTTTCCCCCCCAGAAATATATATATAGTGTATATATAAATACTTTATTTCATTGCAAGATAATATAGATAGTACAAATAGATATGAAAGAAGAAAATAATAATTTACGGTGATGGGGAATCTACAAGAAAGCAAAATTCAAAATTTGCTTGTTTGGTGTATACATTAATAATTAATAATTAACAAACTATGGACAATATAATATACCCCCTCGAGCCCACTACACAACATCTAAATTATCGATGTTGCATAATAAGCCCAAGAAGGTATTTACTGTTATATTAACTTAATATAACATTGTTAGTATAGAGAAGAGATGAATATGCTAGCTCAGATATAGCCTAGAAAATTGTTTTGTTTAAAGTACATTTTACTATTTCACATATATACTGTATATATATATATAAAACAATAATAACCTGTTGAGTCTTTGAACTTTAACTATAATATGCTCTGGATTCCCATCGAGCACTCTGCCAAAAGTTTTTACAACATCTTCTACAGTATATATATATATATTATATATATAATATATGATGAAATAATATATAAACCTAATTGCTGCCTTTTTTTAATAAATGAATTTTTACATTTTTTTAAAATTGTATATTAAAAATGATTTACATTCTGTCGCTATTGATCTAAAATTGCTACAAACTTTTGGCTACAGTAAGATTTAATTATAATATTCAGTGATGGATTACTTACTTATATTTGTAACACATCTCATTATCTCAATAATTATGAATTATTCATAAATATACTCGAGCTCTACATATCCCATCTAATTTAAATAATTTACGCTTTTCACGGTTGCACAAGTCTGAGGAACTAAAGATAAGATAGTATCCACTCACCATACAACGTTTCTTAACTTTCGTTCAACAAACAGCTTTAGCATACTGAGGAATATATGCCTCCGCGTCGATATCCCGATGTAATGTCTTGCCAAATATCTGCGCCGAAAACTCTTGACCCACGAGGAAACCACACGATTAGAGTTTCTTTGTCAAATCGCAACAGATCGTCTTCAACAAATAAATATTCATCGTTTTCACTCTGTAGTGTAGAGCATTCTCTACAAGTTCCGTGACAGTCTCAAGCAGAAGGTTTGACTGCCGGCTCAGATAGCTTAGTTATGCCACAGAATAAATATTGAGCAGAAGGCCCACTCAGGGGTACGAAGTGTCCTCACTTTTCTAGTGCGCATGTCACACGCCGCCATGTTGAAAGCAAGTAAACTCCAGCGGATCAACAAGGAACAACATGGCGGAAAACGAAGTCGAGTCACCAAAACGGCTCTACTTGGAAAGCTTTTTGGACGATTTCCATTTAACTTTGATATTTTACAAATGAAAGGTAAGCGACCAATTTACTTGCGGTTAGAAGGCATACAAACACGTTTTCGCGTGGAATTTAGCTACTTTTGAGCGATGACCTGCCCACTCCTCAATGACTGAAGTACGTCAGTCGGCTACGGTATCTCGGTACATATTTCAAATTACAGAGAACTTTTATGAAGAGTTTTTTTAAATCATTTCACATCAGTTACATATTTTTAATTGAGAATTGCACAGTGTGTAAACCGTGCTCTTGTTTTTATGAATATTTTAAGGCAGGGGCGGATCTAGGATTTTTCGTACGTTAGTCAAAATGTTATGACGTCATCGATGACGTCATACCTGATGACGTCATGTGACGTCAGGGTGGCAGTCCGATTTTCGTGGGGAGTAGATGTTTTATTTTATCAAACTACGGATACGTCAATGCGATACTTTTCACCATTAACAATGTTCAGTAGAATAAGACTGTTTCGCCCCATATCAGGGCTCATCAGCATGCCTAGGAAACCCGCTATACCATATGGCAAGGCCGTGATTCCGACATGGACCGCCCTTATTCAAGGCCGAACAAAATAGCAATCTGGTTTTAAGGCGCCAGAAACTCGCCTTTCACACCTATGCCACGGGGCAAAAGGAGTTTGGTCGGAAATGGGCGACTATATGGGACATTTCATGGATGTGAAACTGCTTAATTTTTCACATCATCCCAGTCTGTTCCAACCCTTTAATCCCCCCACCCCACAAACCCCCCCCCCCCCCCCCAATTAACCTAAGTCCTAACCTAACACAGAAATTTCTTATTCCCATTCGGATTCATTTGATAAACTTTCGGTAATTCGGTTAGCGCGTCGCTTTTCACCACCAAGTCTCAAGTTAAGTTGGTCGGGCAGTGGCTGGATGGGTGACCACCTGGGACCTATGTGCATGGCCAGAAATCGAGGACAACATGGCGGCAAAGCATGCGCACTGAATCCCTTTTTAATTAATTCAATATGGCGTCCTTCAATAGATTTCTTAAGGAAATATAAAGAACAATCATTTTCGGTTATTTACTATTGTAAATTCCGACATGCGAACGTCCAAAACTTCACCAAATTGAACAATCGTTCAGCACTACAATTTCTATTAAGTTTGGAGCGTCCTAAATAGGTTCCCGAGCCCCTCACAAGCATACCTCTTATTCGCTGTTTAAAGTCTATTAATCTGCTATATCACTTATTTTGGAGCTCCAATTTTGGCTGCTTCTGTGTTGTTTGTCCACGATGCGAACGTCTGAATTTGCTCGGGATGAACGTTACTTTGTTTTGCGGAGTTGTTCGTTCCACTTTTTCGTTGTTTAATAGGTTCCCAAAGACCTTAAAATGTACGATTTATTGCAGCCGAGTCGTTGTAATTTAATCCATCAAGCGCCGAGATAAATACTGAACTCGGCGTGAAGAAGCAATGCATTCCTCGATAATTTCGGGTTCTTGTCCACCATTTCTTATGGAGCTGTTGCTAGGTTGCCAGGGGCTTAAGCGCTGTTATTATTATTAAATGTGACTGTGGATTCAGAAATAATAACCGAAATTTATGCGGCAATTTTTGTGAGTATGAGGGTACAGGCCTCTCTAGACGATTAAACCTTTTGTAATTTGATATTTGGGTAAGAAATGGGTCAATAAGACATTTTAGCGAATAACTCTACTTTAATTTATTGCTATAGACTTCTGTTTATAGCCGAAATGATCGATATTTAGCCATCAGAATTTTCAAATTAATATTCCATCTAAATATGAGCCCACAGGCCACTGCCGCTGAGTGTCCTGGATTTCTAGCCATGGAAGAGAGTTGTCGTAGTTGATCTCTCGTGCTTCGAGGGTTTTTCTCTGGGTGACGGGTCTTCCGGTTTTCCTCCCTCTTCTAAAATCAACACCTAGTTGCATTACCTGGTCACGTAGTTCTTGTAGGTAACATTGTATTTTACAACAGTTAAAGAAAGGTTTCTGAAATACTTTCTGCTTAAATTACAAATTCTGAAATTCAGGCTTAGTAAGGGACATTACGCTTACCAATGGACATTTATTTTCGTTATGCTTATCTTTCCAAATAAAATTAAGGAAAGAAAAATGTTATGGTCTGAAAAATAATACAAACTAACAGGTGAAATTGGTTATGATGCACAATGCCAAATGAAGAGGTAAATGCTACGCAAATTTTAATCTTGTGTTTCCGACCGCAAATTTATCAATTACTGCGTTAACATCAGGAACAATCTCCTGATGAATCTTCATCAAGGCCAAACCATTTAGACGTTCCTCAATCATGGTGCTGCGTTTGTAGTCTTTGAGGATTCTGAGTGCGGAAATAGTTCTCTCACACTCACACGAAGTAATAGGCAGTGTGCCGAGAATACGCAAAATAACTTTGATGTTTTCAAAGCCATCAAAACAAACACACTTCAACGTTGTAGTAATATTATCAGGGAGTGGCCCGGCCCCTGGATGCGTCTCCCAGTATGTCTCCCACAACTGCAGCTCCGCATCTAATGCAAGCGGAACTGGCAAATCGTCAACATAAAAAGAAGAAACAGTCTTAAACTCCTGTTTCCAGTTAATGCCCTTACTCTTAAGAGAGACCATCTTTGTTGGTACCACACTTAAGCCTTTGTACACATTAACACTATCAAGATCTAATCTGGCTTGTAAAGCAGAATTAATATGATCAACAAGAGGAATAGTAACAGTGCGCTTGAAGTACTCCGAAATAGACTGGTACGGATGGTTGGCCCGAGTAGTCTGTCTTCCCACTGTCCTTGGTTTGCTCTCTTCCAAACCAACTTTACCAGCCAAAGATAAAACATCTTGATACCAGGTATCATGAAAAAAGTCAATGAAGTTTCTGAATTTAATAAAATCATTTTTCAAGGAGGTTATTAAGTGAATGCCATCCATTATATCTATGCTCTTTCCCTGCAATAACTGGGTAACAGGAAGAAGTTCATCAAGGATCTTCCTTGAAAGAACAAAAGTGGCAACAAACTCAAACTTAACAATAAGATTATAAAAATGACATGCATCAGTGACGAGGGAAGGACGATACTTGCGATCCTTATTGTCACGCATCTCCTCTAAAGTGTCACACAAAGGTACAAAAAGCTCTTCAAAAGTGTTCAGACCGTCTATACGCTCAACCCAACGAGTCCTGCAAACATCTACAAGCCTAGTCTTCTTGGACTCAGTTTCAGAGCTGTTGCGGATGTGTTCTTCAAAAGGCATGTTACGAGTTTGCGATATGTTAATAAACTTGGACACATCCTTCACATGCTTCATCATGGTATTTACCTCAACTAAATTTAAAGAATCGCAAACAGCTAAATTGAGCCTATGGCTATAACAATGAGTGTAAAGTGCCTTCTCGTTCAAACGTAAAATGTGGGCAGATAAACCATTAATGTGCCCAGCTACAGCACCTGCCCCATCATACCCTTGCCCTCTACAGTCTTCAATCGACAAAGTTAGATCATTTAAAGCATCTAAAATTAACTTGGCAAGTTGTTCCCCGCTTAAACCCCACTTGCATTGCAAAAAAGAAATAAACTCCTCTCGGATGTTCATGTCACTATCGACAAAACGCAAAACAAGAGACATTTGCTCTTTATGAGAGGTGTCTGCAGCCTCATCAGCAATGATAGAAAAAAATTTACTAGCCTTAACTTCTTTAATAATCTTATCAGTGATGACCTCACCACAACATTTAATTAATTTATTCTGGCTAGTTTTAGAAATATAGCTTTGGTTCTTGCCACAGGTTTTCAAATGGTCTTCTAAAATTTTATCACCAGCTCGAACCCTAAAATTAAGAGACTCAACAAAGTTACCCACTCCCCCAGTGGAATAATTGCCAACCTCAGGATGATATTTAGCATCATCACGATGGCCACGCAGGGGCAAACCAAGACGGCCGCAAAAAATCACTGAATCTACAATTGGCACAAGCCTTTGCCTATTTTCCTCAATTTCCTTTTTGAGGTTTGAATCTAAAATTACCTCAATAGGCTGTACTGCCCCAGACATCTGAGACAAAAGAGAAGTTAGTATAGGAAACGTACATGCATGCAGACCCATTTCCCCCCCTGTACCATGACCGGCGTGACGTTTAAAAGTGTATGCTGCACCATTCCATCGACGCAAAGGTTCGGTAAATAAATTTTGAAGTTTCTTAGCTTTACCAGCGAATTGATGGCCAAAAAGTACACAGGACAAACAATATGCACCATCCTCAGAAGGAGAATAGCAAAGCCAAGGATATAATTCTAGCCACTCATACCTAAAGCTTCTTCCATTGGTTTTGGGGAAAGAATAATGTTTGTCTGGCTTAAAAACATTTCTAATTAAATTACAAATATCTGATGTGTTCATGCCCTTAACTTTGTCTTTATAGAAAGCAACATCAAAATTACTAATCATGGATGCTACCTGTGTGCTATTTCCCTGCTGTGTCTTAGCAAAAGTAGTTGTTGAAGAGCTAGGTTTATCAAGTTTATCTAAATTGTGAAGACCAAGTGTTGTAGCAGAACAAAATGACTCGGGTGCTTTGTGAGATGCAAGATTAACGACAGGCTTTTCTGCTACATTAAAAAAATGGGAAATATTAACGTTAGGTTTTTTTGAGGCCTTTTTAGGCAGAATTGCACAAAGTTTTTGCCTCTTAGTAGCTGTAGATGTTTTAGACAAAATAGCTGTAGATGTTCTTTTCTGCTGGTGTGAATGAAAAAGCAGAGGCACAAAATGATTCGGCTGAAAGGTTTCTCCAGGATTAACAGTACCTTCTCTGCAAAAAAGAATGTGAAGATCATCCAAATCTTTCTTAACACCCAAGCGAGGCTCAATCATGCGGTTAAAAAACAATTTATACCTTTCCTCACCACAATCAGGATAGTAAGTACAAATATTTCTATTTAACAGAGAAGAAAGACCTAAAATACAGAGAAATGATGACCATTTCCCATCACAACAATTCAAAATAGCCTCTTGTCTGACTAATTTGTCCTTAGTAAAACACGAGTCCAAACACTCCTTCGAAACAGATATAGGCAAAAGATTGTTGATACTTCTATTGAAGTATTCAGCATGCTCATTAACAGCAGATGAAAAACAGGGATGTTCAGAATAAAAGGGAGAAAAAATATACAATTCAAGCGATGTCAAAATTCTTAAAGTCTGGACTAAACTGTTGTCACTTACTAGTACCAAAGACACAGAGCTGTACAAGCAGTTCCCAGTAGCAGAAGATCTGAACAAATAGATGAATATACAAACTTTTCTAGTTGTAGTATGCAGGAATGTCAAGTAAGATAAATTTATAATATATTATAATAATTATTATATATTAACTAAATAAGTACACTAGCACATCTCCATATTTATTATTAATTTCAAATATATTTTCGACTGATTGACGCTTATATCAAACATAATATCAGTAATATCATTGTCCACAGCAAGTCAACAATTCAGAGAACAACTTACAACTGGACATCAAATTTATACATAGTGACCATTGACCAAGCCATGTGATATGATATGAATATCGGTAAATTCGGTATAAACAGACTAGGGCTAAAATTCCACAATCCAAAATGACCAAAGGCACCAAATCTATAAATACTATAGCCTATAGGTACAGTCTTAGCCACAGGCTAATCAGCATAGACACCATGACAGACTGCGTTTGGAGCCTTATTATAAACTTAATATACTTTAATATACAGTCTGGAAAACTCTCAAGATACGAGCGCAAAAAATATGCAAATTAGTAGCCACACGTGCAGCCGGATTATATTTAGATTTATTAGATCGCGAAAACCTTCGATAAACAATATAATAAATGCCCAATTTAGTTAAATAGGTTATGTTTACCTTATGGCCGTAGAAGACTTGTTCTTCTTGTCGTCTCGAACATACTTGGGGATGTACGATTCGGCAGCGAAATTTCTACCGAGCGTCAAGCTCGTGTTGTCGATGGCGCTCATGAGCTCCTCGAGCGAGACGTTTTGGCAACGCGTCGATTCGTTGCTTTAGACCAGCATAAATATCTCGGAGATATCCCTGATCTTCATTTTCAAACGCAGAAAGTACGGTTTCGTATGAAACACTTCCCGCAGACATAGCACTATAGCAGTATGCTCTGATAATCTGATTTACTCTGACAAGTCGGAAATTGAACCTTCGTAGTCAAGCTTCGATCAGAAAGGCCGTAGTAAATAGTAATATTATGCTGAAGCATATACCCCACGCTGCGATAAGTCATGACTAACCAAAAAAATACAGCCAATGACTATTCAGATATTTCTCGAATTAGCCAATCATATAGCTTGTTTATGAGCCCCTGACCGCTCAAAGCCGGTCAGAACTCCCCGGAAAGTGGTCAACATTGACTGTGGACCAATCAAATAGCTAGATTCGGCGACAAGTTAGTCACTGCTCACGCGTAAGACCGCTGGTTCGACTAAGCTATATTGCTTTGGGAAAAGTCAGCGCTGAACGAAATTTGACACCTGGAATAATTAATTACTGGACCGCGATTTGAATAATTGAATATAATTAACCGAGTTAATTTATGACTATGCAATTTCTACGTTAGTCGCGTGACCGATTTGACTACCCCTAGATCCGCCCCTGTTTTAAGGATATTATAATATGCGCACGAGGGCTCACTCACTCCAAATTTGTTACATGTAAATTGATGAAGTATTTTAGTCTGGTTCAGTTCAATGGGTAAAAATACCAATTCCGCAGAATTCCATCTTTATGTGTTTGTTTACCTTCTTCTAGTAACGTTCTTACTCCAATTGTTTGTCTGTTGTATTAAGTGAATTGTGATTGAAGACATTGAACAAGATTTATTTTTGTCATTAACCTACCATGGCTAAAGAAAGTTGATACACTTGACAAGCTGTTGAAATGTTGATTTGATTTTGTTCTTTTCTTGTAATTTTAGTAAATAATTTGTTTGGATTGTGTGTGTATTTGGACATGACAACTTACTGAATGAAAATCAGAAGCTTCCATCAGAAAAGACACAGCTTGATGCCTGAATTGATGGAGACTTTTATAAAACTCACATGTTTTTGATTCACTTGTTTCACTTTTAAAGTGCCATTAATAGTCGAACTTTATTTGAGTATTGTTGTATTACTGGATTTAAAAAAACAAAAACTGATAATAAACACCACCTAAAACTATTCAAGTGTATATGTGTTGTCAGTTGTGATTGTGATGATATAATATTACTGCAGTCATATTAAAACTAATAACTATCTGTTTCTGAAAGTCTCAAAACCAACACCTGTATTTGCTAGAGTATCAAAGGCTTGCATAGTGTACATTTCATTTAAAAGCATTATTTTAAATATGTCAAGTTGATGTGTAGATGATAAATTGCAAAAATGTTGACAGCTGTTAACAGAAACAGCTGTTGGAAATGTGTTCCAAATTCTTAATGTAGATTAATTTAGGTATAAACCATCCACCCTATAATAGAGGATGTACTGTACATTTGAGATGAGATACATTTCAAGCATTTGCATATTTATATACATATTGCATACCCCATATACCTGACTGTGTTTACCACTGACTACAAAACGTTTTTGCAAACAAGTTACAATGTTAACCAAACCCAATAAGTTTTAAACATTTATTTCACATATACAGTACAAAAATAGGTAAAGGGCAGTTCTTTTGACCACTAAATTTTACTGTTACAAGCTCTGTGTACACAAGGTGCAAAATTAAGAAAATGTATTATTACCAGTTGCCCACCACAGGACAAATAGTAGTAACTGGTCCTTTATTATTTTACTGGCCAACACCCTATTAATTAAATTAACCAGTAGACCAATTAATTCTTTATTTATTATAAAGACATGAAATTAACACCTTTTTGTTCTTAAACATGAAGTAAGTAGAAAGTCTTTTTGTTCAAAACGTTTACACTCAGTATGACTGAAGCTGCTGAAGAACATTTGCCACTATTCCTGTGTCAGTGGCCAGTGCTGTGAAGAATCCCCTCTTGATTTTCTACAGTTCATTGTTTCTTAAGATTTCATTTCAAATCTATTGTCTCAGCTAAAAAAAGGAGAGAAACTATGTAAAGGTTGCACATCTATAATCTAAACCTCCATCTAAGCAACAAATCATGAAATATTTAAAAAGCTTGGGGAACAAAACTCAAGACGAACTGTCCAACCTAGAGAATTAAGATACAGTAGGCCATTTCAAGCTAACTATATATGTGTTCATTTTATAGTAGAATAAAGTAAAATACCTAGACTTCAACACTAAGGACCTGATATTTCAGGTTAATCTTTTTATCAGCAGCAACGTTTACAAATATTAAATGAAATTGGAGAAATACTGGCACTTGTTTGTCAGCCTTCAACAAATGTATGTCAAATCATAATTGCCTAAAATCCGTCCAAATAGAGAGCTATAGAGTTGCTTCGTTCTTCAAAATTGCTTGTCCGATTAAGATAGAACAACCAATACGTGTAATTTTTATCATTATACTTTAGATTTAAACTGTTTTTAAATAGTTTCCTCACTTATTTATTCTTGAAAGTACAACTTCAAAAGTGGACGGGTAGCTCCGGCCGGACCAATTAACAAGATAATGAAATCGGAAATTTCCCGTTCAAATTTCGTTAAATATCTTCCTTACCACAATAAATTTGATTACTTACCTTCACTTTCAATGTACTATCCGTCCCAAGAAATATTACCACCAAAATTTTGAGTTATAGCCATTTAAACGTTCAGAACGCACTTTTCGCCATATTGTTTACTGTTGAGAGGAGCGGCTTTTACTTGCTTTCAACATGGCGGCCAACATGCGCGAGGCGACCTGCGCGAGGACATAAACTTCAAAGGTTCCGACGAGAGTGGGCCTTCTGCTCAATATTTATTCTGTGGTTATGCCGTAGTCTTGCACTCTTGCCGTAGTCCGTGTACGTCGAAATATCCTTTGCTAGCCAATCAAAAGCCAAAGAACGTCAAAATATTTTACTTCCGACGTAGACTATCTACTTCCGACGTAGCTTGGTACCCTGGCCCAATTTCAAAAGAAATATGGGCCAGGTAACCACTAATCTCATTCTCGCGTCATCAGGCCTAAATCCACTTATGACGATTGCAATTTCACTCATAGCCACTAAAAACGCGCGAAATTTCAACCAATCGGAAAGCAGAAGTCTTTAGTGGTTACCTGGCCCATATTCTTTGATTGGGCCAGGGTACCAGGCTACTTCCGACGTACCTCTATTGTCTTTGTCCAATCAGTGCTCGTTATTTCGACGTAGACGGCCATTTTGACGTAGTCTAATTATCCACATTTGTAAATGGAGTGAATGACATCCCTCTATATCCCTACCGTATGAACAGTTTCGTTCAGGCTACATGAAGTAGACCAAGACACTAAGTGTCCTCCAGCCGAGGAGAGTCCAGCTGAGAGTCCAGCTGAGTCAGAGAATTATTCAATTTTCCTCGATTAGCGCTAAATACGTGCGAAAATGAAATTTTTGAAAATTTAAAAAATTTAAAATTTCATATAATTTTTTTAAAAATTTGAATATTCTTAAAATTTGAAATTTTCAAATTTTAAATAATTTTTTAAAATTTTTTCCAACTAATTAATTCATGAATAAATTAGTCTGGGATTTTTGTCTACGTCGCATGACGTGCTTGACGTACCCTAAATCCGCCCCTGGGAATGAGGCTGTAACAGTTACTTTAGCCTAACGAGTAACCTATAATTTGTGAATGGTGATTGATGAGTCAGTTGCTGCAAAATTTCTGGGGGGGCTCGGATCCCCCCATTAAGATTTCACGGGGGGCTAAAGCCCCTCAGCCCCTCCATACTATACGCCTATGGACTTGCCTTTGGCCGACTCGATTTATTAAAATATCAGAGTAAACTACATAAATGGAGATACCGTATTTAGCTATCGTAACCGGTGGAGCACAAGGCATTGGTTATGCCATTACTTCAGCCTTGTTGGAAGCCGGAGGAAAGGTAAAAACATATTAACACGTTGAAGCCTAACGACGAGTCTTTGAGGTTTATTCTGGCTAAACGCCAGACGATTTTATTCAGCACAGGAAGAGGTCCAGGCGCGATGCGTGCTATTAAACGTCTTAATGTACCAAGATTGGATCTTGTTATCTTGACAACCACAGAATAGATCTTAGTTTTATAAGTTTGCTATCTCTAATTAATTTGTGGAAGACAAACATAACTTTGATTTTACAAGAAACATTGATAAATCATTATTCGAGATTGAGTGTTTGTTTGAATTCACGGCATTCACTGATCCAGGTGATGGCGACAGAATGTCGTCAAGATAGAAACGACGACAATTGCTTAGACACAACATTTAATTTAAACCCAGAGTATAGCGCTTGATGAAGTTTCAAAAGGTACAAAGACTTTCACGAACAGCTCTGCTGTATACGAACATGAAATGAATTACGCTCCTTCGTAACTAGGGAAGGTGCGAAATACAGACACTTTCAAACGCTTTCAAAGATAGCAGACATATAGAACCAGGTGCGTATCATCTGTATAGTCTAAACGGCGACATAGTTAGGAAATTCAAGTGTTTGATAAAATTTAGCAAGACTTTCCTTCTGGCTGTCGAGTTGAAAAACTGGGTCATTCTGAACTGAATAACTGGTAAGAATGCGAGCCAGCCGGCTCTCCTTTTCGACTTCGATAATACCAGACGCACGCACTAGCGCACAAATCGGATAATATCAATTAAGTTCCAGACACTTAGCACAGATATTTAATGGCAGAAAGAAACTTCGTTTGAAATTTTAATCTCCTTTTTGCCGGGTTTTTTTTCTTGTAATATGAAACTATATTAATGTTAATATATAACTTATATATAAGTATGTTCAATGTAATCCGTTTAAGTCATCGTGGTCAAGAGTTCATGCAAGAACTCGCGTGCCTGGTGGTGAATGGTGATCTCACCCAAACTGACGGCTGCGATTTTTAAAGCATTTTCTCCTGCAAAGCCAAAGGCAATTTTGGCAGCCTGGCAGGTTATGATCGTATTACACCAGACCATGCTGTCGGTCTATTGATAGCCTAACAAAATAGACTAAATACAAATATACAATGCCACTTATTTTGTTCGGTCACTTCGGTGAATAAATATATAGAATAATCGATACCTAAATCGAAATCTTTAGCTGATATTAATTGATATAATGCTGCTTTTATAATGCATTTATATGATTTAGATATTAATAACCTTTTGACCGCAAAAATATGCTAATTTGGGTAAATTCCATCGAGATTATCATATACAAGCCTAAATATTAAAATCGGCGCACAGCTTGTTCTGTTAATAGACATTCTAAAACAAGACAAAATATGTTTAATTTACCTTATAGCAGTACAGGACTTGTTCTTTTGAATTTTGATCTCGAACACACTTCGGGATTAAACTCTCGGCACCAAAATTTCTACTGAGGCAGAAGTTCGTGCTGTTTATCGCACTCAAAAGCTCTTCAACAGAACTCTTCGGCGAAGCGTCGATTCGCTTCATCAGATCAGCATAAATTTCTTGTAGACATTTTTGATCGTTCCCCGCAAACGCAGACTGAACAGTATCGTAAATACTACCAGACATTGCTGTTTAAATTCTTTCTACTCTAACGTGGGACTTCGAATTGAACCTCAGTGGCCAACCAGCGATCAGAAAGGCTGGATTCGTCAGCCCTTGAGTGTATACAGCAAGACATATCCCACGCTGCGAATCGGTCAAGATCGGTCAAAAAATGTGACCAATAAGAATACGAATATTTTTTGAATTAGCCAATCAGATAGCTTGTATACGAGCCCCTGATTCCTAAATCGGTCAGAACTCCCCACAGATCGGTCAAAATTGCTGATCTCCATGGAGATGAGCATATTGACCAATCAGATGGCTAGAATCCACTGATCTCAAATAATATACTCATTATACTGGATAGAGCATCCGGTGTTCGCAGTGAAGTCGGAATAGATTAGCGGCGACCATTTCCGGTGGGTCCCATACAATATGCGTAAATAGGAGTGGAAGCAGTTGAACGGCGTTTTTCGCCAAATTCTGGGATGTTACGAAGAGTTACCACCGAATTGAGGTTTGTACTGTAATCTTATTTTAAGTAATAGTTTAGTGTTTTGAACTATTTTTTTGTTTAGAAAGTGCTTTTCTTTACAAAATACGCTTGCCTGTTTATTTGCTTCAGAGCTAGCAAAGTCGGTAAACAAATGTCTGGAAGTGACTGCCTGTGTATTTGTTTCTTTCGAGTAACGCGTATTATTTGATGATTTACGATGATGTGTTTGTTTAACTTTTGATTTATTTCATGCCGATTAAACCCCAAGAAGTCATAACTGTGTCTGTTTAAACTAATAAACTTACCCGCTGTTGATACTGTTCACATGAAATATTCGAACTTTATAGTTTTGTCGAATTTGGGCTAATGTTCAACCAGTTCAGATGGTTTTATTATGGTTACACTACAGCATGTATTTTGCCCAAGCCCTTGTCCCTTGATAGTATTTCATTTTTGTCTACAGTATATCTCAAACAAAATATGTACATACTGTATAACATTTTGAGTTAGTGGTAGTTTATTATGGTTAGAGAGCATCTGGCCATTAAGAAGTTTAATACACCCAAGTTTGATTCCTTCTCGATCAATGCAGTTTTACTGTACATTTAGCAGATTAAATTTTTATCTAGTTTGCTGAAAGCAAGAAAAGTCTTTCCAGTTACATGCATCCAGGATTACTGTAGAGTCTAAGGATGTTACTCTGCAATCTGGGTTTAACTCCTACTTGATGCACTTATCAGATTAAAATTTCACCTTGGATGTACATTAGAGGAGTGCTTCTAGTTTGACTCTACCAAACACCAGAGATTTCTTCTGGGTACTCCGGTTTCCTCCTGTAGTAACACTGACCAATGAGGGATGACTCTTGCTGTGGACCTCTAGGAAGAACAGTTTAGATATGACTGATAGAGTTATCAGTATCCACTATAAATAAAGTTAGTTTACTTCAGTTTTCTTTTGTAGTAACATTGACCAATGAGGGGTGACCCTTACTAGATCTCTAGGAAGGACAGTTTAGATATGACTGATAAGGTTATATATCCAGTGTAAAGACTGTTTAACTGTTACAGTAGTTTAGTTCAGTTTCCTTTGGATGCATGTGACTCGAGTGCTTCCAGTTTGACTCTACCAAACACCACAGGTTCCCTCCGGGTACTCCGGTTTCCTCCTGTAGTAATATTGGTCCTTAGATAAAGTTATGGTATATCCAGTGTAATACCATGATCGCCTCGGATTCTTTTGTTCTCCGAGGGAATGTAAACCTCATATTTCCCTCGGGTAATTTATCCTTTGTCTTCTAATTTTCCCATGCATGTTGATGAGGGAAAATTAGAAGACAAAGAAATCCTTTGTCTTCTTCTAATTTTCCCGTGCATGTTGATGAGGGAAAATTAGAAGACAAAGAAATTTTTTGTCTTCTTCTAAATTTCCCGCTTGCATATATTTTCCCTCATCAACATGCACGGGAAAATTAGATTCAACTTCTCTGATCAACAGTGTAAATTTCCTGTTGGCAGGATTCTCAAAGTTTCCTTGGCGAGCATAATATAACAAACTAATAAATTTTGGGAAATTAGCGATTAAATTTCCCTCAAGTCATGTTATTACTTATAATAAATACAGTTACCTGTAGTTTCCTTTCCTTTTTTGTTTACATGTACAGATTAGTTTTGTTTTGATTCTTACTGATGCTGGAAGAGGACAAGCTTATTCAATTTTTTTCTTATTTATGTACCAGAAAGGTTAGCTGTGGTTTCCTTTCCAAGATGGTAAAAACGAATTTTGCTGTAGCTTTTTGCAATGGACTTGATAAGAGCAAAAACATGATTTTCATCAACAGGAGAATCTACCATATGGTTATCAAGCTCTGTGAAGATTGTGCCAGTGCTCCAGCCACCACTGGCGCTAGATAGTATTTTAAATGACATTTCCATGATCCCAGCCACTTTTAAGTTGTCCCATAGCGACAGGTACATTTTCTTGTTAAGGATGTAAAATTTAGCTGGTTTTCGTTAAAAATACGATAATTTAAAGCGAAAACTATGATTCAGCAATAGTGATATAACTACGAAGTGGGTCCCACCGGATATGGCCGCCGCGAGATTTTTAGCCTCACTTCCGACTTCAATTTTTGCCACGCGCGAACCAATAGATGCTCTATCCAGTATAATGAGTATTAAACCATACCTCGACTCTATCTGTTGGTCGGTTGCCAGACGGATCTTCTTTATACTTATGCGTTTGGAAGGTTGGGTAACAGGTCCCCCGACTGGTTCCTGCTTGTTGTGCCTTGGTGCTTGGAGAAGGATCAGGTTGACTGGTCCTGTTGATCCTGATCCGCTCACCAGTCGGAGTTTACCTGTACCCTTCAAACATCAGTTTAGATAACTGATGGAATTATGTAAATTTGTTTAAAGTGTTTATGAAACGAAAATTAAGTTTGTCTTATTTGAAAGAACTTTTGAAATGACAAAGTAAGATCTTTTGCTGTTTTTTGTTTCCTTGCTTCGTTTATGAGATATTTCAGTTTGTTTTATATGTGAAACTAACCAGTGACATCACAACGTGCATAATGACTTACTGGGAAAGGTTATATATCTTTGCTATTACTAAACGGAATCAGTTGAAAATGTATATTTCTGTTGTTGTAAGGGAAAAACGCACACATAATTGCTTTGAAGTGATTCCGTTTGATAACAGAAAAGATATATAACCTTTCCCAGTAAGTCATTATGCACCTTGTGATGTCACTGGTTAGTTTCACATATAAAACAAACTGAAATATCTCATAAACGAAGCAAGGAAACAAAAAACAGCAAAAGATCTACTTTGTCATTTCAAAAGTTCTTTCAAATAAGACAAACTTAATTTTCGTTTCATAAACACTTTAAGAGGTGGGACGGTGGGTGCGAATTTCGATAGCGTTTCGTTGTGCTCCTTACGCTATCTGCACCGCTATTGCGTACTATGAGATTGCGCGCTATCGGGTTTCGCTACGTTGCATACCTTGTCTGTCATCACCATGTGTTGCGTGCAGCGCAGCATGTCTCCTTTGGTTTAACCTTGGTTATTTCATAACCCCATTTAAACCATGGCTAGAAATCCAGGACACTCAGCGGCAGTGGCCTGTGGGCTCATATTTAGATGGAATATTAATTTGAAAATTCTGATGGCTAAATATCGATCATTTCGGCTATAAACAGAAGTCTATAGCAATAAATTAAAGTAGAGTTATTCGTTAAAATGTCTTATTGACCCATTTCTTACCCAAATATCAAATTACAAAAGGTTTAATCGTCTAGACAGGCCTGTACCCTCATACTCACAAAAATTGCCGCATAAATTTCGGTTATTATTTCCTAACCACAGTCATATTTAATAATAATAACAGCGGTTAAGACCCTGGCAACCTAGCAACATCTCCATAAGAAATGGCGGACAAGAATCCGAAATTATCGAGGAATGCATTGCTTCTTCACGCCGAGTTCAGTATTTATCTCGGCGCTTGATGGATTAAATTACAACGACTCGGCTGCAATAAATCGTACATTTTAAGGTCTTTGGGAACCTATTAAACAACGAAAAAGTGGAACGAACAACTCCGCAAAACAAAGTAACGTTCATCCCGAGCAAATTCAGACGTTCGCATCGTGGACAAACAACACAGAAGCAGCCAAAATTGGAGCTCCAAAATAAGTGATATAGCAGATTAATAGACTTTAAACAGCGAATAAGAGGTATTCTTGTGAGGGGCTCGGGAACCTATTTAGGACGCTCCAAACTTAATAGAAATTGTAGTGCTGAACGATTGTTCAATTTGGTGAAGTTTTGGACGTTCGCATGTCGGAATTTACAATAATAAATAACCGAAAATGATTGTTCTTTATATCTCCTTAAGAAATCTATTGAAGGATGCCATATTGAATTAATTAAAAAGGGATTCAGTGCGCATGCTTTGCCGCCATGTTGTCCTCGATTTCTGGCCATGCATACCTCGACTCTATCTGTTGGTCGGTTGCCAGACGGATCTTCTTTATACTTACGCGTTTGGAAGGTTGGGTAACAGGTCCCCCGACTGGTTCCTGCTTGTTGTGCCTTGGTGCTTGGAGAAGGATCAGGTTGACTGGTCCTGTTGATCCTGATCCGCTCACCAAACTGAGAGATCACTGTTGTGATATTCTCAGCTTCCAAGCATCAATGGTATTCGTGGTCCGACTGTAATGACCTTACCCAACCAATCGTCTGATGGATGGCTAATGGGTTTGTTCATAAACTCGTGCAGTCATGAGCTGTACGCCATCAATAGTTCAACCATGAGCGTTGCGCGATTAGCGCGTTTCAACCATGAGCGTTGCGCGATTATAAAGTTCAACCATGAGTGTTGCGTACCGGTTTGTTCTACTATGAGCGTTGCGTCATAAACTCGTGCGAGCATGAGCTGTACGCCATCAATAGTTCAACCATGAGCGTTGCGCGATTAGCGAGTTCAACCATGAGCGTTGCGCGATTAGAGAGTTCAACCACGAGGCTTGCGTACCGGTTTGTTCACCCATGAGCGTTGCTTCATAAATTCGTTCGGTCATGAGTGTTGCGTGAAAAAACTCATTCGGCTATGAGCGTTGCGCGATTAGCGAGTTCAACCATGAGCATTGCATACCGATGCGCTCAACCATTAGCGTTGCGTACTCAACTCGTGCAATCATGAGCGTCACGTCATAACTTAGTGCAGGCCTGAGCGTTACTTCCAGCGAAATGCGCCTGTTATACCCCTGCGTTGAATGCGACATGGGCTCGTCATATCAATGCGTCGGAAGCGAAATGGGCTAGTTATCCCCATGCGTCGCATGCGAAATGGGCTCGTCCTTCCCATGCGTCGAAAGCGAATGGGCTCGTTATTACCCATGCGTCGGAACCGAACTGGGCTCGTCGTACCCATGCGTCGAAATGCGAAATGGGCGCGTTATATCCATGCGTCGGCTGTGAAATAGGCTAGTTGTACCCATGCGTCGAAAGCAAAAGCATTGAGCATTAAAGTAGCGGTCTGTTCACACATGCGTGTTGTGCCATGAATTCGTTCGACCATGAACGTTGCGTGAATATCGGCGAAAAGCTAGTTCAACCCTGGGCGTGCTGTAGCGGCACGTATCTCACCCAACCAGGCGTGTTGTGCAGTGAAACTGGTCAGTTATATATACGCCTTTCGCAGTGGGGTGAATCCACCTGCGCGTTGCGCGATCAGCCTGTTTCGCCTATACTGCTAATAGTGTGTACCTGGGTTAAGCATAATCAACCGTTGCCAGCTAGGTCGCTTACGGACAATACGCGGTTCACCAGAGAGAGTATCGTAATTCGGGATTAAAGGCTGTGGAAGAAGGAACTGTGAATTCGCCCGATCTGAGGAAACCAAAAAATCCAAGACAACATGCCGCCCAAAACATCGAATCGTTGTGGCGTGTTAATACTACGTAACGTTCCAACTTTCGCAGTACGGCAATCGTTACGGGGTGTCGGTCGCGTTTTTCGCTGCCTTGAAGACGCTTAATCCCTCTAATGACTCGTTCCAATCGTAAGCGATTCTCCAGGGGATTTGGGAAGCCCTGTTCCACATGCAGCGATCGGACGCCAGCCAAGTAAACTTTGATTGAGTCGGCTTTTAGAGAGTCGGCCAGGTGGGTTACAAAAAGCACGAGAGTCCATTCAGATGCAGGGCAAGGAAAACCTGACGACGAGAGTCGCTTCGTCTGATAGCAAAATGAGATAAAACGTCGTTGAGCCGTGCTATATGTCCGTCGCGTGGATGCAGCTATTCCATTTGCCATGAGAGTCAACGTGCGTTCTTCGAGAAGTTCGACGTCAATCGGTCTAGTAGATGCCGTGGGATTGGTGTTAGAGATGGCAACGCTGCTGGAGCCAGGCTGAAGAACTCCTGCAAACGGAATCGAGATAGTGCGTCAGCGATAGCGTTCTGCTTTCCCGGGATATGCACAGCACTAACTGCGAAATTGAAGCGGGCGGTAGTGATGAAAAGGAATCGGATCAGGTGCATGTTTGGGTCCTTGGATGTGCGAGTTTGTAATATCGCTACGACGCTGGTGTTGTCGCACTGGAACTGCACGCGCTTTTGCTGCCAGAGATAACCCCATACAGCGCACGCGAGAACCATCGGGAAGAGTTCCTTATAGGCAATGCCCAGAGGAGCCTGTGTCACCGACCAGGTACCGTTAAACCACTCGTTGTTATGGAACACTCCATAGCCCAATTTTCCCGTTGCGTCCGGTTTGTTCAACCATGAGCGTTGCGTCATAAACTCGTGCGAGCATGAGCTGTACGCCATCACTAGTTCAACCCTGAGCGTTGCGCGATTAGCGAGTTCAACCATGAGCGTTGCGCGATTAGAGAGTCCAACCATGAGGCTTGCGTATCGGTTTGTTCCCCCCTGAGCATTGCTTCATAAACTCGTTCGGTCACGAGTGTTGCGTGATAAACTCATTCGGCTATGAGCGCTGCGCGATTAGCGAGTTCAACCATGAGCCTTGCATAGCGGTTTGTTCAACCGTGAGCGTTGCGTCATAAACTCGTTCACTCATGAGTGTTGCGTGATAAACTCATTCGGCTATGAGTGTTGCGTCATAACTCATTCCACTATGAGCGTTGCGCGATGTACTAGTTTAACCATGAGCATTAAGTAGCGGTTTGTTCAACCATGCGTGTTGTGTCATGAACTCATTCAACCATGAACGTTGCGCGAATATCTGCGAAAACCTAGTGCAACCCTGGGCGTGTTGTCGCGGCACGTATCTCACCCAATTACCGAGCGTGTTGTGTAGTGAAACTGGTCAGTTATATATACGCATTTCGCAGTGGGGAGTCCACCTGCGCGTTGCGCGATCAGCCTTTTCGTCTATACTGGTACCCATGCGTCGAATGCGAAATGGGCTCGTTACACACATGCGTTGAATGCGAAATGGGCTCGTTACACACATGCGTTGAAAGTGAAATGGGCTTGTGATACTCATGGGTCGGATGCGAAATGGGCTCGTCATACCCATGCGTCGAGATCGAACTGGCCTAGTTACACCCATGCGTCGAAAGCGAAATGATCTCGTCATACCCATGCGTCGAAGCGAAATGGGTTCGTTATACCCATGCGTCGAATCACGGCGAAATGGTTCATTATACCTATGCGTGGAATGCGAAACGGGATCGTTGTAACTACGGTTTAGGCGGTGCTGGTTGTTAAGCCGTTCTAAAAGTAACCGGAGTATATGGCCGGAGTATAGCATGTTGTAATTTGCCAATTAGAAATTCCAGCTCTTACTTGGTGCAAGATTTTCTGCTCGCCATTGCAAGATCGAGGTCATAAGTTCGACCAATTTTTGCGTTGGCAAACGAGCTGTCTCTTTAGCGGAATCTAACTCTATGCCCCGGACCGATGCATTTCTCAGGCGCGAGTGGAATGCCCGTGTGGTTTCTTTCGGGTGTTGAAAGATCGTAGACATGTCAGCTGTTGATATAATTCTGGCGAAGTTTTCTCCGAATAATGAACGCGAAGGATTTTCCTCAGTTTAGGAAGAGATACATCATTAAAGTCTCCACGTAGCTACATAGACTACTATGCAATAAATAGCACGAATCACAGCGTCGGCGATTTCGCTCCCCTTGTATTGACGCTTTAAACCGGAATCGATATGGTGAGTAAGCAATACAAAGTGGGTTTGTCGGTTTGACCTGGCTCACCAATCTGTCCCGAAATTTTAAACTCGCGGCGCAAACATGATGCATTTGTAGGAAGCTTCTCCTCCTTAGTGCTTTCTAAGTTTACCCACGTTTATATCTGCAGTATCGCTTATCAATTGCTTGTCAAGTGCTTGCACTTTGACCTGTGCCAATTCAGACCGGTAAGCACTAAATGCCATACCGTGAGGCCCCTTGAGCCCGCAATACTACGGTCATCTAGGCAAGTGTTGTAGTTAACATCACTGTGCTGCCGATGTCTCCCTTATTAACCTCTGTAGCAACCTACGTTTAAAATTTCACTTATTCGTGAGAAGGAAGTCCCGCTTGATGACTGGAAAATCGTTCGATTTATATAAGAAATCTATAATTTATCGCAAACCGAACTCGTTGTGAAAAGAATAGCTATCCGAAAGCTATAAGCTTTCGCTTTGGATTTGAGACAGAAACTGGGCATTCGCGTTGGTCAATTGGTGTGAGCGTCTGAGCCTTTATGCCAAAAAACAACAACATATACATATATTCATATAAAAACATATATATTGAATATATATATATATATATATAATTTATTGGAAACTATCTAATATATATATACAGGTTGTCATTACAATGTGTTTCAGCTTTAAGCCGATTTTCCACTGGCGAATTTTGTCGCGCGTAGCGACATTTCTATTGTCAAAATTGAATAGATTGGAATAGATTTCTAATTAGGTCCACTCGAGAGCTCATAAGACAAAAGAAAAAGGCCGCTTCGCGTGACAAAATTCGCCAGTGGAAAACCAACTTTACGCAATCATCAGAAGACTAACAGACTAACGATGTGTCACTGAATTTAAATTTAAATATGCATGTCTGCGGCGGAAGTGTTAAATAATAATAATAATAATAAATGTCTGGTGGTATTTCCTTGAAGTTACACAATAAGTGCTTGTTGACATAGCGACAACTTGATAAAAGTTCATTTCTTTTATTGAGTAAAGGGAAATTCTGAAATATAATATGAAATTTCTCAGTAAGGCAGAGTTCGAATCTTTTTTGTCGTTAGTCTTAGACAGAGCGCCCGTCTTTAAAAACGGATAAAAAAGATGCGAACTCTGCCTTACTGAGAAATTTCATATTATATTTCAGAAATTCCCTTCTCAAATCATTAATAATTCATGAACCGAAAACAAAGGAAATCAGTACCGAGACGGAGGTTTTGATATCGGAGGAAGAAATTGCATAAATTAAGCCAACTTTCGCCTCGATTTTCTCTTAAAATACTGATTTGTTTGAGAAGCTATATCATACACTCGGAAGAGTGTTTCATCAGGATTCCAAACACCTCGGTGTTTGGAAATCCTGATGAAACACTCTGTATGATATATCACTTCACTCAATAAAAGAAATGAACTTTTATTAAGTTGTCGCCATGTCAACAAGCACTTATTGTGTAACTTCAAGGAAATACCACCAGACATTTAACACTTCCGCCGCAGACATGCATATTTAAATTTAAATTCAGTGATACATCGTTAGTCCGTTAGTCATCTGATGATTGCGAAAGCACGCTGTAGCCTGAGCACGCGCTGTGAAACAGTGTATTAATGACGACCTGTATATATATTTGATAGTTTCAAATAAATTGCATATTAAGCTCTACATCTCTGTATCGAGCACTCTACACGTTTCTCTCTGACGAAGGGCCTTCGCTCGAAACGTTAGACTACTACGTTCTCTGTTTCGACCGCTTACTATATTTTGAATTTCGATTGTTTCAACACTGCCTACGCAACACGCTATACTTCTTCAATTCTGGACGATGACAATGACAACATTGTTTTGTTGATATAGATGCCACAGTTGCTACTATACCAGTTATACCGCTGACAAAATTAGCCGAATGCGGGCTCAAGGGGCCTCACGGTATGGCATTTAGTGCTTACCATTGAGACCGCATGCTGCCCATCAATTTCCGCTTGTTGTTGTTGTTGTTTTAACTCTTCGATTTGCTGTTTTAATTCGCTTTAGTGCAAGTTCAGATTCGCTTTTCCTCTGCAATGCGGGTTTCAAAGAAATGATGGCTTTTCGAACCCTGAAACTTCCGCTGGCAATTCCCCATCTTCGTTTACCCTCGCCTCAATTGATTCTTGAATTAACTTTGTTGCGGCTATTTTACTTTTCCCCGCGAGCTCAACATCTAGGCTTATCGAAGCTGCGACTTATTTTAGTTCAGCGTCGTCTTTGGTATAGGGTAGAGACTCTAGTCTCTAACTCCAATTGTAACGCATCGAGTTCGTCCATAGCCTTGCAATAGGGGAGTTCAAGGTTTATTTCGCCATCTTGCTGGGGGTGCAAAAACATTGGGGCGAGCGCGCGGCCATGTAGAAAATTATATGGCGGACACGGTTGAGCGAGGTTTGAGTTATGCCAAAACACGCTCGATGTGCTGTAGGATACTGCGACAATGACAAGCGCTATCCTGAATATTGGGTAAAGAGGTCTCACGTTGAAAATTTGCTGTTTCATAAGTGGCCAAGAGTGCCGAATTTGGCAGAGAAGTGGCGCAAGCAAGTCCTCACGAGTAGGAGCGACGCATTCAACCCTGTGCCAGGAACGACAGGCACTTTTGTTTGCTCGAATCACTTTCCTTTGGGGAAAAGGACGCCAAATGAACCAGAAACAGACTTTCCGTCAGTTTTCCTTACTGTTTCTGACCACTTTCATGCTACGTCGCCGAGAAAGCGCAAGGCGAATCGACTACAAGAGTCGAAGACGCGAAAGTCAAAGCCAAAGCGCAGATTGGCCATGGACAAGGAATCCGATACCTCAACCGAATCATCATCGGATACCGAGTGGTGCGAGTCTGAGGAAGATCTTTCAGACTCTGAAGAAGAACCTTCAGACACTGAGGAAGAACCTTCGTCGTTCCCTTTACAGTTTGAGCAGTTTACAAGAGAGTCCGAAGTGAAATTTTACACTGGCATTCCCTCGACTGAAGCGTTTAAGTTTTTGTATGATTTTCTTTCACAAAAAGCGCGCAACATGCAGTACTGGCGAGGTTCCAAACAGACCCAAAAAGAACGTCCCAAAGCTCATCCCCATTTCAACAGTTTGCTGGAAAAGCTGGTACAAGAGTTGGTCCTTCGAGGAAATTAAGTTTGGAACAGGAGTTTCTTTTAACTTTGATGAAACTAAGACTTGGCCTTTTGACAGATGATTTGGCCTTCAGGTTCAAAATTTCATCTGGCTCAGTCAGCAGTATTTTTATAACATGGGTCAAGCTGTTATCAAAGGAACTTTCTGTTCTTATTATTTGGCCAAGTCGTATGCAAGTCAAGAGTAATCTGCCAAGCTGTTTTAAAAAGCTCTACCCAAAGGTGAGATGTATTATAGACTGCTTTGAATGTTTCACTGACACACCTAGTGGTCTTGATTTGGCAGCAACTATGTGGAGTGAGTACAAACATCACTACACATATAAAGTTTTGGTTGCTATTACCGCAAATGGTGCAGTGTCATATGTATCACCAGCATATGGTGGCAGGGCAACTGATGTATTTGTGGTGAAAGACTCTGGATTTCTGGACCTCCTTGAACCCTATGATGAAATGGCTGATAGGGGTTTTAAAATAAGAGAGGAATTGATGATGAGGATGGCAACATTGTGCATACCACCTAGCAAAGCAGCATCCATGCAGATGCTTCCTGCAGATGTTCGAAAGACATCGAGCATTGCCAATGTTCGGATATAAGTGGAGCAGGCGATTGGGCGAATGAAGGTCTTTCATATTTTAAAACATGAACTACCCATCACTTTGCTCCCCTTGGCAGATGATATTGTTCGAGTTTGTTCTGCATTATGCAACTTACTCCCTCCACTTTGTATCTGAACAGTTGAACTCATTTAGATCAAAGAATTTAATGGACACTTCATGTAATACTATGTCATAAAGAATTTAATGTAGTAATATTAATATAGATCAATGTTTTAATACTGAGAACTTCTATTTACAAACTTTTCTATTTTACAAACTTTTCTATTTACAAACATTTATATAACAAAGACTCGTTGCACTCATTATATAATATATAACCTGGTTAAACCAAGGTCATCAATAAATAGGTCTTGTATGGTTACCATACAAGACCTATTGATGACCTTGGTTTCCTTGTTTTCATTTGATTATATGTATGCAAATAAAATAGGGAAACAGTCATTCTAAAGTTCTAAATATAAGCACCACACCAACCTGGTAGCATTTTGAGTCTTATATTATCATAACTGTACATAATTATTTAGTATTATTATAAATACTACACTTTGGTTCAAGGACATGTGTAATAATTATGACAAAAAATGTTCCTATTTATTGATATGAAAATTAAATAGCTTGTGAGACTAGTTATACATTTGCTACTAACACAACAGTCTCTTGGTTTTGTTCATCACTAGGTGATAAAAGTCTAAACCAATTGAATGACATATTAGCAACCTTTACCGGTTAATAACTATATTAATTTACTTTAGTTATTGATGTTAATAACATTAATAATTATAAATTGACTGCCAAAGACTAACCAAAATGAAATGACAGCAGATTTATCATCAGAAAATGAGTAGTAATGATGGTACATGGAATTCCATTTTCCAACTTGAAGTGGTGATATTCTCTTGGTGATACACCATAAAATCGGTCAGCTGCAGGCTATTTTACCAATCATAGTAGTCATAGTTGGCACTGTACCATGAATCTGAAAATGGTACCAAGCTACAAGTCATTTTAACAGTCATCAATGATCAAGCTTCAGTTTCTACTTCCCAATGTTCTTGAAATGTGGTGGTATTCTCTTCTGCAGTAATTATTATATCAATATGGAATGTATTTACCATATATTGTAGGATACATTTATCATTTGATATTTTAAGTCATCCTGACAAACATTACATTTGGCTTGCTTGTAAAAATCATTCCAGTTGAGTGTTGACCATCAATCTGTATTTCTATAAAATGTTTACAGTAGACAGCAATCTCTTATTGCTCTCCCAACATATTTCAGTCAAGGTAACATTAACCACTTTGAGGATGTAAAACCTTGGAAGAGATGACAAACTGTGCAAATCCTTTCCCAATAAGACTCATTAAAAGTAAATCCAGTGTGACGTTGTCCATAAGATTTTTGTAATAAAGTTCTTGTATATTCTTCGATTGTGGTGACAATAATACAAGGTTGTCAAAGTAACATGTAAGATCTTCTCCAATTATTCATCTCCAGCATTGCAAGTACAGTTTCATTTGGTTAAAATCTTTGGCTTTTACTGATTTAGCACTACTGGAACTGGTTGTTCAAAAGACAATTAGCTTAATCCAGAATTACTGGAAAATTGAAGAAAATTCCGAGCATCTGTTGAGGAGAGTTAGACTTTTTTGTCACAGACTCTGTATGAAATAACAAAAGCTTTATTCCGTAGAAACAAAACTATCAACCAAAGCTAAAACAGCATATAATCTTTAAAATTAACACTAATCATCTTTTAAACAACTTGTTCCAGTGAAACATTTTCAGTTGTCATATTTTAATTGTATTATGTTACTATAAAGTTTGATATGTTATTTGTTAAAACAAATTATTGTGGAAATTGAAGTACTGTACTTATTACAAAATACCTCATTTTTTAAACTGACTGCTACCTCAGATAAAGGTAATGTTTGAGGATACAGCATGTCATTCAAATCTTGCTTTCAAAATAATTATTACATTATTATAGCATTAATAATATACATGAAAAAAATTCTCAATTCTGATTGGCTGAGAGCAGTGCAGTTTTGAGGAAATACAGTGCAAATATTTTATTTTTTTAGATTTGCAGCACTAAGCATTTTGATTGGAAAGAATTCTCTTCATGTTAAATTCTTTAATGTAAATTATTAATCAGTAATAGCATGAGTTCTCGTGCAATTTGAAAAAACACTCGTCGTGAGTTTTTCAAAGACCTCAAATAGCACTCGTCCTTTGGACTTGTGCAATTTCGATAGTCTTTGAAAAACTCACTCATGCATGTTTTTTTTTCCAAATTGCCCTCGAAACCATGCTATTACCTATACAAATACATAGTCTTTTGAGAAGAAAATGACTGTGCCATGATAGTAAAAGTAGCTCAGTCTTTAGGAAAAATGTAACAATCTTGGGCCACCATTTTGGTGAAGTGAAAGAAAATTGATATTCAACTCTGAGATTATATGATAACAACTAGCCACCTCAGTAAGGTGATGAAAGGTCAAACTGTTAATTTGGGGCAGTAATTGTTAATCACCAATCAGTAAATCTACTGTCAATCAATTTTTGTTATATCTTCTTTTTAACCCTTTGTTTGCCAGTGGCCTTGACAAGTAAGATCATCTCGTGTTGAGTACAATCACAAAGTAGTCAGTTTTGGCCCATCTGATAGACAAAGGGTTAAGGAGAGATGTACAAATGTTTAATTCTAGCTCTCATTCATTTTGAATGAGCATTTGCCGTTTCTACTTGTTTTACCAAACTTTGGGTAATGTCCAATATTTGGCTGGTGTTGTTCATAAGCCCTGTTAACCCTTTCACTCCCAACTTTCTGGGAGCTCTCCCATTGATGAGCAAAATTGTTTGGCGTTAGACAGAGAAACATAATAAAGTACAGAAAATTCTGTATTTGGGAGTGAAAGGGTTAACTCTTTGTTTGCCAGAGGCTCTCCCTTGACAAATAAAATTGTCTGGTGTTAAAACAAAGTGGCCGGTTTTGGGTGGTCTGGTAGACAAAGTGCAAATACAAACCTTTCTTCATTTGGTTGAACAGTAGTTACAAACCAAATCTGCAGAACTTGTAATTTCTTCGTGGTTACTACACCATGCGTGGACTGCCCTCCTACAAATAGAACAAACATGCTCCCCACCCACAGGAATAGCTTTGATTAGACAAACAGAACATACATTTCTATCACTGCCAGAACTCTGACTGGTTGAATATGTTTGACCAGTTTGAGTGCCAGCACCAACATTAACCGTACTAACACCACTACCAGACCTGGTTGACCTTGTTTCACCTGTTGAAGTACTAGCACCAACATTTGTTGTAATACCTTCGTCGTCATCATCGTCATCGTCATCATCATCAGCATCATTAACAATGTTTTTCGCATCTACAAGGCAAAAAAAAACAAAGCCATGAATCCAATGTATTAGCACATTCTGGAGTAAGTGCAGCACACGGAAGATGCCACCATGTGTTACAGCTATCGCAACATACACTCTCTTCGTTAAGAGGTTTGCTAATTTCCTCTGCTTCTAAAATCACCTTCTCACACTTTGGACATTGAAAGATATCCCTGTAACCAAGCAAGCATGGTAAAACGTAAGCCTTATAAAATATATTTAAATTGTTAACAATGTGCAAATTATAAGTAGGATCAAACATAATGTTCTCATAAAGTGATTGGTGGCCTTGTGTCCATACAATAAAAAAACACTGCTTCACATCACATACCCACATCTGTGCTTGTACCTGAGTGTAATATTGTGTGATCTCTTTAGCCTTGGTTTCTCATCATGTTCCTCCAGAAAGTCAACCTTTTTATAAACATTTTTCTCAAAAATATTTTTATCTCTCACAGAGTATGGGCACTTCACCTCTACTGTTGACAATCCACAACAACTGCACTCAAATAGGCCATCTGGTGATCCAGCAAGGTAGGGATATTCCCGTTTCACAAACAACCCACATTGACGAAACCCTTGCATACCATTTTCATGTTGGCTAGCAACATCTGACATGAAAGCTTTTATGCCATCTTTCTCATGTAACTGCCTCCATGCAATAGGAGGAAGGTTGGAAATATCGACAGCCTGGTTCAATATATTAAATACCGTACGACTATATTGTGGTTTTTTCTTTTTACCTCTATGCTTCATAAGTGTCTCAGTTTTTGTAGAGATTTCATGAAACCTGGATGCAGTGATCCTACCTACCCTTTGTTCCTTCCAAACGATGTTGATGTGTTGACCTCTGGTGTCCACTTCAATCCTTTTTACCTGGTCAAGAGACATTTGCAAACTTTGAATAAATAATGGAACAACTTCTTCTAATGGTCTATCTTTAAACTTGACCGCTGAAACAAATTCTGATGCTTTCCTTGATAAAGGTAAAGGAAGACCATCATCTCTGCCATGTTCAATGGAATAAAGAACACAAGCAGATGGCAAAACCTTTTTTATGCTACCAAGTAATGCAGAAACACTTTCATTTGAGAGGCACCTGTCCTCAGGTTTGCGTGGATCAAACTGCTTCCTCAAAGTTTGATCGATTGAAGGATCCCTGTTTGTCACTTTCTTAGTTTTTTTATCCTGTCTGAATGTCATGTCTTTAATCTTACCTGGCTTAACCTCTTTTTTTGTCCCTTTGTTCCAACCTTGGGGTATGCTTGTACAGGCAGGGGAGATGTAATTCTTATTAAAAGCATAATTTACCTTGTAAAGGAGTGCAATAACATGATTGCATACCTCACCTGTACCAGCTATACATGTGCACCATGAAGTTACAAGTCTACAATCATTCTTACCTTCAATACAAACCCAAATTTTATGAGGATCATCACGAATCCTTTGCGATGGAGTAACATTGCCTTTAAGGAAAGTATACTTACCATCCATTGGACATTTTGCAACATAAATAGTATCAACAAAACCACTCATCCAGTACGAAAAAGCCTTTTGGTCTTTGTACTTACCAATATAATCGACATCAACAGCTTTAACCCTTAAAATATAACTAAATAACTTGCCATCATGTATATGAGGCCAATCTTGCACGTTGTCACTCCAAGCATCATCTGCCAAAGAGTTGGGGTCGGACTTAATGTTGTTTGTCGAAAGCCTCCTTGAGTATTCTTTCTTTATGTTTTCAAAGATCTGCTCTTGGGTAAACTTCTTTGGTATATTGAGCTCGTGGGCACCAAAAGCTCTGGCCACAAGTTCCACTTTCTTACCAGTTTGAGAGAGACCACGCACAGCGACATAATCCTTCAAGGAGGTCATCGTCCACCTTAGAAAATCTTCATATTCTAACTTTTCTTCTGGTTGACTACCGGCCATTGCCGTTCAAATTCAACCATAGTTAATAGAACATATACATGGTTTGGAAACTCGTCCAAAGTGATTGTTCTATGTTTTTGTTCACGTTTATGGAAATTTGTGCAATTTCACGGTATTGTATTTTCTGTATAATGAAGCAGTCATCCAATAGCAACGATCGGGTTTAATTAGTGAGTTGCTTCATCATCACGTGTTGTGGTGCTTCCTCATCATGTGTCCATAGAATTTACTTCCATATAAGGAACTCCATTGTCAGTTCAACATGACCATGCTTCATGTTGAAAGACAATAGAGCTTCCAAACCATGTATATGTTCTATTAACTATGATTCAACAAACCAACCTTTCTTTATTTAGAATAAGTATCCAAAAGATGTTTTACGCCGAAGTTCAAGAAAAACGAAGCGATATCCTTCAAGAAACACGAGTTTTACCAAGCATGGCCGTAAGGATAAATAGTCATGGCCGCGCGCTCGCCCCAATGTTTTTGCACCCCCAGCAAGATGGCGAAATAAACCTTGAACTCCCCTATTAATCTAATGTCGCTGACGGATCAAAGTTCAAGTGTCTCAGTAACAATGTTTCGTTCTTTGCCGCGAATCACTGCAGTCACAAGCAAACGCGCAGCATATGACTTTGCCTACAACGGTTTCTTCTATGGTAAACAAATTAAAACGATCTCACCTCGAGTGACGCGGTTTTTCGTCGTTTAACTTCGGTTAGGAACTTGGTAGCACACCTTCGCTTGGGCATCTCTCTAAAGTCCCCACACTTTAAATTGACCTTGCTTTGCCTTTGGATCGCAAATTTCCCGAGTTTGTGCGCTTGATTGACTGCCCGACGCCAGAGATCCAAGAGGGTTGCCAGCGAGCTCAAAAGTCTGAATTGTTGCGGCTATTTTGAATTTGCGAATTTCAATAGCGTTTCGTTGTGCTCCTTACGCTATCTGCACCGCTATTGCGTACTATGAGATTGCGCGCTATCGGGTTTCGCTACGTTAACCTTGGTTATTTCATAACCCCATTAAACTACATAAATGGAGATACCGTATTTAGCTATCGTAACGTGGAGCACAAGGCATTGGATATGCCATTACTTCAGCCTTGTTGGAAGCCGGAGGAAAGGTAAAAACATATTAACACGTTGAAGCCTAACGACGAGTCTTTAGGTTTATTCTGGCTAAACGCCAGACAGGTTTATTCTGGCTAAACGCCAGACGATTTTATTCAGCACAGGGAGAGGTCCAGGCCTCAAAGTGTTAAGGTCCAATTCAAGTTTTTAAGACTCGCTCGCTCTAAATAGTTCACCGCTGAAGTAGTTAGTACTCTTTGCGGGCCGAATTAGCCCGCGTTGAGTGTTCTGGCTAATGGCAGACAATTCTATTTACATCTGGATCGACTCGATCGAGGAAGCCCTCGCACTAGACAATTTTATTCCACTGTAGGGGACAAAGCTCTCAGACAGGAATGAGTTAAAAAATATTTAGTTAAATCTCTCCCTGTCCGAATTTATTTTTAGTATTTTACTCTTAATAACCCCAGACGATTTTTTTCACTTTTTGCTGCCAAGCGCCAAGCGTGAGGCAGCACCATAGAGATCATATAAATACTAGAGGGGGCATCCTATCTTAAGGCCACTATTTGTTGCACTGATTAGTTTCTCATCCCCCGCCCGCATGCCTTCTTAGGCAGCCGCCTCGATGGCCATTATTGCCATTTTCGACCATTATAATACAAAAAAGAGCATTAGAACTTTCACAAACCAAATTTTACCGATTTTTTTCCAAAGTACCATTTCGTTCCCTGCGATAATCCATATCAATTGCGAGAATTTTATACAGAGAATCAGTGATGCGCTCTGAGGTCGTCTGAGGTAAGAAACCCTACAGTGCTATACTGTATGATTTGAATATCATTATAGTCTTTATGATAATTTATAGATTTACTCTTGGGCTAGACTTCGCGTTTGCTTGTATTTGATCTATAACATGTTAATGAATTGATGCTTTGCAATGAAACGTGTATCGGACGGACTAGTGTATGCTGGAAATTTTATCTTGCTTGGAGATTTCAGTAGGTGAAGGTTTTTTGCAAGCATATACATGCGCAGGTTGTCACATGCAGTGCTAAGATCTAAACTCTATTAAACACATTGGTCACAGACAAAAGTCAAAACACAATCCAATTATCCGATAGAAAACACAATTTGCAATAACAAAACACGATTGATTGCCTGTATTTATCAACGTATTTCCACACATGTACACACGGTTCATATGTCGAGTCTCTTCAGGTATTAAATATCAACACAACTATAAACGGCGTGTGCGATTGTAATTGTATATAATATCAAGATACTTGCCAGCGACATTACTGACCAATAACTATGTCTGTGATCACACAGAACACATCCGAGACGAGTGATCAGACATCAGGAAAGCAAAGAAAGAAAGAAAGTATTATTTTCACACATGTACAGCGTTCAATATGTCAAGTCTCTTCGCCTTACTACACAGCTTCATGTTTACCTAGAAAGTGTCACCTGCAAGTTCACTTAGTGAACGGCGTGTGCGATTGTAAGCGTATATAATAATATCAAGATACTTGCCAGCGACATTACTGCCCAATAACTATGTCTGTGAACACATCCGAGACGAGAAAGGGCACCCACAGAAGGAAGGCACATGCAGCCATGCACTGGTCACATGCATAGATATAGTCACATGCCTCAGTTTCGCAAAGCTTATTGATCAATATCGCCAGCGGCCGCGCGGAGGACTAATAACGCGTCGCAAAAAAATAAAAATAATAAGAATCGCAAAACCTAGACCGTCTACCTGCGGTAGCCCGAGTAATAATATGATTAATTTTATCTTTGTGAGAGTGAGACTGTAACCTAGCCAGCCAACCTGGCAGTTAAAGCACTCTTCTCATACATTGCTAATTTCTGTTGCTTTAATATTAATTATTACAGTATATAATTGCTGCCCCCGTCAGGGGGCAGCAACACTAATCTTGACGTGCCTTTGCGTTCACTCGTGCCCAGTCTTTTGGCCGAGCTATGTATGGTCGACAATATCTCGATCTCTTTGGATTTTTGGATGTGGATGGATGGATGTGTCGGCAATTGCGCAATCTCTAGATTCTCTAAAGTGGCTTAGTGCGCATGTTCGGCTGATAGCCTGACACGTTTCACGTTTTCGAAGCTATTTTCAAAGAAGTTCAGCTTTGTCTTCTTTGTCAGGAAATTCACGGTAAGAACAATTCATAATTATGTCTTTGCTTTCACGGGGAAGTATTCATCAAGGCCATGAACGTTTCAGTGGCGATTCTCGAGGAAAGCAGTGCTCTTTCATGAGTTTATCAGCGCTGTTGACAGCACAAGCTATTTCAGTCGATAAATGGGACTCGACACAGGGGCGGATCTAGGATTTTTGAAGAGGGGGTGGCCGAGGGCGAAGCCCGAGTTTTCCAGGGGGTACGGGGGACGTCCTCTCGAAAATGTTTGAGTTCTTGGGTCTCTGAAAGGACACATTTTCCAGCCTTTCGAGAGCGGTTTTTGACAGCAAGTTTCAGCACTCAGCCGTAGAAAAAAAGTTATAATATATTTGGGTTACTTACACTTTATAAAATATTTATAACACTTTTAGGAAAAAACAAATGAAAACTACACAGTTCAATTAGAGCTGTTCTAAACGAAAGAGCAATAGTAGGTCAGTATCTTCAACACCACGGACAGTTAGGAATTTTGAACAAAGCAAATTTTTTAAACATTTAATTGTCTTCGAAAAGTGAGGATGCATTCATCCTTCTGGGATGCAATGCCATAAAACGTTCACATATCTGCCTTCTGTCGATGGGAATTGTCGTGTGGCTATGCATGGCCGTAACAGCCAAGTTGGAAAGTCGGGAGGTAGTAATTGTACTCCGAAGCCAAGTATGAATTCTGCGAACGCAGGAGAATGATCACTCTGCTTCCGTGCTACTTATGGGCAAAACAGCGAGAATTTTCAGAAGTTCCCTCACGTTTGGGAAAAAAATGTTGTCCGCATCTGCTTGCTCAGGTGCGTCTCTCCTAACAAAAGCGTCCAAAGTGTTCTGTCGACGTCGTTTCATTGTTGGATTAATAGCTGATTATGCTAAACAAAGCTAATTTACATGTTACGTTTCATGCCGCCATGTTTGCTTTCTTGCAGCGATGAGGTAAACCGCAGACCAGCTCTCAACGAAGGCGCATCAATATTCAATATTTAGCTTCGTTTATTTTTTTTTCTATTCCAAAGAGGGGGTGGCTAGCCACCCAAGCCACCCCCCCTAGATCCGCCCCTGCGACAATCATCGACCATGTCTTAGTTGAAGGAGACAAGATGTACCTGAATGCCTACAACAATGGTCTCATCCCACGTGAAGAATTGTTGTCGTTGAACAACTTACCAACTGTTGTTTCTTTATCCATTGAGACAAATATATGTACCTGAATGCCTACAACAATGGTCTCATCCCACGTGAAGAACTGTTGTCGTTGAACAACTTTACCAACTGTCCAAACATACAAATTGCTAGATGTGGAACTGCTGACTGTGTAGTCTAACATTCAGAACACTATCATCTTGCAAACTATTAATCATGTTATTTTTCCTGTTATTTTTAAAGAAAAATATATTTTCTATTTGTTTTGTCCCATTGATCTATCTGCATATGTACTTGGCTGTTTGTTGATTTGATATATTAAAACTATGTATAAGTATTACTATAGCCGGCACCAGAAAATCTTAATTCTCAATGTTTAATCTTTCCTGCCTGAAGGTCATTTGAGAAAAATGTAGTAAGTGGGTCTTCTGACCCTAGCAAGTGAACGTTACTGCTACTAGCAACCTTGAAGCAACATGACTCGGCACTGCACCACTCCTGCATGTTCGTGGCTGCCAGGCCCTGGTGTTGACCTACTGTACTATACTATAAGTATAAAATCAGAGTATATCCAGAATTTTTCAGTAGCATATTAGGACTCGATTTGGTCCTTAAGGCAGCACTTTCCTTGCGATAGTAACTTCTAGTATATATATATATATATACACATGTCATGTACTGTACTGTATGTGACCTGGTCCTGTATGATTATGTGGTGTCATAATAAACTTGATTAGTAAATGATGATTGGTTTCTTCTTTTAATATAAATTTACATGTGTACAGTAGCTACAGTACTAAGTGCTGATATCCACATGAACCAATAACTACATGTGCTGTACATGTGTTCATTCTAGTATTCAATGTTTATATACTTTCATAGTCTACAAAATTGAAATCATATAAACAGGTAATGACTTAGATTAGTTGGGGGCTCAAGGGTTAGGATGACTGGGGTAATGTTGAGAGTTGAGCTCCTTTATGTCCATGTCGCATTATGGTCATAAATAAAAGCATTCCTTAACAAGACATTGTCAGTCTGCTTCAGTCAAGCAACAATGCCCAAAACCTATGGTAGTCCACGAGCGAAATATGCTATTAAATAACATATTTTCAATGTAGATGACAAATAGTCAAATGTCAGTGACAGGCTATGTTGAGAGCGTGAACTGGCAAGTCTATATACAGTATTAATGGAGTAAAATTGTATGCTGCAGCTTGTTCAGCTATGAATACAAGGTTGTTACAAGTACACAGTTGCATCATTGTTTTTACCATAGTAGCTTAAGCTATAGGCATTAAACGCAGTAGATACATGCACACCTGGGCGTGCCTATTTGTTTATTTTATTCGATAGTGGTGGCCAATTCTTGTTCTATTCTAGGTACATTTCTTGGATGTGAACGCTGAAGAAGGGATAAAAGCTCAAAAGCAGCTTGATGAGAAATTTGGTGTCGGGAAATCAAAGTTCGTCCTTTGTGATGTGTCCCAGAGAGATCAACTCGAAAGTAAGTGTAAAAAATTATAATATATAGGGAAAACTAAAAAAAAATCTTTAATTTATAATTTTAAAAAAATCTGCATTTTTGTATCTACTGCGCATGCGCGAGTACTATGCTACCGTGCGTGTAATGTAATGTAAGTTAACAATAGAATGCCTTCGGAGCCAATCAAAATATAGAATAAAACGATTGACTCACGACAAACCACCAAAGCCAAAATAACTACTGTACACCAAGTATTTCATAAGCCATTGTTGAGCATGGAAGCGAGATATTCAAGGAGCGGGGATATTTAACAAGAGAACGTTTTTACAAGTTTAGTAAGTATTTTAAGTATGAATCGTAGGCAATTCTTAATTGTGATGCGCTAGACGTTGTTGGAAATACGATAAATGTTTTTGAAAGCAAATTAATGGTCGTTGCATGGACAATTTCATATTCAGATAAGCTTTGTAAACTGACAAGACTGTGCGTTGCCGAACAGAAATGGATGACCTTCTTCTAAGAAAACAAAGTTAGCTTCATGGTCAAGCAACAATGTCCAAAACCTATGGTAGTCCACGAGCGAAATATGCTATTAAATAGCATATTGCTATTAAATAGCATATTGCTATTAAATAGCATATTGCCGATGTAGATGACAAATGTAGATGTAAATGTCAAATGTTAGTGACAGGCTATGTTGAGAGCCAGTGGCGTCGCCAGACCTGGAAAGGTGGGGGGGATAAAATGATGTTGATGGGGCTGAAAGCGCGAACTTTCTAGGGGGGTCCGTGGGCATGCCCCCCCGGGAAATTTTTTAATTTAGAGTCTCTGAAATGCCATTTCCTGGACTTTGGCGGACGATTTGACAGAATTCTGATGGTCAGAAAACGGCGTTATAGCATGTCGAAATTTACATACAAAATTGCGATACAAAATGCTCTCTATAGCGGTGAGCGATGAAACCAAATAAAGAAGAGAAAGGAAACAAGTTTATTTTGCGAAATTATCAACTTCTAAACATATTAACAATTAACATAATAGTATATTCGATACAATTATACTGAAGTAAACAGTTTATTGCTTTACAACGGCAACCTTCTGTTGCTGGCTAATTTGAACGTATCAACAAGGGTTTTTAATTCAATCTTATCTGCGACGTCTCTTTCTATGCTGATTTGAACCAGGCTTTCGAGGCGCTCATCGGACATCGACGCTCGAAGGTAGTTGTTGACGATCTTCACTTTGCTATGTGCTCGTTCACAAGAGGCAACTGTTGCAGGAAGTGTTGCGACAATCTTCACTAGCTCAAAAAGTTGAGGATAAAGGTTGCTGATTAGATGTTTTCCAAAAACCTTTAAGAGGGACGGCAGGCAAAGCCACGGTTTGGGTTTTTCCAACGTAGGATCTCTTTCACTTCTCTCTTTCGCTTTGACGAATTCTTCGTATTGCTTTACCCAATCTCTAATCTCTTTCGACTTAGAAAACAAAATGAACTGATTTTCGACAATTTCAGCATCAATTTCGTACAAGTTGGCCAGCTTTTTGGTGTCACGCGAATTTTCTTCTTTCAAATTTGTAGGGTGAAAGACGTTGGACAAAGACAAAATCTTGCAAGCTTTCGACGAGAATCTTTTCTCAAGTTCGTTGAGCATCCAGTCTAGAAAAGAAAAGAAAAACTCTCGCTTAAACAGATCTCTTTCGCGGTCGTGGTCTTCTCGAAGTACAGAAGCGTCTTGGTCCAAAAAGAAGCCATCGATGAGATTTGAAGGAACTGTGCGCCGACGCTTTGGGCGATTTAAATCGTTGTCATCGAAGTCCTTCACAACCAGTTGCTTCTTCGTGCAATATTCTTGCGCCTCTTTTATAAATTCGTCCATCTTCTCTTCGTTCCTAAGGGATAACAGCTGATCTTTAAGGGATAGCACGCCGGATACCGCAGAGACCAAGTCCATGTTTTCATGCTGCAGATATACTGAGACCGACTTGCTGAGACCGAAACACTTCTTCAAAACCAAACAGGAGACAACAAACTTCACCTTTTGTAGACGCACGAGCAGGCCATCAGCGGCTGACTCCCCTCCTTCTGACATTTTTTTCAACATTGAGATAATAGCCGGCAAAGTGTTGACAACTACCTCTAAATTGTCGGATCGGGCTGCCCATCTTGTGTCTGAAAGCGTGTGCAACGCCCGTTTTCCCGTTGATATGCCATGAATTCGCAACTGCTCTTCATACACTGCATGCCGCTTGGGAGATCCTTCAAGATAATGATATATGGAACCAATAGTATCGAAAATATCACTCACTGAAGGAACGTTGTTGACGCTCTTCTCTAACACAAGGTTTAGTCTATGTGCAAAGCAATGAAAATACACTGACTTGTCTGCACCAGCTGCAGTGAGATGCTGTTGTACACCCTCGTCCTTGCCTGACATATTGCTGGCTCCGTCAAAACCTTTACCAACTAAATTACCGATTGGTAAGTTCATGTTTGCCAGTATGGAAATGATAACGTCTGCAAGGCTTTTCCCTGTCAAACTAGTCACACGCTCTAGCTTGATGCACCTTTCCCAAATGGTGAAGTTATACACATATCGTACAACAACAGACATAAATGCCCGTTTGTGCGATGTGACTTCGTCGCATTCAATTGAATAATACTTGGCGGATATCACTTCGGACTTTATCGATTCGTTAATCAATTTATTGAGAATAGCTATCATCTCATTCTGAATGCTAGGAGAAAAATACGACAAATTCTCCGGGTGACTTTCCATCCAACGTTTCAACGGCTTGTCGAATTTGGCAATGAACCAAAGCTCTTCAAGGAAGTTTCCACGATTGGTTGAACTTGAATCCTCTTCATGCCCACGGAAAGCGCAGTTTTGCTTCGCCAAATGTCGGACAACGTCAAAAATCGTCTGAACCACCTGGCGATTTTCTTCTTTTTCTTCTTCTTTCCTTGCCTTCGTCGCTTCAATTATTCCAACAAGTTGAACATCGATGGGCTGATTTACACTGTTAAAGTTGTGCATGCGTTCCTGCGACAAAATATGCATGCGTGTTTTGGCATGTTTCGCCAGTTTTCCACTTTCGCCTGTAGCTTTCTTCCATGAGCGAAAGCCTGTCTTCGTAAACGTTTCTTCGGAACTTCCAACTAAAAAAGTTTCACCGTCATTAAACTAGTGTCAATTTGACATATTTTGTACTGTCAATTTTTCTAACAATTTCTTCACTTATTAAATGCTAAAAACTGAAAATAAAAATCTGATTAACTTACCAAGTGTCCCGAAGCATCTGCAGTAAAAACAAAACGCTGCATCTTTTTGCAATGAATACTCGATCCATGAAAATATATCATACCAACGAGCCTGGAACCTAAAAGTTCGTTTTCCTTGTGTTGATTCAGGAAACTCGATAACTGGCCTTATAGGACCTAACTCTTTTACAACCAAAGTTCGTTTAGCTTCGTTAACGATCTCGGTGGAAGGGTCTCGGGCTTCCATAACATATTAATTCTATGGCTATTTAATATTAAAATCATCATGCATAATGCATTCCAAATTTCAAATGCATTAAACATGATAATGCATTTTATGAGCCCGCGTACAAATTAGCGGGATTGCCAGTACTTCATGTTAAACTATTATAAAACATTCAATACAATCGTGGTTATTCCGAGTTATTTTCTACAGCAGACATTCTCACATTAATGCTTTTAAAGACTTCAGACTTTGTTGATGTGACATGAACATTTAGAGTCATAGCGTACCCCCCCCCCCTTTTTTCCATCGGATTTGAGAGAATCTGAAAAGTGATTTTGAGGAGAACTGGGGGGGACGTGTCCCCCCCAGTCCCCTCCCTGGCGACGCTACTGTTGAGAGCGTGAACTGGTAAGTCTATACAGTATTAATGGAGTAAAATTGTATGCTGCAGTTGTCAATGTCATGCAAAATCTGTGTTATGAATGTGCAAACATTTATTGTACCTTTTACTGCATGTATGCATATGTCTTGAAGAACAATTAATGTATGGTAGCTCTTATAATTTTGATGACATTGCTGGACATCTTTTTCATTCACTATTAAATATTACAGCAGTAATACTAGAGATGCTTGTTATCTCAAGCGATTTCCTTTAACTTCTAACTATAGATTGCATTATTGTTTGACAAATTGTTGTAACAACGATATTTAAATACTGTATTAGTCAATTAAGTCAAATTTTGTGAGTTAATATTAATTTGATTGGCCTACTTAAAGCTTTACTACCATACTTTATGACTATAATTAGAGCACTGCCTCTCACCACTGAGGACCAGAGTAAAGTCCAATTGGATTGAGTTAGTATTTGAATGGGTGACCACTTGTCCGGGCTTGGAACTCATGCCAGATATGAGTAGAGTTGTTAGTGCTGAAGAGAAATTGTATTTTTAACAATTGGTGAAGAACTTTTTAACTGATTAAGCCAGACACGTCAGTAATTAATGCTTTAATAGTGAAATGAAACTCCTTCAGAAACACAGGATACGGCATATATTGTGCAGAAGCCAACAGTAATAATTACAACACAAAATTCCAATTTCTGTCTGCAATATTGAATGAAAATGGCAAACTGGTTAATGACCACACTAGATGTTCAACAGATTTTTCTTTATTGATACCTTGAAAGTAATGCTGTAGCTTGTTGGTTATTGCGATAATTTCATGCTGAAAAGATGGGAAAAGCCATTCTGGACGTTCAAATTTTGAACGTTTTCTGGGGGAGAATGTGCCCATACCCCCTACTAGCCCCCCTGTCAGGGACCTTAGCCCCTGTGTCAGGGAACTCCTGGTGGCACCCTGCTGCCATACTTTGTGACTATAGCTTTTAGTACCATAGCTTTAATAGTCAAACTGTTACCGCACTGCCTCTCACCATTGAGGACCAGAGTAAAGCCCAATTGGATTGTAGTACTTAGCCTTCTGCGCCTTACTGGCTTTATACTCTGAGTTGAGCGAGTTCTTTTTTTAAAGTTAAAACACAGCATGGCCTGTGAGCATAGACAGTTTTGTCAAAAATCTTGTTCAGCTCGAGATCTAAATACAAGGTTGTTACAACTATACAACTCCATCAATTTTGTCAAGAATCTTGTTCGAATCAGCTATGAATACAAGGTTGTTACTGACTTACTGACATGTACACAGTTGCATCATTGCTTTTTCCATCGTAGCTATAGGCTTTAAAAGCAGTAGATACATGCACGCCTGGGCGTGCCTATTGTTTATATTGCCAATGCATAAGTACAGTTTGCATAAAGCGCCTATCCCTATAAAATAGAAAAATTCAGTTATAAGTCAACTATATCTTATTCTAAAGTAGTTTTGCGATTTTAAAGATTAGCATTTATAACTCTTTCATGTCTTGCTTTATTTGTACAATATTAAGGTTTGTTTGATATAGAAATTTGAAATCATGACTTATTGAAAAAAAATATGTATATATTTTAGAAGCTTTCAACAAAGCTAAAGCTGAGCTTGGAGGTCTAAATGTTGTATGCAACAACGCTGGCATAACATGTCCAGTATTTGACCGTAGTCGTTGGCCAAAAGTGCTTGCTGTTAATTTGGTAAGATAAAACGTATAAATGCATTTATTTCCAGGGCTTAGAGTTTATATAATATTTGTCAATTGTCGCGTTTACATTTTTGTGTTCAACAAATATTTATCTTTGAAGTAAATAGGTAATATATGCAACACGATTCAGTGTTCTTCCTCCGATTTCTAAATAAAGCCAAGCAGGTTGACTGTTATAATCAGGTTGGCTGTATTTAGACATCGGAGGATGAACACCGACGAATGTTGGATATAGCTTCTCAAACGAATCAATATTTTATGAGAAAATCTACCTCAAAGTTTGCTAAATTTGACTGTAATCTTCCTTCGATTTCTAAATACTGATGAAATATTGATTTTTTAAAAATTTTCCTCATGAATTATTAATGAGTTTGAGAAATAAAGATGAATTCTGAATTTCTAGACACCACCTCTTTATAGACTTTATCTATGATATGCTATTTTCTGACACCATGTGACTGATTCACAGTTTGTTGTATATTATTAACAGTATTATTTTTAAGTTTTCTCGTTTTTTTTGCTGTATACACAAGCTGTCCGGTCGTTGTTGGTTCTAGTCCCACCTGGAGCTCAGAGTTTTTCTCTGAGTTTAACTTACGACAGCTTGTACAGCAAAAACAAGCGAGAAAGCTTTACCAAGTTCAAGCTGAAAACACTAATAACATACAAAAATGTTTTTTTCAGTCAGCCACTATTCATGGAACCTTGCTTGGTCTTGATATAATGGGAACCAGTCATGGTGGTAAAGGAGGTGTAATTATTAACACTTCTGCTATTGCAGGTAATGTGAGTCATTAACCTGTTTTCCTTCCGTTTATATGAGAACATTTAGTTAATACGGAATAGATATATAACTAGAAAAATAATAACTAACAAAAAAAATAAATGGTAATAATAGGTGTTGCTCCGAGTGACGAACCATACTAGACTAGTAGCAGAAAACTCTAATAAAAGCAGCGTGCTGCGTAGGCAGTGTAGAAACAACAATCGAAACATAGTAAGGTTAGATATACTGCCGAAACAGAGAACGTCGGAGTCTAACGTTTCGAGCGAAGACACATTTCTCTCTGACGAAGGGCCTTCGCTCGAAACGTTAGACTTCTACGTTCTCTGTTCCGGCAGCATATCAAACCTTACTATATCTAGAGAAAACTATACTTGGTCTGGCTGGGATTCGAACCCGCGACCTTTGGTTTACTAGTCCGACACTCTACCAACTGAGCTACATGGTCAAGTCGGGAGCTGACCGGTCGAATAATGGTACTTGGGTTATTTAACTTTATATATTACTATTTGTACTTTTTAATAAAATTGTTTTTTTTAGGTTTAAGACCAGTTCCCATCGCTCCAGTTTATTCAGCAACGAAGCATGGTATTATTGGATTTACGAGAAGTCTTGCTCCGGTATATGACGAATAAATAAACAAATAATTAAGCGATTAAGTAATTAAGAAATTAAATAATTATTTAATCAATTAAATTAAGTAACTGCGTATTGGTAAACAAGTGATTAATTGGTTTATTAAAACAATCGAACATTTGAGGAATTAAGCAATTATACGTGATTATCTACATTTTTCTTTATTTTACCGCTATAGATTGCCGTTTCCGACAAGGTTCGAATCAATTGCATATGTCCCGATGGTACTGACACAACATTAGTAAGAGATTCAGTTGCTGAGCTGTTGCCAGTTTATTCAATGGATCAAATACAATCGCTATTGGCAAAACACGTTTACAAAATGGACATCAATGCTGACAGGAGTCCTCAGTTATCAGAGCAATCGGCTTCTCTACTCCAGTAAGTGATATAAACTATAGAAAGTGGTCACTTGGTAAACTCTATAAGTCTGTTGTATTCGAAGTAAGATTTATTAATATGAATAATTAACCTATCTAATTACAAATACATGCAAATAACTACAGTTCTATTCGGTTTGTCAAGAAGGATACAGCAAGGATATGATGGTTCTCCGCCGTTCTTCACCGTTCACACATCAAGGTTTCGGCTAGCCACCCATCAGGAAGGTTCCAACAAGGTTTCGGCTAGCCATCCATCAGCAAGGTTCCAACAAGGTTTCGGCTAGCCATCCATCAGCAAGGTTCCAACAAGGTTTCGGCTAGCCATCCATCAGCAAGGTTCCAACAAGGTTTCGGCTAGCCATCCATCAGGAAGGTTCCAACAAGGTTTCGGCTAGCCATCCATCAGCAAGGTTCCAACAAGGTTTCGGCTAGCCATCCATCAGCAAGGTTCCAACAAGGTTTCGGCTAGCCACCCATCAGGAAGGTTCCAACAAGGTTTCGGCTAGCCATCCATCAGCAAGGTTCCAACAAGGTTTCGGCTAGCCATCCATCATCAAGGTTCCAACGAGGTTTCAGCTAGCCATCCATCATCAAGGTTCCAACAAGGTTTCGGCTAGCCATCCATCAGCAAGGTTCCAACAAAGTTTCAGCTAGCCATCCATCAGCAAGGTTCCAACAAAGTTTCAGCTAGCCATCTATCATCAAGGTTCCAACAAGGTTTCGGCTAGCCATCCATCATCAAGGTTCCAACGAGGTTTTCGCTATATCGTCGCGTTTGGCGGTGGACTGCTTCTAATGAGTTTCTCAACTCCAGTATAATAAACTGAATAACTCCATCTTTGTACTTCACTGGCCGTTTGGTCACTGAAGACACTTCCTGAGCACCTTTGGTCACTGAAGACCCTTTACTACGTACTTCGACGTTACAAGTCTTAACTTCAGTACGGACCACTTCTTTGTCCTGCCAGTATAGTTCAACGCTCTCTCCGAAATAACTTTTCCTCTCCCTCGATCTCTCCACGTGTCCACCTTTTACCTCTTGACAACCACTTATTTACACATATACATTAAATTATGGTCCCTAAGGGTTACACTTGGCCACTGAGAAAATTCACTTGGCCACTGAGAAAAATCGTATGCACTTGACCACTGTATATAAACACAAAAAAATTACATATATAACAAACACATATATAACAATAGGGCAGAGATGTTTTTAAAGAGAAAATGAGTTATCATCCCGCTAAGTAGGCTAGCTCGCGATACCTACACATGAATGAATAAATAAATAGAATTCTTGATTGCACTCGTACCGAAATTATGCAAAACAATTTGCATAAAATAAGGATAATGAGCGCAATCAAGCAATTGCCTTCACTCATTTCTTCTACACGGATAATCTAGCTTGTGGTCAGATTTTCATGAAATTCTCATTCAAATCTCAACCAAAATTTAATGGCTTGGTTTTCGGTCTAAGGTCAATCTTTCTGCAAACTTTCATGAAAATCTGTGCAGTACTTTGTGAGATATCCTGGCGACAGACAGACAGACAGACAGACCGGTAGACAGACAGGTAGACAGACAGGTAGACAGACAGGCAGGCAGGCAGACAGACAGACAGACGGTTAAACTAAATTAATGTATTTCTATGTTCTTTCAAATAGACCTTCTGTGATTGGCGAGGAGGTGATCAAACTGATTGAAAATGAAGAAAAAAATGGCGAGGCTTTGGTGATTTCTAAAGTACTTGGAACATATTTTCACTCGTTTAACTAAAATAAAATTTTTATTTAATTTGATCCAAATAATTCTAAAATTGTGAAATAAAAGTAGTGTGCTGCATAGGCAATGTTGAAATACAAATCTCAAACTCATTAATAATTCATGAGGAAAACACAAAGGAAATCAGTACCGTGTCTGTGGTTTGGATATAGGAGAAAGAAATTACATAAATTAAGCAAACTTTCATCTTGATTTTCTTTTAAAATACTGATTTGTTTGAGATGCTATATCATACACTCGGAGGAGTGTTTCTCAGGATATTATAAACACCTCGAAGTTTGTTCAAAAACCTCGGCTTCGCCTCGGTTTTCAACAAACGTCTCCATGTTTGGATATCCTGATGAAACACTCCTCCGAGTGTATGATATATTACATCGAAATATAGTAAGGTTTGAGTACTGCTGAAATTATTCAACGTAGTTTTCTAACCTTTCGAGCGAAGACCCTTCTCACGTTTCTCTCTGACGAAGGGCCTTCGCTCGAAACGTTACAAAACTACGTTCAATAATTTCGGCAGTACTCAAACCTTACTATATTTCGATTTGTAATTCTAAAATTGTTACGTTAACAGATGGTAAATAAACTGATTTATAATATGAATTAGTTGTTATGATCTTTTATATTTAAATTTTTAAAAAAATTAAAAAATTATATAATTTTTCTATTCATTGACAATATTTTCATTGCACGTAATTGCTACAATTTATTGCACTTGATTGTCTCAATAGATTGTATTAAAGGTTAATTATTATTGTAGTTTATCGTAATTTTGGGTAATTCCGCATTGTTACATTCACATCAACAAGTTCTAATAAACAAATCATAACTTCAGAAGTCTTGATCTATATCCGTTTTTTTGCAATTACTTTATAATCCTTTGGGTGTCGGAGTGAGCCAGATATCGAATCTACCAAATTAGGTGTCGGCTCCTGGTCGTTTACATCGAAGGTAAACTGATGCAGTAAAGATGAAATTAATGAAAATACTTGCGTTTTGCCTAAATCTGCACCCAGACACGCTCTGCGACCAACACCAAATGGCAAAAACGCTGATATCGCACTCCAACCAACGAATTTACCATCTGAGTTAAGAAACCGATCTGGATTGAACAACGATGGCTCATCAAACTCCTTAGAGTCTCTATGGATACGATAGAAGTTGATAAAGACTGACGTGTTTTTTGGCACGTGATTTGGATTGTAGTGTCCCGGATGGTCCTATGCGGCATCCAAGGGAGAAAACCCGTATGACGCATTACCTCACAAACCGTTGCTTGTAAATGCGGTAGACTTTTGATATCTTCCCAACGCGGTAAACGATTACGACCAACTGGTCGTTGGTCGTAATCGTTTACCGCATTGGGAAGATATAAAATGTCTCATCCAATTCCTTTTGTAACTTAGTCTGCAAGTCTTTCTTGAAAATCATATGCAAAATAAACCACGAAATAACTGTGATACTCGTATCTGCCCCCGTGACAACAGCATCGAGTAATAAAAACTTAATATCTTCCATTGTTCCGACATCTCTGGCGCTAGTTTTGGAATTTTCTTTATTATACGAGGAAATCAAAGAGTCGATAATATCTCGAGAGGTGTCTTCGTTGTAAGTTCGACAATGCTTTTCTAGTTCGGCTCCAAATATCTCTTCTCTCATCTCAAGTACTTCTTGTAGAGTTTTCATGAACTTAGTCGGTAGGTATTTCATTAAAGGCAACATTTGGAAATAGCTTCCTTGACGCAACAAGAATATCATCTTTTCTTGAAATTCTATAAGAGAGTGTAATCTTTTATCGCCAAATCGATATCGTTGCGACGAAATCCATCTCCAAAGCTGACTCGTTACGGCGGCTGAGATAAAGTACTTTATTGGAAATGCATCACCGTTCATTTCTTGTATCTCAGTTAAGAGTTCCATCACTGCACTATTGACTCGTTCCTCAACTCGTTGTAAGTTATCGCCAAAAACATGCAACGCAGATTTCATTATTTTCCGACGAAACATAAGTTTCAATCCGTGGTCACGACTAGCGACACTCTTAGCTTCTGTTATTATGTCGACAGGGTACATCAAATCTATTGGACGGCCTGCAAAATCGTCCTTTTTCGTCACCAGTGCCTCTCGGGCTGCCTCGAAGCTGTTTACAATAACGAAAGTACCTATAGGAAATTTAACTTGGTACACGTCGCCAAACTTTTCCCAAAGGTTGTCCATTGTAAAGGGAGGATCTGAACCAATTTGATGAGTGTTTCCAATTAAAGGAAGGGGGAAGGGCCCTGGAGGCATATTTCGACGCAATTGAATGGTACTGATCATATACCATACAAGCCAAACGACCAATAAGGATGCAGCTACTTCCAAAGAACATGGTCTAAAATAATTGTAGAACGAGTCTAGGTTTCGGCTCCGTTTGTTATTATTTTTATTTTTTCGCCACATAAAATTGCAAAATTGCGCAATACCTCCCATATGTGGAGCCTACACTTCGAGTGTTCGGTCACTTCGAAAATTCATCGACAGTCATGATCCTTAGTTCCTATTCTGTGGAACTTTGTATCAAGCACATCACTGATCAACCATATAAGCAACTTACTTGGAAAACCTACCAACAATTTCGTCAAAGGCAAAGCTGGCCAAAGCTGTTGCATCCAAGTGGCAACCGAACAACTGACTGTATATTTTTCTCACGCTAGCAGGTCTCTACATTCTATAAATATTTACTAGTAATACCGCCAGTACAGAGATGAGGATCATTGCAAACAAAATCCAAGATGTGAGAACACAAGGAACGTTCATGAAGACGACAGACCTTGAGGAAACAGTTTGTTGACATTAACAGTATCTTCTTTTTTTTCCCCATTATTATTTATGTGCTTTATTTACTAAACGAGTTTTATATTTGTTATGCAGCTTATGCTGAGTAGGAAGCTTGTAGACACATGTATGTTCTATGTACCATTTGTGTTTTTACTGACTGTTGCTTGTCTTTAAGTTTGAGATCGGCAATGGACAGTAGTCTTATTGATCCATTAGGATTTATATTCAATGTTGTAAGTGTTTTGAACCTTTGAGTATGTAATTTTGTCACAAGTATGTTATCCATATCTTGATGTTCATTTTGATATAAATTTTGATGCATAGATTGAGTAAAAAGATATTCATCATAAAAATAACTTTGAACCAGTCATGTTCCTCATATACATACAGTAATACTTTAATGACATATCGGCCATTATAACATCAACAGCCAAGTCCTGTGTGTTATATGCTGATGGTACCAAAATCTATAGAGAAAATTACAGTGTCTGACATTCACCTACAGTACTAGCGCTGTAGAGTCAAAGAGCCTCCTCAACATGCTCTAAAGCAAAAACATAGAATCAGGATTCATGTTGTATGAAGATATTGCATAGACGTAGGGTGCGGGTATATTTTACTAGTCACCTATTGCATATTTGCTAATGCATCTGTTCCTGGCCTACACATGTGAAGTTTAGGCAACTCAGACAACTAAAATCAGTAAGGTTGAAAGACTACAATGCAGGGCAACTAAATATATTTTAAGTTTTTGAACTGGCAGGATGATTTATCATACAATCTGAATGATCATCTGAAAACAGTTAATCTACTACTATACCATTATCATACTGGCATGACTTGAACGATCTTATCTATTTTAAACGTTATACAGGTCACTATAATATTCCTATTAATAGTTTTGTGCAACTCAATAATTCAGTCAGAAATCAGAATCACTAGAAACAGTTCAGAACTAGATGTACTAGTTTCTAAGTGCCGTACTAAACTTTTTTAACCTAGTTAATACTTTAACTGTATTTAAACTTTGGAGTAGTGTAATCCACCTCAGTTAATCAGTTTAAAACTCAACTTTCTAATCACTACATTAATGCTGTAATTATTAGTAATAATGCTTACAGCGTCAATAATCTTTTTTTTGGAAATCAATGTTTAGAATGTTCTTCATCCCGACCTGTAACATACTCTCTTCTAAACCTTACTGCTACTGACCTTAATCACTTATATCTATTGTATTTGTTTACATGATTATCCTGAAATGTGAAATGGTCTAGAATAGGGGAGTTCAAGGTTTTCCCCCGCCATATTGCAAGGGGTGCAAAACCATTGGGGCGAGCGCGCGGCCATGCCTATTTATCCTTGTAAAATCATGGCGAAACTCGCGAAGCAAGAAGGATATCGCTTCGGTTTTTTGTCGAATTCGTCTTTAATCGTCGTTTGGATCACTCTCCTGTGAGCTGGTATGTTCGTTCTTTGATTATAGACCATTAGCGCTGATAACCAACGCGTAGAAACGCTATAATACGAAAGTTTCCTCAACTGAACGGCTGTTTGTTGATTTTAGCAGAGACAGAACGCCTCGCTGTGTAGTGGGATACTGCGATAACAAACGCAGTCCAGAATGTTGGGTGAAGAGGTGTTACCTTAAAATTTTGGTTCTTAATAAGCGGCCAAATCACCAGATTACGGCAGAAACTTGGCGTAAGCAAACATTTGTCTAGAATATCCGTATTTTCCGCTTGTTTATCAGCCTTCAATGCCAATGGTGTCAAATTTCCCAAATAAAATTGCTTCGTTCTTCAAAATAATTACACGTTTAATTCGACGAAAATACAATCAATATGTACGATTCTATCTTTATACTTAATAGTTAGACTTAAACTGTATTTAACTATATTTTGCCCTGTATATGCCAGTTAATAACGTGTATATATTTTAGAAGTAAACACGCGTAAACCGGTACGAAGCTCTTCCCACAATGCATTGCGTTTAGTTTTCTTCCCTTGGCTCAGAGCGCGACAGTTGATGATCAAATTATAGACATTTTCGTTGGCGCTGTTTCGATTGAAAAACTGCGTTTCAAAAGGTAAGATCTTTATATGATATTAATAAGATATTCTAAAATATGTTTCTCTGGTTTGTTTTGTCGTTATGTTTATCGCTTTTACGGGTCACTGAACTTGGCCGAAAAGTGGCGAGTGATTATACATACGTATTATATATATCACCTTTTTCTTATGCCTATTCTGTGCACCACGTTTAATTGCTTTCTTCAAATTCCGGAACTCGAAATGTCGGAAGAAACTATAGCTTCCACTATAAACGCTAGATAATTATTTTATCCTAAGCATGTATTTCCTGATTGACACATACATTTTTTTGACTTTGCAAAAGTTAAAAAAGGCTAAGGGCCCAAAGGGGGCCCAACAGGCAAGGGGCCCACCGGGCGTTTGCCCGGTAAGCCCGACTGGCCAGTTCGCCCCTGACTACTAAACTAGCTCCTTTAGTAGCAGGCATATTTTACGACCTATCGACTGAAACTAGACACTTCACGTGAAACTTAACTGGTGTGGTCAAACGTAAAGTATTAGGCTCAAAAATGAGCGAAATAAACTGGCAAATTTATGAAACATACCACTAATAACAGTGCGTTGTAGCTGCTGTGGTGGAACACTAAGTATTATGCTCCAAATTAGTCCTCACCCAACGCCAGTGAAGGTCTCACTACCCGCCATATTATATAAAAATCGACACCAAACAAAACCAGACTACTAAAACATCTTAACACCAAAAGGAATCACAACAACAACAGAAATAAAAATAAATCAACAATATACAAAACAATCCGTAATAATAACGCCAACGACAGTATTGTAAATTTATCGGACACGTCAATCCGAACGACGACCAAAAAAAATTATCAAAAGGCTTAACATTTGATGAAAAACATCAAGTCCTACGTTAAAGACTCGACTGATTTCTTAAAACGACTATTCGCACTGAATACACTTCCTAACAACATCATACTTGTCACTATTGACGTAAAAAGTCCTTACACTAATATACCTAATGCGGAAGGCATAACAGCCTCAATTAATCTTCTTAAAAAATTTAATACATTACCACATGTAGACACGGACATTATTCGTAACAGCCTCGAACTAATTTTAAACAACAACTACTTCGAATTCAACGGCCAATACTACCTACAAACACACGGAACAGCAATGGGCCACACCGATGGCACCATCGTACGCCAACCTATTTATGGCAGCCTTAGAAGATAAAATGCTTTTAAATGCACCTGGTGGGCTGACTCTACTTGAGTGGGATCAGATTCATCGATGATATTTTCGCAATATGGCCCCATGGAATAGAAACTCTTAAGATATTTTTAACTTACCTTAACAACTTTCACCCGACAAATAAAAATACTCAGAACAATCGGTACACTTTTTAGACACAACCATTTACCTTACAACTAGAATCTGAATTATACATCAAACCAACAGACAAAACATTAGCTACTCTTACACAACAATGAAGCAGCAAAATAAAACAAGAAAATTTTTGTGATCTCAGGAAATATTTTTGATTGCTCAGTTAATTTATAAATTGCTTTATTTATAAATGCATTATTATAAAAGTAACAACTATATAAAACTACAAACTTGGCTAGTAAATCTTTTAGTCAACAGTAACTTTGATAGTGCTAAATAACTATCATTATAAACCATAAAATTAACAACTATATATTATATAATACTACAAGTTTAGGCACTAAATCTTTTAGTGAATAGTAACTTTGATAGTGCTAAATAACTATCATTATAAACCATTATAAAATTAACTATTATATAATACTACAAGTTTAGGCACTGAATCTTTTAGTGAATAGTAACTTTGATAGTGCTAAATGACTATCGTTATAAAAGAAGTATTATGAAATTAATGTTTATATAAAACTACATATTTGGTCAGTAAATTTTGTAGTTAACTGTAACTTCAATAAAATAATATAAACTTTTAACAAAGTTAATGCTTTGGATAGAGGTTTAATAGTCCTCCGAAGAGGTTGATTTGCCCTCCGAAGAAGGTTATCATTTCTTGAAAGCTCTATCATCTGCTCAAAAATATATTGGCTGACTTGGCTCGATTTGGCAAATTTATTAACGAGGCTTTGAAAACCTTAATTTTGTCCTACAACCTACGAAAACTGTTGTAGATCACACTTTCAAATTCACTGCAATTCATATCTAAAATACTTACCAAATTATAAAGAGTTCTTCTTGGTGTATTTTACAACGAGATGAGTCAGATCACCACCTTGCACGAGTTCTTGAACTCTTAATCATGAGATCAGACACCAGACTGTAATATTTGGTCCGCGCGGGGAACGCGTTCCCCGCGCAATTTGTTCGTGATTAAAATCCGCCCGCGCAAAATTTAGTGCGGTTACTCAATCCGCGATTTATACTGAGAAATTAACAATTTTGACAAGATATGCTGTTAATACACATAGTTTAGTCTGGATTTCACTCAAAATGCTCTCAGAATGCCGGAAATCCCATCTCCAAGTAAGACAATAGAATTCAAAAAATTACGGGGCACATGCTCCTGGGGCCCCTTAGATGGACGTGCCTGACGACCCGTGCGTATATATACCCCGCCGCCCGCGCAGAAATTGTATTATTATTTAACGTTCCCCGCGCAGAAAAAAAACTTTACAGTCTGGATCAGACAAATACTAGTTTCGATCCTGGCAGTCGGAAGCATTTCGGAAGTTGTCAACATCTTTTCAACGTATGCAATGCATGTTGGAGCGGTCTAACACTAACAGCTAACAACACGACAGCAAAACGCAGATACAAAAATAGGCACGCTCATCGTGCATGTATCTACTGCGCTACAGTACAAGTTGTAACAACATTCTCAATTTAGTAGTTCAGCATCGCGTACATAAAACCACGCGCTTCGACTTTCTCGCTCAAACGACAAGCTTTCCATGGACGAAAGACAGAGCGAGTGCTTGTTTGGCTTCGATCAAGAACTTTCTGAAATCTGAATAGCCTTTTAACTAATGTTTCAAGTGTACTGTTGACATGTTAGAAATCAACTGTACTTGGCACTGCACTGCTTGAGTTATATGCAGGCGTATAAAATACGTATTCCAAAAGTACGTTGATCATTGTTCAGGCAAATCAACGAATGTGTTACCAGAGTCTAACATATATAGTAAAGATTAATTGAACGAAAGCGATATAGTGTGACATTCTTTTAACAACGCGATTAGCGACCGCGTTTCCTGTTTTCCCAATTTACCTAAAATTGCCATTTTATGATTAGGGATAAGGTATGGCGCGCCGTTTCGGCCAAAAATGGTCGAGAAAAAAAAAGCGCCGAGAATCGGCCAAAAATGGTCGAGAAATAAAAACATGTCGAGATTTCCGCAAAAACTAGTCGAGAAATAAAAACGTGTCGAGATTTCCGCCAAAACTAGTCGAGAAATAAAAACGTGTTGAGATTTCGGCAGAAACAAGTCGAGAATATAAAACGTGTTGAGATGTTCATTTTTTAATCATACTTCTTGAGCTGGTCGAGAGTTAACATCTTCGTTCACCTTTGTACTTACCCATGATATCTTGAACTGACCACCCCACTCGGGATAGCTTGCACCTATCACACCAATGTAAATTGGTGGAAAAGAACTTACCATTTGCACCATTGAATGAAGGGACCAGACGAGTGGTGTGTAAAGGAAGAGGAAAAAAGAAAATTTTCCGAGCAACAGCCGAATGTACGTCTGGCTGCTTGTCGTACGTATGACTAATGATGTGCCATCGAGCCGTACCAGTCTCCCAATAACCACCCCGACCTACGTCTGCACCAATATAACGAACGACGCGCGGTTACCTAGCTGTAAACCTTGGTTATTGCATAACCCCACTTAACATCTTCGTTCACCTTTGTACTTACCCATTTGGTTGGTTAGGTGCAAGCTGTAGACCGAGGGGGCCTGGGAGCGCACTGTGGTATTTGGATTCAGGTTAAGATCCGAGGCGGTGATATCTTGAACTGACCACCAAAAGTGATGCCCTGGCAACACCCATCCAAATACCACGAAGCCGAGACTCTCACTAAATGACCTAAATTCACAATGAACATCTGGAGCTACGGTTACTCACGCTGAGTATAGCTTAGACACCAATTGACGTCAGCGAAGCTCGTAATGAACAAGGTATAGCTTGAACACTAATCGGTATTAACAAAGTTCACACTGAACATATATACGGCTAGCTTGACCCACCAACTGATATTAACTACTGTTGTTACTCACAATGAGTATAGCTTGAACACTGATTGGGATTCAAGGAGTTCACACTGAACATGTAGAGCTTCTGTTACTCACAATAACAACTTTCACTAAGCAATGTACAACGCCGCTGTTAATCACCATGAGTATAGCTTGAACACTGATTGACAAAGTTCACACTGAACATATAGAGCTATTGTTACTCAATACTCTGACACAACGAGTAATGAACGTATAGAGCTACTGTTACTCACACCGAGTAAACACGGATTGATTGGTTAACACAGTTCACAATGAACATATAGACCAACTGTTACTCACACCGAGTAAACACTGATTGATTGGTTGACAAAGTTCACAATGAATATATAGAGCTACTGTTACTCACAATGAGTAAACACTGATTCATTGGTTAACAAAGTTCACAATGAACATATACAGTAGAGCTCCTGTTACTCACAATGAGTAAAGACTGATTCATTGGTTAACAAAGTTCACAATGAACTTAACATATAGAGTTATTAATGTTACTCACAATAAGTAAACACTGATTGATTGGTTAACACAGTTAACAATGAACATATAGAGCAACTGTTACTCACAATGAGTAAACACTGATTGATTGGTTAACACAGTTCACAATGAACATATAGAGCTACTGTTACTCACACTGAGTAAACACTGATTGATTGGTTAATACAGTTCACAATGAACACACCGAGCTGTTACTCAGAATGAGTAAACTAACACAGTTCACCATGACCACATAGAGCTACTGTTACTCACAATAAATAAACACTGATTGATTGGTTAACACAGTTAACAATGAACATATAGAGCAACTGTTACTCACAATGAGTAAACATTAATTGATTGGTTGACAAAATTCACAATGAACATATAGAGCTACTGTTACTCGCAATGAGTAAACACCGATTGATTGGTTAACACAGTTCACAATGAACATATACAGATACTGTTACTCACAATGAGTAAACACTGATTGATTGGTTAACACAGTTCACAATGAACGTATAGAGCTACTGTAACTCACACTGAGTAAACACCGATTGATTGGTTAACACAGTTCACAATGAACGTATAGAGCTACTGTTACTCACACCGAGTAAACACTCATTGATTGGTTGACACAGTTCACAATGAACATATAGAGCTACTGTTACTCACAATGAGTAAACACTGATTGATTGGTTGACACAGTTCACAATGAACATATAGAGCTACTGTTATACTCATGCACGATGAGTAAACACTGATTGATTGGTTGACAAAGTTCACAATGAAACATATATAGAGCTCCTGTTACTCACAATGAGTAAACATGCACTGGTTCATTGGTTGACAAAGTTCACAATGAACTTAACATATAGAGTTATTAATCATGGTTTTATTGATATCATGACCAACAAAAGACAGGGTTTTGGTGTATGTGAATGTCGTCCATGGGGAATAAACAATATGCATTTTCAGTATATAATCAACAACTAAACAATACTTTACTCTTTTGGCAGTTTATGTTCTTAATTAACATACACGTTTTACAGGTTGTTTATACTCAGGGCCATATAAACACTCTCTTGCCGGGTAACTGGGCTGGATGCGGCAAGGGGCGACGGTCCAATCATAGACAGTGTTGAATTAGCCAGCAATAAAAAGCTGTACGCGATTGGACCATTGCCCCCAGCTCTTACGGCTATATGGAAACCAGGCTTAAGTGTTCAGTGACATAATGTTGAGATCATTTGCTTTAAATGGTATTAAATTAGCAGTGCAACAAAGTGTATTGAGTTTAATAAATGCAATAAAAACACTTTGATATGTTTATACATAAACTTTTTTTAGTTTTTATATATTTTTAAAATTAAACAAACAATATTTCATCTTTATACCATATATAGTTAATTAACCACGATCGTGCATGAACAATCGTCATTTTCGCTCAGGCTGTCGTCGTGTTGGTTAAGAGGGAGTGGTTTCTCTTCAGGTCGTTGCCCTTCGTTTCCGTTTTCATCGTCATGGTTGAGAGGAGGTTGTTCTTCTTCATTTGGGTTTATAAGTGGTCCCTGGTTTGGCTCTGGACCAACAAGGTCTGCATTGATGCGATTTCGAATTGCCGCATGAGCCGCCTCTCTCTCAAAAGCATTCAATCGATTAGCGTATCGCATCTCATTCACCCTTTCCAATAAACCACTGAAAGAATTGAAAATGATACACCATGTCAGTTTTTCCCTTTATACTATATAAACATCTATAATTGCCCTGATGGCGATACTCTCCAAGACATACACATACAAAGCTGTAATGACACAGAACTTACTTCCTTTGCTCTCTTGTAATAAATTCCCGAATCCTTCGAGCCGAATTCCGTTGTCCTATATTAGTATAAAGCTCCCGAACATCTTCTGGGAGCTGTTGAAATCGTCCATCTCTCCTTATATCGTCCCAAAATACCCAAAAATTGTATATCGTCTATACAATTCACGAATTAAAGTTTTGTCTACTTCTCCAATTCTTCTTGAGCTGTTGAAATCGTCCATCTCTCCTTATATCGTCCCAAAATACCCAAAAATTGTATATCGTCTATACAATTCGCGAATTAAAGTTTTTTTCTACTTCTCCAATTCTTCTTACTCGTTTGGGGAGGCATTTTCGTTACACGTGTATATCTGGTGATTTTTGGAAGAAACTTATTATAGTTGCTTTGTTAAATATTCAGTTAAAACTTTCTATGTGCCATGCGGTGTCATTTTATATTCCCGTAGGACTCAGGGTGTTTTGTTGAAAAACAATTTGCCGGTTACGAGTTAAATTATTAAAACGTGCGGATGGAATTATGCAAGTTAAAGCTGTACAAACAAAACATGCCTTATGCATGTGCACATCATTAATCACTGAATGATGCAAAAAGTACCGAACAATCAGAATAAAGGACTGAAGATTTTTTCGAAATAAGCGCTTTCCATTTAGCCTATCCGAAGATTCGTTGATTCATCGTAGATGTAATATATCTTCTTTTCCTAAAATTTCATCTTCATGGATTTTTTTGCCGTTAAAGTTGACGGAAGTGACGTCAAAAGAGGAATCTGTAAAGTGGTTTTCATATAGACAAATTCCTCTTTCGACGTCACTTCCGTCAACTTTAACGGCAAAAAAGTCCATGAAGATGAAATTTTCGCCTGAGAAGATTTATTACAAATCTTCTCAGAATGTTCCAATTAGTACAAATATGTAAAGTCCCTGAGGATGACATAGGCACTTTAAAGGTACTTTTAACCACACCCGCGCATGAAGCATTTGATGCACATGTGGTAAACCTGATGAAAGGGTAAACCTGATGAAACTACTCCGTGGGTGCCCAAATTTCCACGGAAGGCTTTTTAAATGTTGTGGGTCAATTTAAAATGGAAATAGCGCAACAAAATATCGAGTTTCTAGCTCATGTCATAAGGTTGGCAAGATAAAAATTTCACTTTACCCTGCTTATGTCGTCACATGCATAATTTTGCATATCGAAAATAATTCCAAGATGGCGGACAGCACGCTGAGTTTGATCGAAATATTACCAAAACCAAAACAGATACGGAAAAATTGTAAAAGATCTTCTTATACCATTTGACGAGTTCTTTCAAATGAGATAAACTTAATTTTTATTGCCAATACCCTTTAAAGGACATTGGCAATAAAAATGAAGTTTGTCAAATTTGAAAGAACTCGTAAAATTGTAATAGATCTTTTACAACTTTTTTGTTTCTTTTTTCGTTTTTCAAATATTTCAGTTTGTTTGATATGTAAATTAGATGGTCTCTGACGTCAAGAGCAGGGCACAGTACTTTCATACATTACAAAATCACTTACACCACTATGACCGCTCAACATAAAATGTTTAGTGTCACAAGGCGTTTTTATGTGCACATTTCCAAGTTATTTTGTTAAACAAACTTAGAGATATAACTGATTTTGCTAGGTGTGAAAATACTGTACCCTAGCAAACAAACTGGAATATCTTGAAAACAAAGAAAGATACAAAAAAGTTGTAAAATATCTTCTATTACAATTTCACGGGTTCTTTCAAATTAGACAAACTTGATTTTTATTGCCAATATCCTTTAAGGTCCCTGTTGTTGGGTGATGCGGTTTAGCCACTGATCTGAAAAATACGACTGGATCGAGTTTCTATTGCTGAAAATGAAGCCAACGGCGACCATGTTGGAGTGACCACCTAACAACTACTGTGACGTTGCAGACATGTTGGAGGGCATTCTGACATTTTCTATTTAACAATTAGACAACGAGCCCGAGTTTTCTATGAGCGAATAGTCAACGAGGCGAAGCCTCGTTGACTATCGCTCATAGAAAACGAGGGCGAGTTGTCTAATTGTTTTAGTATAAATTTACCAACAAAAGTTAAATAAATTCTCGACCATAACCTATTCTTTGAGGCTCGTTTAATACATTTTTTAACAGCTAACAACAAACGTTCAACAGTCATTTCGGACATCTGCTTGGCCCGTACAGTAATTGATGGGGGAAAAAAGTTTTCTTGCATAATTTAGCATGGATTTTCATGTACAATATTGAAACAATATATATCCACTCATTTGTTTTGTAAAAGTGACAAAAAGTTGAAAGAAACATTCAATTTAGCATATAGTTTACATCACGAAATCTTGTCAACAGCTAGCGTAATTTTGAAATGTGTTTTGTTTGCAGTTATTTCGTTTTAAACGAACATAGATCAACAATTTAACGATCTTACCATTAATAATTTCCATTCTAACCATTTTGTAGCCGTTTTTGTTATCTGTAGAACGTATTGCTTCGCCTAAATGCTCGCCTAAATGTTCAATTTCTTCTTTCATTTGCCCACTCCGTTATAATTTCGGCGCCATTGTTGCTTAACAGAACAACCGCTGGCTCTAATGATCACTGTTCGTGCTATACTACGCATTTTGTCATTGGTCAATTTTTTTAAAAGAATGACTTTCATTGGTTTATCCCAGAGGTTTATATCACCAATTATAAACTCCTGCAATAGCCAATGAAATTCGAGGATTTGCATTATAAACTTGTAAATTTATACTAATTGATGTTAGTATAATTTCATAGTGGAAAAGAGGCTTTCCAGCTTTCTGATTGGTCCGCTCAGCGGTGAGTCTGAGGTGATAGTCACCGCCTAGCGCGGTGACTATTACATCACAAGAAATTGTTCTTCAAAAGTAGTTTTGGAAAAGAGACTGGTACTTATTCAACACTGCACTGACTTTACTCGTTTCAGTCTCCCACTCGGAGTTGTCATTTTGAAGTATGAGATTTTAGAATTTGTCGATTCATTGAAGTGTTGATTTTTTTTTTCAAAATGGGGTCTGTAGTTTTTGAGACAAGCAAAAGAGCAAAATAATGAAAACATTTATCACTGAGATGTTGTACATATCAAATATCGTAAAAACAAAACTTTATAAAGGTAAGGAAGTATATTTTCTATAATTCTTCGTATTTTTTGTATGTTTTGGCTAGGTTTTGGTCGTAGCGAAGTTTTCGAAAAATTCGTCATGAGTGAAGAACATATTGAACATGAATTAAGTGCAAAAAAGCCGTAACACAGGATCCAAAACACCAGAATAAAAGTCTTTTTAGCATATATTTGAATGTATGTACAAGTTCAATTCCAAAGTAGGATGTTGTTAACTCTTTTTTTGAAATTATTTACTGACAAAGACTGTGGCTTGCTAACATCGTCTGTGAATAAACAGAATCACCACTGTTAAAATGAAAGCAGTTGTTTAAAAGTTTTTGTTTCAACGTTATTGGTTTTTTATCAACCTCTGAAATTATACTAAAACAATTAGTCACCTCAGTCTCGGTGACTATCGGTGTATTTACCTCGCCGCTTCGCGCCTCGGTAAATATTCACCGATAGTCACCTCGACTTCGGTGACTAATTGTTAATTAGTGAAGGGACATATTGGTTGGACAGTTATTTGAGGTCGGTTAGTTTTTCTTTTCCTACTCAAATTAGCCATTGAGTTTGTAATGTGGTCACTCTAATATGGCCGCCGTTGGCTCTAATTATCTAGTGAGAAAAGCCAACTGTGAAGCGTCAAATTAAGTTCAGGTTTTTGTGCATTTATGGTTAGCAAAGTAAATATATTGACCAGACTCTACACCCATTTCGCAAGTGTCTCAGTTTGATTTGCTGTGCAAATCGCAGTTTCTAATGATCTCTGGTCAATGCAAATATGCTGGCTTCAAAATCAGCTCATCCGACACAATAGAAAACTCGATCCAGTCCTATTTTTCAGATCAGTGGGTTTAGCTATAAAGTGCTTTATACTCATTCACAGACACACAGGTACTTCATGTAAACCTGTCCCCATGACAAACCCTGATCCTAACCTAAAATAAAATAAAATGCATACATGAAGTACTGCGGAATCTGTTCAAAAAGACTTACGAAAAACCAACACAATACTAAAGTTAAAAAGAACTAAAATGTATTTGATTATCCGAACATAAACTATATATTTTTTGTTTACAATAACACATGGTGCCAAAAAGATACAGTTAAAGTGATGATGTCTCAATTGGAATTAGCTGACGATGCTGACGAAAAAGCAAACTTTATCGTGAAGATAGTACGGGCATCTAAAATAAAAAAAATTCTAAGTTAGTAGTGTTTTCAGCTTGAAGTTGGTAAAGTTTTTTCGTTTGGTTTTGCTGTGCAAGCTGTTGTAAGTTAACCTCAGAGGAAAATTTAGGCTGGTAATCTCGCTCCTTCGTCGCTCGGTCTGTACGAAAACCTCAGGCAAATACTTTCCCGTACAGACCTCGAACTCGGTTAATAAGCCTTTAATAAAGAATTGTGCAGACCGAGGTGAGTGTTATCTGCCTGTACTTGTTGGGCTACAAGTCGCATTGTGTCAGTTTATTTTCAGTAAATGTTTTTCTATGTTAGTAGTGTTTTCAGCTTGAAGTTGGTAAAGTTGTCCCGTCTGGAGTTCAGAGTTTTTCTCTGAGTTTAACTTTACAGCTTGTACAGCAAAAACAAACGAAAATACTTTAAAATAAAAATGTTATGAAATAAAGAAGTAATATATAAGTTATTGCAATAGATATATAATAAATAGAAAAAATGTAAAATTATACAACTACCCAGTAATTGTGATTACTGTTGGTCGACCTAGACATAGTCAATGAAGATATGGTCTGAAAACTCAGCGAAAGTCTTTGTTCTATCTTTTTGTTCACGTTTGTGGAGACTTGTGCGCGGTGAGGACAACGTATTTTTTGTATAATAAAGCAATAAGGCAATAGCAGCGTTTGGGTTCAATCGCTCAATAGTGTTATGTAAATATTAAGCGAAAAACAAAAGGTGTATACATGGTCAAGACCAATCTCGTTCCCAGAGCCCACGTTCCCCACACGGGAAACGAGAGACTCTGGGATAATCCGTTTCAAATCACAGGATTCTTGTTATTCCGGTTGAGGTACGCATGCGTAAATATCCGAGCAGAATCTGGATAGTATGTTCTCCTTGTTTGACTTTTCCCCAAACAAGTCAATGGGGTTGCTGGCGAAGCTCGAATACAGCATCTACACACATACGGCGAAGATATCGATCGCGGCAACGTCTTCACTGGAGTCTTGCGTCCGACATCTTTGTTATTTTGGTTTTATTAATTCTATTTCCGGTCACTTCAGACCAACTCATGCTCACTATTCAGCCAATAACGTAACGATTTGAAACGGATTATCCCAGAGTCTCTCGTTTCCCGGGTGGGGAACATGGGCTCTGGGAACGAGATTGGGTCAAGACCGTTTCAACATAAAATCACAGCTCATTATAGGCGATATGAAGGACGAGAGAAAGAGTTCAAGTTACAAGCATACCTGCGTTCCGAATGACTACATGGTTCATTATCATCAGTGCTTCTAAAGCCTGGCTCACATCAGACCATTCCATCAATCCAGTAGCGCTCTTTCGAGCTAAAAATACGATACATTTAAATACACCAAGTGTAAATAGTCAAACCCACAAACGTTCTTTCAAATGGTAAATACAGTTAACGTATAGCTAGTAATTAAATACTTAGAAGACCTTTTCTGATCAGAATACATTATGTATCAAAACCTTTCGTTCGTCCGTCCGTCCGTCCGTCCGTCTGTCTGTCTGTCTGTCTGTCTGTCTGTCTGTCTGTCTGTCTGTCTGTCTGTCTGTCTGTCTGTCTGCCTGCCTGCCTGTCTGTTTGTGGAATGATCTCTCAATTGAGCTCAAATCTAAAATTACGCTATCTTCATTTAAAAAAGCATATTGCATCCTTTGGTTCTCGTTAGCTATTAACATTTTTTCCCATTAAGTAATTTTATAAATACTTTGTATATAGTATTACACTTTGTATTTTATTTTAATTTAAAACTAATTCTCGGCTCTCATGTAAAACAAATATTGTAACGTTTGTTATAATTTTGATGAAATCCCGAGTATAAATAAAGTTTCTCTCTCTGTCTCTGTCTGTCTGTCTGCCTGCCTGCCTGCCTGCCTGTCTGTCTGTCTGTCTGTCTGTCTGTCTGTCTGTCTGTCTGTCTGTCTGTCTGTCTGTCTGTCTGTCTGTCTGTCTGTGCGTTAAGTGCTATGTTAAAGTACTTTTCAATTGCATGAAAAACGAACGTGGTAGAAAAATCGCTCTAAATAATAAAATAGCAGTAACATAAAATCGCTACGGTTTGCACAAAGTGATTCAGATATGCGATAGCAATAGTAGCTTGCATAAAACGAGTTTCATAATGAGTTTTGCATTCATTTACCGTCGGGGAACACTTTTACAACAGTCGGTGGCGTAACCTGCTTTTCTATAAAGAGCTGAAAAGTAAAAGAAAAAAAATATCAGTAAAATATTAACATCACCATGATTTGAACAAATTGGTATTTATCTCGACTCGGTATTATGAGGATCACTGGAGAGAAAACATCATTTTATTATATGACTGAACTTGTTTTCAGGTCAATACGCCAAATGGCGCACGTTGATTGGTTGCCGGGATGTCTGAAAAAGCGATAACGCCCTCGCGGCACTGTGGGAAGACATTACGCCTTTTTTTAACGACCTGCAAGTTTTGGCGGGAAAATTTCTTGAATGAAAATAAAATAAAATTAGAGATTTTCGATGGGACATTTTGGACAATAATACGTCTTGGAACATTAGCGTTTCTTTTTGTGAGAACTACCTACTTAAAAGCGCTGAAAATGAATGCTTAACTGGTATTAACATGAAACGAAACGAACAAGTCCAAAAGTAAGGTAAACGGCAACATCTGAAGGCGCGAACGATGAGTTAAAAACAAATATGAAAACAAATTAAAAACCATATGAAAACCTCAGGCAAATACTTTCCCATAGAGTAATAAGCCTTTAGTAATTAGAATATAGTAAGGTTTGGTATACTGCCGAAACAGACGTAGTAGTCTAACGTTTCCAGCGAAGGCCCTTCGTCGGAGAGAAACTATATTTCGATTGTTGTTTCAACACAACCTCGTACCCAGGGTCTTCTCTGCTTTCAAAATGGCGCGAGGAGAAGACCCTGGCAAAGGCTGGTCACGTGATTCCTAAATACTCCACGATTCTTGGAGTATTTGGTCACGTGGACAATTTGAGCTTCGCCTGTCCTGAGGGGAGCGGTTGATTCGGTTCTTATAAACGTCAAGGTTGTTGCAAGTCCGGTAACGTTAAATTCAAGCAGTAAATTAGATATATTTCAAAATTTACGACATTTGCTGGATAATTCATATTTGTTGCCATCAATCGCCAGAAATGAAGCCGAAGGCGACGAACGATCATAAACTGATAAACAGAAACCCGCTCTGTGGTTACAGGTACTGATACATACCACTAAAAATATTTGAATGCTGTTGATTGTTGGAAGTATATTTACCGTCCAGTATAGCACATTTATGTTTCTTGTCCACACGTTTTAGATTTGTGGAAATTTAATTGTTGTATCTGTCGATTTATACTCAAACGGCATATTCGAATCTCCTCGTTGACTTTGAGGTTGTACTTTAATACAAATATTCGATCAACAATTCTTCGATCGACGAACATTTATATAGATCAGCACTGAAGTCTTTGACTTTGTATATTTCTAAACTTTTAAAATTAGATTCGGAAAGTTCAGAAACGGAAATATTAATAAACACTTCTTGCTTGCATAATAAAGCAAATATGCTGTAGTGTAGACGCTTCTTACTAAAGATGGTCATTAACTGATTTGATAAACTTGTTAAGAGAATGTCTTGTTATTTGTACGATTTGGTTATTCTTGAGTGCCTAAATAGTTCGCTGAATAGTTTTACATACGCAAGCCAACTATACGCTGTTTTATCAGTGACTGTACCGCGCCCCCCGGTAGAGTGCGAGTCACTCATCAAAATATTCCAAAATTATTGGTGTCATGTGACCAGCCTTTGCCAGGGTCTTCTCTCCGCCCCGCCATTTTGAGAAGGCCCTGGGTACGAGGTTGGTTTCAATACTGCCTAGTAATTAGCAGGGGCGTTGTGGCTCTGAGATTTTAGGGGTGGCCAAGAGCAAAATTTTTCCGACATACATATGTATAGAAAAACATCTTCATAAAATATGACGTAAAAATACATCTAATAAATGTAATAGTAATAGTATCATTTCAAAAAAAACTGTTATCCCAGAACTTTTGAAGGATACATGCATGGCAATTCACAACTCTGCACAAGCCAAAAAAATTAGCGCGAGAGTTTACGCCTAGCATAGATATCAGACCTTGTCCTACAGAGCGGTGCTGTACGTGCATATTAGCGAGGTTCAGATCACACTTCCACTACCGCTACCGTAAATATAATTAAGCATGTCAAATATTGTTTTTACGTTCAGTAATGGTCGCAGGTCTCAAACCTAGTGCAAAAGGAAAGCGTTTTACGATACCAGGATTAGGCCACACTTTTTTTTTTGTTGGATTACGGATTTCCCGACCTTCTATTCTTAAAAACCAGAAAAAAAATAAAAATGCCGCCCATCCGACCATATTTTAGAAAATATTAGTATTTTTTTCCGAGCAAAACGCCCAAAAAATATAAAATGAAGAACAACGTGCGGGAATAAAGTCAGACTGACGTGCACGCTAAACCTTCAACACGCAATTGTCACGCATGGCCACGCCACGTGACCGTGCACGTGAAACATGCAGTGGAAACATGGCCGAAGGAGGCGATGTTTACTTCGCTGTTGACATACAGTATTAAAGACCAGTACATGTATTATGAGAAGACAGTATAGTAGATTTTAATACATTGATGGAGTATCAAATTTGTTTTAATGCTGCATGCAATATTATACCTGTTGAATTTATTTTACAGTATTTGTTTTATAATCATATACTCTTTGACTTTGGACGTACATGTCACTGTGGTATTAGTCTATGTATAGATATTGGACAATTCTTTCTTTTTTCTTTTTTGCCCTCCAGCCCTTTAATATTGGTGAGCAAAATCCGTAATCCAACAAATAAAAAAGCGTGGCCTTAAAACCAACTACGACTACAAGACGAACATTACATCAGCTTAACCACATTTACAGTAGCTGTAGCGGTAGCGTGATCTGAACCTCGCTAATGACTCTGCACGAACAAACGAACTAACAAACGAAATAACTCGCATGCAGAATATAAAACGCTGCTATAGGCACTGCAAGTTGCACGGTTTTCCGATGAATTATGATTTATGGTTGTATTAGTCAAAATAATATTTAACTGCAATATATTCAATAAAAAGAACATCATTGTTTTCTTTTGCGTCTTTTGTTTACCATGTTCAAAATTCCGACAAGACCACCACGTTTCTATATTTCCGACACTTTCCAACATTAGGGGGGGAGGCGGGCAGGCCTCGAATTATACTTTTTGCATCCAAAGACAAAAATGTCCTCCGATAATGAGTTTCCATGAGGCTATCCAAGGACATTTTTCTCTCGGCTAGGACAAAACTGTTATCCTATACAGTCAGGAAATGACAGAATCCATGATAAAGAGTGACTAACATTCACATGATATTATGTCATTTATGTGCTATAGTATTAGTTAGTAGTGACTGGTATATAGATATAGGACTGTCTTCTTCGCTTGGACATGCAGATCGCTTCACTCCGACACTGAACAATCCTCTGCATATTTTAATGTCAATGCACAATCATGGCCGCCAGTGTTTGAACACGTGGTTAGCACAGTTGTGCCTGCATTTCCGGGCTGAATTTCCGGGCTGATCTCGCAATGGCCGCCAAAACATTTACACGCTGCTAATTCAATCATTGGCTGGGATATTCTATTGCCGAACATTTTCTTACGATCATACGTTCGATCGATCGGGAAAATTTAAAAACTCAAAACTCCATTGGCGGACAAAAGTGCCCTACATATTAATTATGGGGGGAAAATCCCTATCGGCGGCCAAATGACGATTATCGGAGGACATGTCCTCGATGAAATTCAAGGCTTGGAGGCGGGGGGCACGACGCCCCTGGTAATTAGTGTCACCCCCTTTAAAGAATGGAATGGAAGAATCATGTGGCTACTGCACCTGGCGAAGAGAATCTTCTGTACTTGCTGGTGGAGCGTTGTAAAAATGAAGCACTTTGGTCGGACTAAAAACTCCTGATAATGTCTGTTAAGAAAAGTAAACTACACGTGTAGGGTACTGATCTAAAGCCAGTGTAGAAAGGCTGATGAATAAATACACAATTGACGCGAAACACAGTTGTTTATTGCACAAACACAAATATTTCAACCCAGGGTAAAAAAAAAAGATACTGTTCTTGCTACAAGCTTCCGCTGTGGTAAATCTATCAAAAGAATATATTGGGTGTTTTTATTAATAGTTTTAATTAATAGCTCTAGTTCTATCCTGGGGGGGGGGGGGGGGCTGGCCTTCTCCATAAACATCCTTTTAAAGGCACTCGAAGTTTTGACCAAATCAAAGCATTTCAAAATGGCGTTACGATCAAGACAGTTGTCAGCCACATCTTACACTATTACTGTTAAACTACAAAGTCAGCCAGTTACTTTCAAAATCTACCAACAATGTGCACGAACACCTTGATCAAAAGGCAATGCTGTTCAACTTTTTGTCCAACTCCAAAAGCGAAAGGAGCAAAGAACTTACAACATGAATAACTTTATTTGAGTGTCAATGTATTTAGCTATATATACAGCTAATTGGGCCTCACTCCATCACACGGCTAACAACTCACCAGAAGTATGAATTGTAGCGGAAGTAAAATGTGCAAAAATGCAAAATCGTGACACCCAAAAAAACAAGACGCCTGCTCAGGCGTTCACTCGGGCTACTGATTTCTGCAAATATTGTCGCAGTCTTCGCACATCTAGAAAACCTTAGGAACAGCGTGTGCATATTAAGTGTTTGTTAAAAAGTACAAAACCCTCAGAAGCATTCATTAAGCAGTGTTATGTATTTGTGAGTGCTCAACACAAATTTTCTATATATGGTCTTATATGAAGTACTTAGTTCCATGAAGCGATTTGGTGTAAACAACAAGCCCGTTTAGCCGAATAATTAAACGATCTTAATACTTTCAGTAGACTAGACAAAACCACAAAACCTATAGTGCTGAATTCGGCAGATTCAAGCGATGGTTCCGATATAGAATTCATGTAAATCGTACCAACAGAAAATATTTAAACATGCATTTTTGAAACACATTCCCAAATGTAATACGACACCTTCATGATAGGGGGACTTGTAGACGACTAATATATCTAAACATATTTTTTGCATTATTCGGTGCCTACCATATGTGTTTCGTAGTTGTTGGACCAAGCAGCAAGGCGTTTAATACTAGGTAAACAGTACGTATATGTTCTTTGATATTATGTAGCTCTATCTTGTATCTCTAGTCCTCAAGTCAAGGCTTCGCAGGTACTGATGTCAACACGGCATTTTGAACATTTTCTCCCGTCTGTAATATACTCGTCTATTCTGTCTTCATGGACAAACCTTGTCAGCAACATTACTGATCAACTACTGATGAATTCACCAATACCGCGGAAATCACCTCATGATCAACCCAACTCGATCAAAGGCAAAGCTGTCGAAAAGAAAGAACTCGAAAAACGACATGCCTTACAGTTTCGCAAGGCCTGACGGGATGATGCAATAATTGCCATTTTGTGGAACCCCCAAAAAAAGAATAAAAAAGCCGAAACCTAGACTCGTCCAACCACAGGTCGCCGAGTAAAAAGGGAAACAATGAAACCGAGCTGAAACCTAGACCCGGCCTACACCACAGGTAGCCCGAGTAATTACGTACCTGTGGAGTTTGGAGTCGAAGAAATCCTTGAAAGAGTGTTCAACTGTAGGGTTGTAGTTAGGAGGACATGTTAAGCTAGTTTGTTTGGAAAAACTAGAAAACAAATTGATGAGAGTATTGATGAGAAATCAGAAGATGAATACAAAAAGATGAGAATATTTTAACCTTAAATTTGACGATATGACGTCAAAATTGAAAAGAAAATTCCGCTGTAAGTGCAATACAATACAATACAATACAATACAATACAATACAATACAATACAATACAATACAATACAATACAATACAATACAATGCAATGCAATGCAATACAATGCAATGCAATGCAATGCAATACAATACAATGCAATGCAATGCAATACAATACAATACAATGCAATGCAATACAATACAATACAATGCAATATACAATACAATACAATACAATACAATACAATACAATACAATGCAATGCAATGCAATGCAATGCAATGCAATACAATACAATGCAATACAATACAATAATCTTTATTTAAACACGGTGGAGTTTAAGCGTTGCCGCTTGATGGGGTCGTGTATTAAATTATCTAAACCATTGTAATATAATAAAATCTAATTAAATCTACTTTAACTACAAATATATGTACAGTAAAATTATATAAAAGATAATTAACATAATATAAAATCAGGCATAAAATTTGGAATTGATTGCACTGATAAGGCATTAAATGTCCATTCTTAGGAGAGTGTTGTCCTTTTTAACCATTTTACAAAACAGTTTGTAAACTATCTTCATTACTGCAGAGCCTGAAATAACGGTCGGACGTCCGCCGTTTTCCGACCAAATTACAGTTTTTCCGACCAAATGCTGAATTGATCGGAAGTTTTGTCCGGACAAATTTGACAAAACAGTGCAATCAGTTTTTTTCCAAAAGACTGGGTCTGAGCATCCCGCAAAGAATGCGGGCTCAGTAAACAATGGCGGCGTGATAGTTTTATTTTATTTGTGAAAGGTGAGTCTTAATTTGCTTTTTAAATCACTACACTGATGTTTGTCTACGAAATGACCTGCTGACACTATTTGTGTTTAGCATAAAGAGTTATTTACTGCTTGACGGGATTTATCCAACAGAGGGAGTCAAAATGAAATCGAAAAAAATGTCAGATCAAATTTGAAAATTTCCGATCAAATTTCATTTTGATCGGACATTTTGTCCGGACAAATTTTGAAATTATTTCAGGCTCTGTTACTGACAGTGCATTCCATAAGATTGAGCCTCGATGTGCAATTGAATGTTTCATAAAATAAGTGTTAAAGCGTGGTACAACGAGTTTGTTCTTAGATCTGAGCTTGTATTTGCTGCTATTCTTTTCAATAATATGAGACACAGACTAGTTCCTAGTCCTCTTTTCTCTCGAACGTATTTTGGTGACGTCACAGAATAGGGATCGAGCGAGAGGACTAGCGGAAAATGTTCATCTTTATCTATCATGAATCCTGCTGGAGCTCGGATTTTTTAATCTTTATGAACGAGGGCACTTAAACAAACTCCTTCTTGACTAGCAGACAGCAAACGAGTAGGTTTCTTTGTTTTACATTACGTTAAAAGGTTGTTACATACGAGGCTTTATAAAGTAGTGTTCAGCGTAGGAAGTGATTGGGTTGAAACACATTTATACAAATCGAAATATGCTATTTTAACGTTTCGGCAGTAGACCAACCTTGCTATATGATGTTATAAAGAATTGTGCAGACCGACGTGAGTGTTATCTGCCTTGGTTTTCCGCCAAACGGCCGTTTGGTGCCTGTATAAGTTGGGGCCAGTTTTGGGGCCAAGCAAAACATTTTATTCCAGGCCTCTCACAATTTCGGTCTGCCGCTCGACGTTAAAAACGAGAGGCCTGGGAACCAGGCTGTATGAGACATAGTAGAGGGTGTTAGATTTTTATATATCTTATAAATTAATTTTACTAAGCACATTTTATACATGTATAAAATAGCGTACTCCACGTCATTTCTCGAGTACGAGAGCAGATATCTTAAACTATTAACCCATTGACTACCTGGCCAGAGTTGGAAAAAGTATTCAACCTTCCTCCGGATGGGTTTTTAAGTTTAGATAACCTTCCTCAAAATATATAGCGAGAATTTTGTGTTTTGCAACGTTCATAAATACTGCGTGACTTTTACAGTACCTTGGTTTTCTAGGTTTTCCTAGGTAAGCTTTGGCATACTACAATAGCTACTAATAACTGACCGCTGCTGACTGATAGCCTGCCAAACTACCCTCGACTGCTGCGAAGATACAGACATCACAGCAGACATCAGCGTACATGTCTCACACATGTAACTGCTACCACTGCCAGTGCTGCATAATTGTTGGTTAGCCAATGTTTTACTGCAAATCGCATTTCTTCTCGACACCTTGCTTGATCAATTGTAATTTTCTCAGATTACCGAATGTGTTGTTTCACGTGTTTTCACTTTAAACCTTCCTCACTAAAGTAAACCTTCCTCCGGGTGGTACCCGCAGTTTTTCCCCAACTCTGTACCTGGCATTAACCAGAGTAAAATACTAAAGGGAAATTCAAGTGTAGAATATATACATTTTAAGTCTTAAGACCAAACAGGGACCACCTCATTATATATACAGAACTCTCGATCAAGCTCTCGGCAACGCCCTCCGTGGCTCAGTGGTCAGAGCATTGCACCAATCTCGTTCCCAGAGCCCACGTTCCCCACCCGGGAAACGAGAGACTCTGGGATAATGCGTTTCACATCGATATTTCATTGGCTGATGAACATGATTACTCTTCTTCCGGATCACAAGAATCCTGTGATAGCGTGAACGGATTATCCCAGAGTGTCTCGTTTTCCGGGTGGGGAACGTGGGCTCTGGGAACGAGATTGAGTATTGCACTAGAATCGCAAGGTCGTGGGTTCAATTCCTGCCGGAAGGCCTGTGTAGTTGTATTTTCCGCAACTGGTCCCAGTTTGGTCTTAAAATGTATATATTCTACACTTGAATTTTCCTTCACCCAAAATCCTTAGAACATGCTATGTAATCGAGTGAAATGCCCAATATTACTTATAATATACCCAATTCTCTCCTGGCATTACCACCTTATTATATATACAGAACTCTCGATCAAGCTCTCGGCAACGCCCTCCGTGGCTCAGTGGTCAGAGCATTGCACTAGAATCGCAAGGTCGTGGGTTCAATTCCTGCCGGAAGGCCTGTGTAGTTGCATTTTTCGCAATTGTTCCCGGTTTGGTCTTAAAATGTATATATTCTACACTCGAATTTTCCTTCACCCAAAATCCTTAAAATACTAAAGATGCGTCTACATGCGTGCTTATACGAGTCAAAGGCTTACATATAAGAGACTTTTATCAAAAGCAATTTATTTTTATTTTGTATTTTAAACGAACCTGAACTTTAACTCGTTGTCCATCAATTTAAAACCACTCAAATTCTGGATAATGGTGTTGCAGGACACATGATCACTCATTTCAACCATGGCACATCCTGGTTTACTGGTCATTAACTTCACCTAGAACAAAGTGGAAGAACTGTGAACACAAATTTCATTATTGCTTTGGCAAGCAACGTAGGCGTTGTTGGTTCAGTTAGCCAAAGCCTGCCTGAACTGGCAAAAAAACGACCCCTTTATTGTTTTACTCTGTCTAACCCCAGACGATTTTACTCATCAAAGAGAGAACCCTCAGACATCCTAGGCAGCAATGAGTTAACAAGTGATTAGTGGGAGCATGGGTGGCGTGTGCTGTTAGCGCGCTGCCTCTCACCAAAAACTTAAGCCCGGTTAGACGGGGTTAGTACTTGGATGGGTGACCGCTTGGGAATGACCCCGTTGTCAGGCTTGGACTCGTGTGAGTAGAGTTGTAGTTGATCTCTCCTGTGCTTCGAGGGTTTTTCGCCGGGTTCTCCGGTTTCCCTCCCTCCATAAAATCAACACCTAACATCTTAGCTGTGATCCGAGGTCTGAACTGTGTCGCTGGCGGCTGCTTGGAGCGCCTTCGATATGCCTCGACACGGTCACGTTGATCTGCGTCCTTCGCAATTCAGCCGCTGGCTGCAAGTAAGGATGATTAGCCCCCAGTCCTTTATCCTTTAACCCATTCTTGCCTGAGTCGGTCAAAACTGGCCCCTTTCTTGTTTTACTCTGTCTAACCCCAGACGATTTTACTCATCAAAGTGAGAACCCTCAGACATCCTAGACAGCAATGGGTTAACAAGTGATTAACCCAGACCTGTCTGAGCTGGCCAAAAACAGTCCCTTTGTTTTATTCTGTCCTCGTCAAAGAGAGAACCCTCAGACATCATCCTAGACAGCAATGGGTTAACAAGTGATTAACTCACTCCTGCCTGAGCTGGCTAAAAAACAGCCCCTATCAGGGGCGCAACTAGAAAATTTCGAGGGCAGGGGTTGAACGCAAAAGAAGGGCAAAGTCGTTCAGTATTCTAAACAATTTGGGACTAGAAGCCAGTGGCGTGGGAAGCAGAGATTCTAGGGGGTCTGGGGGCATGCCCCCCGGAAAATGTTTGAATTTTGGGTATCTGAAACGGCATTTCCTGCATTTTTACTTTTTAGGACGCTTTTCTCGTATTTTCGGTTGCGGAAATTTTTATTTTGGTCTCGCATTATTGCGGACAATTGTATTGCGTGCTACAACACGATTAATTATCTGTTTAGAGGTCTCACAAAAAGGGCAGGGTTTGCAACCCCCCCCCCCCCCCCTAGTTGCGCGCCTGCCTATATTCTTTTACTCTGTCTAACGCCAGAACCCTCAGACATCTTAGACAATAATTAATGTAAACTCTGTTCACCTTGAGAACGTTACCAAAGGGACAAAGCAAATTAAAGATGGTCTCGCAGGATAACTTCTCAGCATCAAAACCATACGCCATAAGAACACAGCCACCAGCTCCTAATGGCGCTCTAGGTTGCTGCATAGCAAAGTCTTGTCTGCCGTATCCAGGATTAGGAGGACGCGACTGAAACGGAGGACGATTGAGAAGACCACGCCCACGGCCACCAGGAGGGACACGAAATTGTTCTACAATGAACATCAAAATAGGAAAGTTAAATGAGGGCGACTTTATTAGGCGGCGTTCAGACTGAATGTCCGTGCCAGGGAACGTGCACTAATAAACGGACTGGTGTTCAGACACGTTCCCAAACCCTGGATGCTTTTGGTGCTTCTTGGCGCCAAAATTTATTTTGTCGATGTGTTTCCACTATTTGTTCCTATTAAGAATATATGTTGGCTCAGTTTATGTTTGTTGTTTTGCTTAAAAGTGCTGGGCACCGTAAAATCCTGTTCAGATTGGTACTCGTGCCCGGGTACTACCTCTCGAGGTACGGGCACCGTTGCCCGGTTTTTCGCTCGGGTACGATGTTCAGACTAGTGCCCATGCCCGGGCACTCAGTCTGAACGCCGCCAAGTCTACCGTTAGACGGTCCTCTGCTTGGTAACGAGTTGTTCATTGAAGTGTGCAGAAACAGCTTCCTCCGCAGGATACCTTTGGGGCCACTTACGGTGAACTGGAATTGGGGCACTTTCTAGTGGGTTATCTTTTGGGGGTGGGGCAGGGATGCGACTCAGGGGGGCTAGGAAGATAACAAGTCGCATGTCCGCCCACTGATCTATATATAACTAGATTACTGTCCCCGTCCAAAAACTAAGCAAGAAAGATGGCGGATATATGGGTCTATTCTCTCATGGTAGCAACCGCTGGCCTTAATCTGTCCAATATGTTTACTTGACTGTGGGCTCAGTCGCGCATGCAGGCCGATGCAATTATAAATTCATTTATGAGAAAAAGGTTAACCGTTAGCGGTTACTACCCAGTGAGATCTATATATAACTGGAGCGATATCTTTGTGGCACTTTTGTTCCCAGAGCCCGCGATCCTTTTGGGCCTAAAGTACGTATAGTTCCAGTCTTCTACGCGATCTGGTCAAGTCTGATCTGGTCAAAAGACCGCGTAGGAGACTGGAACTATACGTACTTTAGGCCTACATGGCCACCATGTTTGGCTTCAATCTTTGTCCGGTGAATGAACAGCAGATATCACTCCAGTGATATATAGAGCACACTGTTACTACCAACCAAAGGACCGCCATCTTGAATCGACCACCGACCAATCTATCTCGTATCCAGGCTCTTTACTCCAGCGAGTTGCAAGCACAGAGTAAAGAGCCTGGCTACGCGGTTGTAGGGAGCCCATCTTGGCAATTCGTCATGTCAAAAAGCGCGTGGGCACCCTGTGGCGGACTCGCAAGACGCGCGGGGGGCTGGGGCAGGGGATTTAAAAAAACGAAAAACGGTTGCCGGAAACGGGGAAAAAAGGCGAAAGAGTGTGCCACAGTCCCCAGCGCGTCTTTCGAGTCCGCCACACGTGCCCACGCGCTTTTTGACATGACGAATTGCCAAGATGGGCTCCCTGTAGTGGTACCGGCACAGAATGGGAAAAGTATAAATACTTGCAAACAAGCATGACGATCATTGTATACAGCGATTCAACATCTCCCCGACTATCCTTTACTCGGCTCTATTTTTTTTGCAATGCTTTTAAAATGTTATTTTTTAGAAATACCCTGAAAACAATGCAACTCTGCTTCATAAAGCAACAACTCTTCTTGGTTGGCTTGGCCAGCGGGACACGTGCATTTCACCCCCTCTATCCACTTACAACGCCATTGTTCCCGACGACCACCACTCGGTTGCAGTACATGATCCACAGGTATCAGTAGTCCTCACTGAAGGATAAGAAACTGAATGCTGTGTAGCATGCAAGACCTGCTTTTGGCGTATGTAAACATGTCGTAAGCTTCGGAGAACCTCCATTAGTACAATGATTTTCTTTTTTAAAATTTATTAGAAATAATATATTTAAAGTGCCTATCTCACCTGTACATATTCGTAATCTTTGGGTTCTCCTGAGCAAAATTGCAATATATCTTGTCAACTGAAAATGTCATCTTCATGGAGTTTTTCGCTGTCAAAGTTACCAGATGTGATGTCACAAGAGGCATTTTTGTGGCAAGTAACAAAAGAAAACTGGTTTGGAATGCCTCTTGTGACATCACATCCGGTAACTTTGACAGCGAGAAACTCCATGAAGATGAAATTTTCGGCTGACAAGATATATTGCAATTTTACTCAGGCGAACCCAAAGATTACGAATATGTAAAATCTCCACAGGTGAAATAGGCACTTTAACAATTAGACAACGAGACCGAGTTTTCTATGAGCTGATAGACAACGAGGCGAAGCCGAGTTGACTATCTGCTCGAAGAAAAGGAGGGCGAGTTGTCTAATTGTTTTAGTATCAACCATAAACAACTTTTCTTTGACGTAAATAAGTCTTATCAAACATTGTTCCAAATTTTCAGATAGTTTTACCTTTTTGTTTGCAGAAGTTTCCCCATTCAAAAAGTAGAGTAGCTCGATGGCACATGATAAACAATAAACGAGATTGTAATTACTTTGCTTTAAAATTTGGTGTAGATATACTCCATAGGCATAAGCGAATTCATTTTCTTATTCGAAAATGTCAAACTGAACAATTTTCCATAACTTTCAGGCCAAAGTTTTCATGATTTCATCACTCGTATATAAATTTTAGCGGACGCCATGTTTGGCCTAGTTTCCAGGTTTTGCTTGCAGCCTGAACATGTCGTGGCTTCTGATTGGTCAGGATAGGAATATTCCTAAAGGTTGGTGATTGGATAACGCTACTAGTAGTCTATCACAAATAGACCACTAGTAGCTCAGCCAATCAGAATGCCGAATTTGTAATAGACCACTAGTTGGTTGATACTAATAACTATAGTTATCTATCAAATCTATACATATTACAATAATTAATTGAGGGATATAATTGCTTTCAATCATTCATCTAAAACCCGTCTGGGACTCTTTTCTTAATTAAATTTTCCTAAGAAGTTACAACTTTGATACCCTGGGTGCCAGAGGCTCTGAGTTTGTGTTTGGGAGAGGGAGAGCCTCTGGTCTCGCGAGCTTCAAATCTCACTTTGGCGAGTTCAATATCTGAACTCGGTTTTTGATTGGCCTAAATTTCTGAAAGCGTTACTATTGGTTAATCAAAGCAAGTCACGCGTGACCGTGAGTAATTAAAAATATTAAAAACTTACACCTCTGAGTCTCGGATTGCCGTTTCAGCTCACTGAAATACCAAAGCGAAAGTCTAGTTTTTGTGAACAGAGGAAGTCCAATAATTATTCTTTCCACAGTGAGTTGGAATTGTGATAAAATCCATAGTTTCCTTATCGAAAACGAAGTAACGAACGAGTGTGCCAGACAGCGTGCTTTACTTCCTGCCGAGGACTTTGAACAATCGTAACATAGCAACGTGCGTTTCAAATTTCACTCAACCGTGAGAATAATCAACAGGAAGTAACTCACCAAAGTGAGATTTGTGAAGTGAAGCTAGCGAGACCAGAAGCTCCCCCTCTCCCAAACAAACTCAGAGCCTCTGGTACCCAGGGTACAACTGTGACTAAGCATACTAAAAACTTAAAACTGTCTATCAAAGTGAAAGATTCGTTGGCATTTTTGTTGTTTTAAGAAACAGAGGAAGGAACATGGTAGGAGCATTCAGTGAAAATTTCAAGAGAATCAATGAACTATCAAATTTTTCCATGGCTAGTTGGGTTTTCAATAACAATGCCTTATGACGTACCCAAATGACAACTATACCATGGATTGTAAAAGGACTGGATAGGAAACTAATGTCATGTGGGGTGTTTTGAGCCTTTTGATTGGTTAAATCGCATTCACTCAGTTTACAGAATGGTTGAATAGACTATGTGCACACGGTCGTCTATTGTTTCAAGTAATGAGCTGATTGTTCTCGATTCCCTTGAGAACAGTAAACAATACGAAAACGCTCGGAAACGTTACCGTGTGCGGTGTGCACATAGTCCTAGTTGCAAATTGTGACGTCACGAATGGCGTGAGAATGCTTGTTTTACTGAGGTTTTTAAGTGAACTTTTCTTCAAATTCTTCGTATTCTCACATTCAGATGACTATGTTGACGTTTCAAATGATTTTATCGCCTTACAAACCAGCCACAATCGAGTGTTCGAGGTAAACGTTGTTGATCCTTGTTTTGATGTTTCCTGTGTTGTTTTGAAGAAACTGGCGTCGCAAAATAGTACTTTGTTTTACTCGGAATTTGTGATGCATATTTTAACTAGTAAACCTTGATATTTTCTTTTAAAATGAGTAAGAATAGACGGGTATTTTATCGTATTGTGGCTTTGTCGTATTTACAGGCAGTCCGATTATTACTGTAAGCTGTATTAATCCTAAACTTTGAATATACTAGGGGTTTTTTAAGCTTGTCAATTTCAACCAGGTTGTTATGCTCACGCCATCAAGTTTCCTATATCCAGTCTTTTTACTATCCATGGTCATACTGTAAGGCATTGTTATCTGAAGCCCAAATTTCTCCAAAAGCGAACCAGCCATGGCAAAATCTAATAGTTTATAACTCTAGAGAACTATACACCAGATCCTCTTGAAATTTTCAGTGAATGCTCCAGCCGTGCTTTTCTGTTCAATAAATGTTTTTTTACTTCATAGACACTTTAATAAGATCGATTATAATATTTATATCATTTATCATACGTCTAATAATTCTATAATAAGAAACCATTTGTGTTTTGTTAAAAATTCAAGAAATGAAAACCAACAGACAGTTGCAAAAACAATGTGTAGAACTGATCCATCTTTGCGTGTTTTCCTTTATCAAAAGCTCTTTTGTAGCACATGAAAATGAAATACAAAACACTTACCTGGTGGGGGTCGAGTGTAATCCCACGACTCATGATCGTTCTTATAAACATTCAACTTTGTAGCCTAGAAGAAATGCGACCCGGAAACCTTATCAACCACTAAAGACAGGAAAGCCACTTTACAATAAAATAATTTACTATACAATGATTCATTCAGTTGAAAATAAAGATGACAATTTTATATAAAATTGTACGTTCATTAGTATTCTTTATATAAAATTGTATGTTCATTAGTATTCTTTATATAAAATTGTATGTTTATTAGTATTCTTTATATAGAATTGTATGTTCATTAGTATACTTTATATAAAATTGTATGTTTAATGGTATTCTTTATATAAAATTGTACAGTATGTTCATTAGTATTCTTTATATAAAATTGTATGTTCATTAGTATTCTTTCTGACGTCAAGAAGTTTTATCAGGTATAAAACCACCAACATGGTACTGATTTTCTTTGTGTTTTCCTCGTGAATTATTAAAGAGTTTTTTTAAATTTATTTTAATGTTTGCTTCAGCTAACAATGGCGGTTGGGTTTTGACTGGAGAAAACATACTGTAAAATTTTTAAGTCAATGATAAAAAAAACTATATATTGGTTACCTATATATAAAACTATATTGGTTACCTAATTAGAAAAAAGGCCAGAAATAGTTTCGTTACTAATATACCTTTGCATATTCTATCTTCAATGTGTTGAATCCTTCGTAAAGATCCCAGCCATTCAAAGCATCTTTAGCTTGTTGGGCCGAGGCCTGCTTTTCAAATCTTGTGCCACAGTTGAGGAAAAGTCATAGATGGATGATACTGTACAATGTATGACAATCTTGTCACATGTAAACCTATTTTAGCCTATATGTGGTGTGTGACTGATTTTACAAGTTTACAGAAAGTGCCTCGCTCCTCTAAACTTCAGTGGTTTAAGAACGTTACACTTCATTCATTTATTCATTCATTCGTTCATAAACTGGTTTATTCATCCGTTCTTTCAGTCCTTCCTTCATACACCTATAAAAGATACTCCACCATTGCTTGCAAACCATTTTTTCGAAATATTACAATCCTCTGAATAAAACCATACCCTTGAAAAACTTCATGCAAGTTACTCTTAAAAAAATCCACAAAACATATTGGTTAGAAGAATGAAATCAAATATCATTATACAAGCCCCAAAGAAAACAAACAAACTCCTTTAGACTTTACCAAACAAAGTTTATCCAATTTGGAAAATGTTTCACTCGCTCTTAACTGCACCGTCACATAAGTCGCATTTCTAAACTGGAATGTTTTAAACCTAGCGACTTATAACGCAGTGTATACGTTTTCTAACGTAGCGTAACATCTTACAACAGGGGCGGCGCGCTAAGGTATTAAAGGTATTAGTCTAATACCCTTTTTTCTCCAGATTGAAATGAATTGTAAAATAATATAATTATTCCAAGAACAGAGACGGATGGAGGAAAACAACATCTTGTTTTTGATTGTTTGATTTCAATTCCGCAGTACCGTACCGTCCTCGCTGATGCGCGCAACAATATATAACATCTCAATATATAAATCATCCATGTAGTATCGGCTGTATCGCCTATTTCAGAAGGAAAAGCTCCCAACACTGGAGTTCAACACTTCAATAATATGGAAACAAAGAGCAATTATTTATAACAATTTTGAAGCTTTGATATGGTGACTAGAACTTATCTGACGAAAGGAAAACCTTCTTGAATCCATATTGAACAAAAAAAAGGCATAAGTCCTCCTTCAAAGGTAAGAACGATGCGAATATTTGTATATCTAACAACGCAATCCTACAAGGTATTAGTTTTGCGATTCTAATACCTTGGCCACCTGCGTTCGCAAAACCAGGCAGACGTTGCGCTGATCATATGTATTGTCGGCGCATCACGCAAGCCACTGTATTCACGCTAGCCTGGTACCCTGGCCCAATCAAAGAATATGGGCCAGGTAACCACTAAAGACTTCTGCTTTGCTATTGGTTGAAATTTCGCGCGTTTTTAGTGGCTATGAGTAAAACTGCAATCGTCATAAGTGGATTTAGCCCTGATGACGCGAGAATGAGATTAGTCATTACCTGGCCCATATACTTTGATTGGGCCAGGGTAACAGGCTATATTCACACGTGCAGCGCATCAGTATCGCTAAGATGGCGTTGCGGTGGCGAGGCGTGTGGCCATCGCTGGGATGTTTCAAAACTTTTTTCTTTACTATCGAGTCACAACTGTAAAGTGTAAACTTAAAAACTAAGTAGCTAGCTAAGAGAACAGTGAACAAGTTTGTTATACATTGCCATTATGTTTCTGAGTTGTGCCTGGTTTGTATTTCCAACAATCCCACACTTTTAAAAACGAAATATCTTTAAAGTAGACTTACCGTTTGCCGTTTGAATATATAAGGAATGTACCGCTACAATATTATTAGTCACATCACAGTCTCAGACAGATATAATTCAATGGATGTTTCCGTTAATTTGGTCGTGAAGTCATTCGAACTGCGTAAAATACTTAGCATTTAGATCTTCATCTCGCTTGATTTTTTCAAAGAATATCTTCTGTAGAATGCTGAGCCTCTAGATTTCAAAATTTTCTGGGGGTGGATACAGACCCCCCTACGTTATATACCACAACTAATACAAAAAATTTACGCTCCGCGCCGCCCCTGTCTTACAACGTAGTGTAATTTCATATAGAACGTAACGAAATGCTTTACAACGTATTGTGACACTTTATAACGCAGTGTAATGTTTTTTAAGTAATATTTCATAAACGAGTGGGAGTGTTTTACCAGGGGTTACAAACACGAGAGGACAATGAAAATCACGAGGCCGTTAACCGAGTAATTTTCATTGTTCTCGAGTGTTTGTAAAACATGAGAAAATAATGAAAATCACGAGGCTGCAACCCGAGTGATTTTTATTGTTTTCGAATGTTTTACAAACACGATAGAACATTGAAAATTACGAGGTAATAGGCCGAGTGATTTTTGTTGTTCTCGAGTGTTTGAAAACCCCTGGTAAAACACGATACACGCGAGTTTATGAAATAGCTTCTCAATAGTCAATTATAGTAGAGGGACTTGGTGATATTGGTAAATATTAGATTAAACAACTGGTTTGACATTACACTGCGAGCAGAGCCTTCTTTTCCTTATTTCTTCGCTGAGAGAGAGGAAGAAAAGTAGGCTCTGCTGTATTCGTGTTTGTCTTCGTCCAAGATTTAGGACGAAGTAACCCGTTTAAGACCTGTTTAACCGGTTCTCGTTTTGTTTCTGCTCTGATTGGGACTGGGTTCGAGATTGTAACCAAGCAACTGACATACATGCGCAATGGAAACCAGTCACGAATACAGCAGAGCCTACTTTTCTTCCTCTCTCAGTGAAGAAATAAGGAAAAGAAGGCTCTGCTCGCAGGGTAGTTTGACATTGAATTTATAATTAAGAAAAGTGGTAATATACGGTTCTTTGTTTCTGCTGTTTATTATCTGATTTCTTAATTATGAATTCAGTTTGCGCGACCTTTACCAGGTTTCAAAACTCATACACGTGATCAAATATTTTTCTTTGATTAGCTAAATACCTCATGATTTTTTTTATTAATGCGTTTGAGAAAGTAAGGTAAAGTAATATGACATTGTGTACAGTACTGATAAAATACTTACAGTTGTGACCTCATACTGCGGATTTAGAATTGTCAAAAGCAAAATATTATTAACTGGGGCTGCTGTATCTTCATGACGAAACCTAAAATAGGAAGAGATAAGAATATTTTTAAACCATTCTGTGATTTTGTCACAAATCACTTATCTTCATAAATCACCAGTGAAAAAATGCTTTTCTTATTAAGTTCACACATTAACAACAGACAATGGGTAAATTGTCACTAGTCTTCAACATGATTAAATCACCTTGTAATAGCTTGACTTTTGGAAAAGTTGAAGAAAGCGGTCTTTCCACAAACAGTTATCCGCTTGCCCTAAAAATAAAACAATATATAGAGGATATTACACGGTGGTGCAAAGATATGGATTTTATCTTCGAGTGATGAAAACAATATTTTATGAATGAGTAAAATATCGTTTTTACCACGAGAAGATAAAATTCATGTCTTCAAGCCAGTGTGTAATTTTCTTTTTATTATATTAGATTCAATGCAAAAAGAGGTAAAATTCTTAATGACGTCATTGATATCTTCACTAATGAGGATATGGAAAATACGACACTGCATATTTTCTAATAAAACACTTGCATCTATATAATAACATTCAATAATTGCAAAACAAAACAGTGTTTGATCATTTTGGTAAAATTTTTGATACCGGTACATCATTTTGGTAAAATTTTTGGTACAGCATTTTGGTAAACCTTTTGGTACAGTATTTTGGTAAACATTTTGGTACAGTATTTTGGTAAAATTTTTGGTACAGCATTTTGGTAAAATTTTTGCGATGGTACTTTGGTAAAATTTTTGGTACAGAAATTTGATAACATTTTTGGTACAGTATTTTGGTAAAATTTTTGTATGTACAGTATTTTGATAAAATTTTTGGTACAGCATTTTTAGTAAAATTTTTGGTACAGTATTTTGGTAAAATGTTTGGTTCAGTGTCTCGGTAAAATTTTTGGTACACTATTTTTTGCTAAAATTTTTGGGATGGTATTTTGGTAAAATTTTTGGTATATATAGCATTTTTAGTAAAATCTTTGGTACTGTATTTTGATAAAATTTTTGGTAATTTTTTTTGTACAGTATTTTGGTAAAATTTTGTAAAAATAGTTGCTTTACCTGTGCAGCATCAACTAATGCCTTGGCACACTCAATATCTTCAAATTCAACCAAAGCTTGCTTCAGTCTTGGCATTGTTGTTATACAACTAAAAAATTAAAGTAAATAAAAAATATATATTTTAATAAACTGAAGGCATATTGATACAGATTACTGTGCAATGTAATTATTGCATTTTGAAAATTTGTAAAATGGGTTGTCCCAGAAAAGATCTGTGTTCCCTCCATGGAGGAAATTTGTGCCGTCCAAAGGGGAAGAGGGTAACATTAACTACAGATTTATTTAAATTATTGTATGATGTCTGAAAAGGAGGGGAGGACCAATTTGGCATTTCCTCCATTGGGGGAGTATGGGAATTTTCTGGAATGACCCAATACTTGATGAGAATCAAATTTAAGTTACCATTTTACACTGCCATGAAAATTGCATGAAGAAATGACTGGTTTCACAAATAAAATGGCAATTATGATTTTTATGCTTTAAGTCCACGATTAAAAGCAATTTTTCACAAAATCGCATTACCAACATTGTGTGACAGATACAGTCGTTGGCACCTAAGCATGTACACCGCCCATCAAAACATGTTCTAAATTTAAGCCAAAGTTAACCATTTTGAAATCAGCACCGTGGGATTGGCGAGATGTGATTAGCTAAGGGCACATTCATGTGACAATAATGCATTGGTTCGAATGTATCGAATGAAAACCTAATACGTTTGCAAGGTAAACATTTAACTTTGATGTTGATATAAAACATGTTTTGATGGGCAGTGTACACGCTTAGGTGCCAATGACTGTATATCTGTTGGGATACTCTGTTTTGTGCAAGTGGAACACTATATTATTTTGCTTCAAATTTGGTGTAGATATACTCCATAGGCATAAGCAAATTCATTTTCTTATTTGAAAATGTCAAACTGAACAATTTTCCATTACTTTTGGGGCAATGTTTTCGTGATTTCATCACTCGTATATAAATTTTAGCCGATACCATGTTTGGCCTAGTTTCCAGGTTTTGCTCGCAGTGTGAATATGTTGTGGCTTCTGATTGGTCAGAATAGGAGTATTCCAGCTATATAAGGTTTGGCATTGGATAACTTACTAGTAGTCTATCACCAATAGACCACTAGTAGCTCGGCCAATCAGAAAACTGGATTTGTAATAGTCCACTAGTTGGTTGATACTAAAAACGGTTATTCCATAATTTCACTAATAACCATAAACATCTGCTCCATACACTTTATAACTAAGTATTTGGCTTAAAAATAGCACTTCCCCAGTCCCCACAGCTAAAACTTTTTCTTTTAAGAAACAACCCTCAAGAAAACGTTCAGATAAGAAAATACCAAGCTACAATTTAAAGATCTAGTCACCTAATCCTTCCAAACTCGCCAATAGCCCTCACAATGTCCTGCTCACGTGCAGCTTCTGAAACACTCCGAACATGGATAACTTTGGATGGTGGGGCATAATGAGGATTATCAGGACTTGTTACAGGTAAAGCTGAACCATCTTCTAGTTTTTGTCGTTTAGTTGATTGTCCATCTGCTTGGTTAAATGCTTGAAATGTTAGATCTTGACCGTACGCGTTTGGACCCTGGTCTGCCATGTTGCTCTTCTTCTTCCCACAACTCATTGCGACGCGTGATTGGTTATCTCTTTTACGACAATCCCATCATTGACCCCACTGATCCCCTCTCCTCCGCAGGTTATTACGGTTATCACCTTTGTGTTTCGCGCACGAATATGCATTAGAGTTGGGTTAGGGTTAGGATTGAGGGTAACGATTGGGGTTGGGATCAGGGTTAGGATTAGGGTGTTTTCAGGGTCAGGGTCAAAGAATAACAAATTCGTGCGCGAAACACAAAGTAAGCACCGGTTTATACTTCTGGGATTGGAGGTTTCGGGTTTCGGGGTTCGTCGGAGATGCTCGGAGGCGTCAGCTGGACATAAGTAGTGCGGGCGAAACTAGGCCAACGGAAAATCCGCCCGCACTCCTTATGTACAGCTGATGATTTCGACGCATGTCTCCAATGATCCCCGACATAGCCGATCTCCGAAAGAACCTCTGCGGAGGAGACTGAGAGCCACACCCGACGATCGGCCATTCTTAAATTAGATGCATAACTATACCCAATCCTCCAGGCTTAAACCGGTTCAGATTCAATCTCAGATTGGTTCAGATCAGCATATCCTCTCATCTAGAATTACCAGTAATCAGTAAGTGTGCAATGGCCTACAATTAACAATAATTGTGAATTATAAAGAACAACCTATAAACCTTACCCTAATCACAACCCCCCGGCAACCCTAAACCTAACCCACAACCCCCCAGTGGCCCTAAACCTAACCACAACCCTCTGGGAAAAACGTCCCACCTCTCAGACCCCGACCACAACACCCCTACTGATTTTTTAGTTATATGCAATTTAGTTTAACATCCAATTATCTACAATTACCAATTATTGGTAATTCAAGGCCGTTTCACACTTACTGATTATTGGTAATTCTAGGGTAGGAGGACATGTTGTTCAGATTCCTCGTCATTCTCGAACCCAGACCCTCGCGCTCCCCACTTCACGCATTAGGCCGTGCAGGTCTGGGTACGAGAATGATTCCTCGTGTTTTCCTTGTCTTGGGGGGTAGGGTGTCCCTTTATCTCCCCCCTTACATGGGAAATTTCATACTTGTCTCGGGTAATTACACCAGCTGTCGCGACTTTAATTAGTTTTTGTTTCATACGGACTAACCCCTTGGACTGGAAGCTTTCCCCTAATTGACGAGTAAAATCGTCTAGAGTTAGCCAGAATCTCTGAAACACTATTTCCTGCATTTTGAGGCAAGTATTTAAAAGTCCATAAATTACATAATTATGTTGAAATCAAACCAGAACATAGAATGATACAAGCCAGAATATCTTTAGATTTATTTATAAACAAGTCGTAAATTAAATGTGAAAACAAGTTGGAGGCATTTTGTATAGACCCTTAGTATTGTAATTTATAGCATATGCATGCCTGTTTTATATGATTTATATATAACACATTACTAGTCAGTATACCCACTTGGGCTTAAAACAACGGTAACCCCCCCCCCCCCCCCCCCACCTACAAGTTTCATGCCACCTCCCACCCTTGGGGTATACTGTCTGTCTTATTTGAAAGAACATTTACAGTCAAAATGGAAATACCTTCCCACTTCCGCTTGTGTAGTTGGTTGTGTATTATTTCTGTAGCCGCAGTGAAGCGTGAGGAAAGTCTAACGATAAAAGTCGCCAATTCTTGATGTAAATATTCGTCTGTTGGTATCGATTTGGGATAAACATCCATTGTATTATGATTAAATGCCATTTAAAGCTAAATTATACTATTTGTGTACAGTTTTCAACAAACAAAATTTTCAGGCTTTTCAAATGATATGCATTTCTTCCATCGTTTTTACCAAGTCAAGATGAGTCAACTTCCCTGCTTTATATCAAAGCAAAGTATTATACCTGTCAAAAAATGCGAACACGGTTTTGTTCTTTGATCATTTCAGATGAGAAATATGATGTTTTGGAAGTTCCTGAGTGAAACCAGAACCGCCAATATTAGGGACCTTAAGGCCTGGCCAAACGCTTTCAACATCGCATTCAACATTGTTGAACGATGTTGAATAATGTTGAAAGCACGAGTGGCCAAATGAATTCAACATCGTTCAACATTCATGAATGACAATTAATTCAACGCGGGCTACCACAAAAGCTGGAATCGACAATATCCCGCATGGCGCATGTCTCTGTTCAACAAAGTTGAATGAAATGTGGCCAAATGCGTTCAACACCTTTCAACATTTTGAGAACAATAGAAATGTTGAATGCGTGTTGAACGAAAATTTGAACATGTTCAAATTTCGTTCAACATCATTCAACACCATTCAACAACGTTCAACATCATTCAACAGGGGTGGCCAAACGCTTTCAACATGTTGAATTCAACAATGTTGAACGATGTTGAATGAAATGTTGAAAGCGTTTGGCCAGGCCTTTAAGATGCTAGGACGACGACGGCGGTTAAAAAGCAATTCAAATTTTAGCTTTAAAAAGAAGTCACGGTTAACTAAACTAACCTTATTTATACTGGATAACTCTATCAGTTATATCTAAACTGTTATCCTCAGAGGTCCAGTAAGGGCCCACCCTCATTGGTCCAGTGTTACTACAGGAGGAAACCGGAGTACCCGGAGGAAACCTGTGGTGTTTGGTAGAGTCAAACTGGAAGCACTCTTCTCACATGCGGCCAAGGTGAATTTTTTTTTAATCAGATAACTGCACCGTGTAGGCATCGAACCCGGGTCGCAGAGGTGAAAGGCACGTGCACTAACCACTGTGCCACTGACTACTGATGACCAAGTGACTACTGTATTCAATACTTGAAGCTTGTTTTATAATTTTCAAAGTGTTAAAATTGTTGCCGTGTCTGTGTTAAGGCAATCTGACTCAGACAACAGTTCTCATCACCCCACGAGTCATCGTCGTCCTGAAGACGTGAAAATGCTCTGAGTGGCGTTGTATACAGAGCGAGGACGGTGTTCAGATTACTCTTGGGACAAGAAATTATTAATTCATTATCTTTTGTTTTGCAAGAAGAATGCTTTTGTTTGAAGGACGTTGTCCTCGAAGTTGCCGTCGCAGATCTTAAGGTCCTTATTATCTCGTGGCGCAAAGGACGCTATTATTTAAAAAGCACCTCGTAGCAACTGCAGTTTTAAAGGTGTACAATTTTTGTTAAATTCTCGGCTTCTGCAGTTATTTATCATTGTACGAAACTCAAAAATTGAGCGCGCGGTGAGTATTTTGGTGAAATATATCAGTAAGATTCTATCATATGATGTAACCTTAATGTTGAGATTAAATAAGTGTAAATATAAAAAGATCGGGTCACCACTTGACGTGGGTATCTCCCCGAAGTTGAATTAACGGCAAAATGAACACCAAAAAAATTATAGTATATCAAAAGAATTATAGTATAAACAGAAAGAATGAAACTAAAGGAAGAATCCTAAGATCGAAAATGATTTCCAAAGAACCAAAGAATCATGAAATGGATTATTACTTGACTAGAATATCTTTCACTAGTAAGTTGAATTTCACTTCGCTCTATCCAAAATATTGCCTACGCAGCACTCTACAATAATTTACTTTTTTTGTGGCCATCGCTGATCAGCGGGAGCCACTATGTCGGCGTGCATGACTTGCTTGATTGATTGAGTGAGTGAGTGAGTCACTTGTCTTGGACCTCACCTACGTCATAGTCCACGCATGTCGAGATTAGCACCCTCACCGGGCTCCGGGCTTTCGGACCTACGCCTGGGCTCGGGGATTAGTATAATCGTATTCTTTTACTATTGATGTTGATAATACTTCTGATTTACCCACACTGGAAGCCTTGAACTATAACAATATTTAATATTATCGATTACTCTTGACAATGCAATAGCCAGCGAGGTTTGGGGGCATTGGGTCCGTTTGGGGGGGGGGGGGGGGAGTCGCGATCGAGGTAACAATGCAACTGCGCGGTGGACACATGCGCGGTAGACACATGCCTATTTTTTACATTGTATGTTTAGCCGTTGCGTTGGAGATATGCATAAATTAAAAAATTTCAAGTGTTTTCGTTTAAGATAATTACAAGAACCATTTAATATAACTCCTTGTGTATACGTGTGTCGTTAATGGGGTTTAAATTTGAATATCACACAAGTCAAAATATCTCAAGAACCGCTATATAAATGAAATATTGGAAGGGCTATAAATCAATATTCTTCATTTTCGCTCCATATATAGGCCTTTAAATTCTTTTTCCGCCCCCGAGATGTCCTACTGTGTTTAATGATATCATCACTTATAATTTGGGAAATAACCATTCCCTGTATAAGACTAGACAACTTAACAAGAGCTAGGTATCAGTGTTGCGTTGGTATCGCAAAACAGAACGTCAAAGTTTTGAATTCACAAGTTGCACTAATGACTCGACCAGGGTGCCTTTTGGGCATTGGAATAGCGGCTTACTTTGTACTCTATTTCTTCCAAGCTGGAGTACTCGTGTACTATATGGCGGAACATGTTAACTTGTGGGGATTGATAGGCATCGGGTATCTACTGTCTCCTGCTTTTCTCATATTTAACCGCTGTTTCCAGACGACAAAGACGCGGAAAAAGGCAGTCCGTAGAATCTGGTTCGTGTGGTTTACTCTATATTATCGCACTGGTAGCATCAATAGCTGTCATCTTCTCGAGTGTCGTCAACAAGTTAGATGTTTCCATGTCATGGGGACCCAACGCATTGAAAACAGTATTGTGTATCACTCCTGTTTTACTCATTCTGCTCCTCAACACCGCCATTCCTGTTGGGAATCAGAAATTCGTTCAACGACTATCTGTGATTGCCGTACTGGATCTCTTCGATGGTATCGAAATGCTCGAGATTATTCTAATGCAGATTAGCACGAATAACTGTGTGGCATTTGATTTACCAAGAGAGTTGGAAATATGCATTATAGTTTTTGTATGCATCGGTTTTTTGCTTTCCCCGATGTCAATGTTTCAGCATAAAGTGAAAAGAGATGAAGTTGTAACCAGAAAGAAGACTTTGATAATGCGCACGTCACTTCAAATTTTATTTGTTAATGTGGCATTTCTCGTCGTCAGGTGTATCGTGTGGGCGAACTACGATTACGACGCATCTATATTCATTACGAAAAACATTCTGTCGATAATAATCAGCGGAGTTGAAATCCTTTCAGTGTTCAACTGTTGCGGGTGTGGTGGCGATGAGATAAATGAAACTTTTAATGTATGAACAATGTTAATAGACTCCGAAGATTGACTGTTTGTAACGGTAAATCGTGACATAATCATAAAACAAAAGTAGAGTTGCTGCAGAAGGCATTAAACTGTTCATGCGAGATTCTATAGCCAACGATATACTAACGTTTACCTTCGAAATACCACGTCCAAATTTACAGATTTTTTGTACATGTTATTAAAAATCTCGGAAGCTATACATAACTTTTGAGCTTATAAATTAACTGTTGACATGTAAACAATGTCTGCTTGCATGCTTAAATAATTATTAAATATGTGTTGACAAACGGAATTCAAAATACCTGAAATCGAAAGAAATTCCTGAATACTATTACAGTCGGTTTCACGTTGCTTTGGACGGAAATGTTTAGAATTTCGTTTCGCATTTGATTGGCTACTTAGTTGCTAGTATAGCCAATCATATGCCTACTTCAATATGAACTTGTGAACCTCGGAATGAACTTCTAAACATTTCCGTCAAAAGCAAGCTGAGACGTTTCTCTCTGACGAAGGGTGTTTCGGCAGTATATCTAACCACGGTTAAGATCTAACATTACTATATTTCGATTGTAATTAATTGCACGTGCATGTATATACTTCAAAAACTAGATGCCAATGATCAACGTATTAAAGTGCATTCTATTTTTAATTTTCGTCGGATTTTATCGAAATTACCGCGAGAGTGAAGACAGAAGAGCATTCGTAACATGTCTTACTTTATCAGCATGGTGCATAACTTTAAATTTTCGACATTCAACAAAGCAAATAATTTATTTATATGATTTAACTTCAAGACACAGCATCAGGTATAGATTTGGCGTGATTACGTGCTTGACCGTATGCTAATAAGTCATTGAAATTATAGACACCTGCAGTGCACTGCGCTGTACTGTACTGTACTGTACTGTACTGTACTGTACTGTACTGTACTGTACTGTACTGTACTGTACTGTACTGTACTGTGCTTCGCGTCAAGCAGTATATAATTTCTCCTTGTTATATATTTCATGCATATAAATCCAGACAATATATACACCCCATACTTAGTTCACTGTTCGTCCCTTCCATCTTCCTCCTCCTCCTCTTCTCCCTCTTCCCAATTTTAACGGCCGTAATCAACACCCGGGGAATCAACTTTCATACTGTGCTCTACGTAAGGCATGAGCACAGAGTCCAGGTGATTCGTCACCTCGTCTACCGTTGCCATAGTTTCATCTTTTGGTGAAAACCCTCGAAATATCTATAATAACAAAATTACTTTCAGTTCTGCAACATTTCATTTCAACCGAAAAGTTTGTCGCGACTCGAGCGGGATTCAAACTGGGACCTTCTCGTCATATGGTCAAAGTCAGGTCGAAATTGACAATGAATCCAAAAAATTAAGAAAATAAATATAAACAGTTCAAAAATAATACTAAAAAAAGTCCACACTAACCTGCATAGCAAATTGTTCTGTATCTCCAAGTTCCTCAGTTATTAAAAAAATATTCACATAATTAAAGTCATATAAACCTAAGAAAGGAAGGAAGGAAGGAAGGAAGGAAGGAAGGAAGGAAGGAAGGAAGGAAGGAAGGAAGGAAGGAAGGAAGGAAGGAAGGAAGGAAGGAAGGAAGGAAGGAAGGAAGGAAGGAAGGACGGAAGGACGGACGGACGGACGGACGGATGGACGGGAGAAAGGAAGGAAGGAAAGAAGGAAAGAAGGAAGGAAGGAAGGAAGAGAAGGAAGGAAGAGATGGAACTGAGGAAGAGAAAGAAGGAAGGAAAGAAAGAAAGAAAGAAAGAGAAACCCAAGAACATTTAGATGTCTAACCTCTGTGTAACCTTTAAGAAACTTGTTCAATATAACTCCGCTGTCTTGTCCCCGAGACGTCCTACTGTGTTTAACGAAATCATCCCTTACATAATTTGGGAAATAACCATTCCCTGTGATCAGCTGATTGTTTGACAAGTGAAACCGAAAGCAAGAATTAGTACAAAGCTAGACAACTTAACAAGAGGTATCAGTGTTGCGTTGGTATCGCACAACAGAACGTCAAAGTTTTAAGACATTTTTTGGATTCACAAGTTGTACTAATGGCTCGGCCAGGGTGTCTCTTGGGCATTGGAATAACAGCTTACTTTGTACTCTATTTCTTCCAAGCTGGAGTACTCGTGTACTACATGGCTGAACATGTCCATAACATGTGGGGATTGATAGGCATCGTGTATCTACTGTCTCCTCTATTTCTCGTATTTAACCGCTGTTTCCGTACGCCAGAGACGCGGATAAAGGCAGTCCGTAGAATCGGGTTCGTGTGGCTTCTCTATATCATCGCACTGGTAGCATCAATAGCTGTCATCTTCTCGAGTGTCGTCAACAAGTTAGATGTTTCCATGTCATGGGGACCCAACGCATTGAAAACAGTATTGTGTATCACTCCTGTTTTACTCATTCTGCTCCTCAACACCACAATTCCTGTTGGGAATCAGAGATTCGTTCAACGACTATCTGTGAGTGCCGTACTGGATCTCTTCGATGGTATCGAAATGCTCGAGATTATTCTAATGCAGATTAGCAAGAATAACTGTGTGGCATTTGATTTACCAAGAGAGTTGGAAATATGCATTATAGTTTTTGTATGCATCGGTTTTTTGCTTTCCCCGATGTCAATGTTTCAGCATAAAGTGAATAGAGGTTCCGATGAAGTTGTAACCAGAAAGAAGACTTTGATAATCCGCACGTCACTTCAAATTTTATTTGTTAATGTGGCATTTCTCGTCGTCAGGTGTATCGTGTGGGCGAACTACGATTACGACGCATCTATATTCATTACGAAAAACATTCTGTCGATAATAATCAGCGGAGTTGAAATCCTTTCAGTGTTCAATTGTTGCGGGTGTGGTGGCGATGAGATAAATGAAACTTTTAATGTATGAACAATGTTAATAGACTCCGAAGATTGACTGTTTGTAACGGTAAATCGTGACATAATCATAAAACAAAAGTAGAGTTGCTGCAGAAGGCATTAAACTGTTCATGCGAGATTCTATAGCCAACGATATACTAACGTTTACCTTCGAAATACCACGTCCAAATTTACAGATTTTTTGTACATGTTATCAAAAATCTCGGAAGCTAATATACATAACTTTTGAGCTTATAAATTAACTGTTGGCATGTAAACAATGTCTGCTTGCATGCTTAAATAATTATTAAATATGTGTTGACAAACGGAATTCAAAATACCTGAAATCGAAAGAAATTCCTGAATACTATTACAGTCGGTTTCACGTTGCTTTGGACAGAAATGTTTAGAATTTCGTTTCGCATTTGATTGGCTACTTAGTTGCTAGTATAGCCAATCAAATGCCTACTTCAATATGAACTTGTGAACCTGGAACGAACTTCTGAACATTTCCGTCAAAAGCAACCTGAAACCGACTGTAATTATAATTGCACGTGTATATACTTCAAAAATAGTTGCCAATGATCAATGTAAAGTGCATTATATTTTTAATTTTTGTCGGATTTTATCGATTTTACCAGACAGAAGAGCATTCGTGACATGTCTTACTTTATCAGCATGGAGCATAACTTTAAATTTTCGACATTCAACGAAGCAAGTAATTTATTTTATGATTTAACGTCAGGTATAGATTTGGCCAACCTCGTCTCCAGGCCGTTTGAGGACGGAAGCGAGCAGGCCCACCGAACGCCCTGGCGAAGGCTGGAATCACGTGAGAAAATATTCCAAATATATTTGGAAAATTTTCCCGCCAGATTGACCACCGGGCTTCCAGTCTATGTACGTCAGCTTATATATTTGAATGAACTGAATTCATTAAATAAGCCGTTGTACAAGTCAACACAATTTATTGTTTCTACGAGAAATCCAACATGCCAAATTAGCTCATGAAAATAACCTTAACACACTGAAATAAACAAATACACTTGCCTGGGTTGTTTGTGGTGAGTTTGCGATGATATATTGGTTACGTTTCGTGATTGCTCTAGAATATAAACTACCGGGCCGTCAATACTATTTATACGGGTTGGTCTGGAGCAATCACGAAATTCTTCAAACCAACATATCATCGCAAATTCGCCACATACAACAACCACGGCAAGTGTATTTTGTTTTTTTCAGTTCATTCAAATATATAAGCTGACGTACATACGACCGGAAGCCCGGTGGTCAATCTGGCGGGAAAATTTTCCAAATGTATTGGAATATTTCTCACGTGATTCCAGCCTTGGCCAGGGCGTTTGTCGACCTGCTCGCTTCCGTCCTCAAACGGCCTGGGACGAGGTTGAGATTTGGCGTGATTACGTGTGTGACCCTATGCTAATAAGTCATTGAAATTATAGACACCTGTACGGCACTGCTCTTTCATTTTTTGTACCTTTGCTGATACTTTAATTGCTTTTCACTTTTTTCTAAACTTTCATTTACTTATTTATAGTGCAATGTACTGTACTGTACTGTAACGTACTGTACTGTACTGTACTGTACTGTACTGTACTGTACTGTACTGTACTGTACTGTACTGTACTGTACTGTACTGTACTGTACTGTACTGTACTATATTGTACTGCACTGCGCTGCACTGCACTGCACTGCACTGTACTGTACTGTACTATATTGTACTGTACTGTACAGTACTGCACTGCACTGCACTGCACTGCACTGCACTGCACTGCACTGCACTGCACTGCACTGCACTGCACTGCACTGCACTGCACTGCACTGCACTGCACTGTACTGTACTTCGCGTCGAGCAGTATACAACTTCTCGTTCTTGTTCATGAATTCATAGATATAAATCCAGACAATACACCCCATACTTAGTTCACAGTTCGTCCCTTCCATCTTCCTCCTCCTTTTCTCCCTCTTCCCAATTTTCATGGCCGTAATCAACACCCAGGGAATCAACTTTCATACTGTACTCTACGTAAGGCCGGAGCACCGAGTCCAGGTGATTCGTCACCTCATCTACCGTTGCCATAGTTTCATCTTTGGGTGAAAACCCTCGAAATATCTATAATAACAAAATTACTTTCAGTTCTGCAACATTTCATTTCAACCGAAAAGTTTGTCGCGACTCGAGCGGGATTCAAACTGGGACCTTCTTGTCATATGGTCAAAATTGACAATAATCCGATAAAATCAGAAAATAAATATAAACAGTTCAAAAATAATACTAAAAAAAGTCCACACTAACCTGCATAGCAAACTGTTCTGTACCTCCAAGTTCCTGTGTTAAAAAAAATTCACAGTGCGTGTAAACCTAAGGAAGGAAGGGGGAGAGGAGGAAGGAAGGGAGGGATTAGGGAGGGAAGGAGGAAGGGAGGGAGGAAGGGAGGGAGGGAGGGAGGGAGGGAGGGAGGGAGGGAGGGAGGGAGGGAGGGAAGGAAGGAAGGAAGGAAGGAAGGAAGGAAGGAAGGAAGGAAGGAAGGAAGGAAGGAAGGAAGGAAGGAAGGAAGGAAGGAAGGAAGGATGGATGGATGGATGAATGGATAGATGGATGGATGGAAGGATGGATGGACGTCGACGGAAGGACGGAAGGAAGGTAGGAAGGAAGGAAGGAGGGAAGGATGGAAGGAGGGAAGGAGGGAAGGAGGGAAGGAGGGAAGGAGGAAAGGAGGGAAGGAGGGAAGGAGGGAAGGAAGGAAGGAAGGAAGGAAGGAAGGAAGGAAGGAAGGAAGGAAGGAAGGAATTAAGGAAGAAAAGAGGGAAGGAAGGCATGCATGCATGAATGAATGAATGAATGAATGAATGAATGAATGAATGAATGAATGAATGAATGAATGAATGAATGAATGAAGGAAGGAAGGAAGGAAGGAAGGAAGTAAGTAAGGAAGGAAGGAAGGAAGGAAGGAAGGAAGGAAGGAAGGAAGGAAGGAAGGAAGGAAGGAAGGAAGGAAGGAAGGAAGGAAGGAAGGAAGGAAAGGAAGCAAGGAAGGAAGGAAGGAAGGAAGGAAGGAAGGAAAAACCGAAGAACATTTAGATATCTAACCTCTGTGTAACCTTTAAGAAACTTGTTCAATATAACTCCGCTGTCTTGTTGAATTAGTTCACCGACTAATGTCCTAAAATATGCAGCAAGTTAATATATCTTATTAAAAAACAAACTTGATATAATCTCGGTAGCAGCGGATAGCTTAGCCACGTCAGCGACCATTGCATGAACTAACTTCCGTTTTCAATTTTCAATGTTTAATGTGTTACGTGTTACTGTGATGGAAAATAAAAAACTTGACTTTCGGCGAGGACATAACGTGACATACTAACCTAATGTCGGCTGACTTTACGAGTGAATATTCATAAGTGTATGTATTTGATGGTTCATAGCGCCCCGTTAGCAAGGTCACCGTTCTTAAGTCATTTTTACTCAACGAAGCAATATCCTCACTTGTTATGGACGTTGTATTCTCCTTTGAAATAAACCTAAAAATCTGACAGAAAAACAGGACTTCTGTAGCAAAGATTATAAATCAACACGACACAGGCGCCTGAAAGTGTTTATGAAACGAAAATTAAGTTTGTCTTATTTGAAATGACAGAGTAACATCTTTTGCTGTTTTTCGTTTCCTTGCTTCGTTGTTGAGATATTTCAGTTCGCTATTATTAAACGGAATCAGTTAACGTTGAAAATGTATATTTTTGTTGTTGTAAGGGAAACACACACACACAAACACACACACATGATTCCGTCTTATAATAGAAAAGATATATAACCTTTCCTGGTAAGTCATTATGCACGTTGTGACGTCCCTGGTTAGTTTCGCTTATAAAACAAACTGTGATATTTTATAAACAAAGCAAGGAAACACGAAATATAGCAAAAGATGTTACTTTGTCATTTGAAAGTACTTTCAAATAAGACAAACTTAATTTACGTTTCATAAGCACTTTAAGGCTATGTTTACATGGTACCGTACTAATTCGAGACAGGTTCCGAATTCGTCTGGTGCCGTGTAAACGGGGTCTAAAAGTGTTTATGCTGGTTACACGTAGATTAAAGTCAAGAAAAACATCGATCATTATAAATACAATTTAAATACCTTTCTTGCTATAGCCTCGCTGTTACTAGTTCCATACAAAATCTCCTAAGAAGGCAAAAGACCTCGGCATTGCATTTTCAAAAATGTATATATTTTTCTAGACTCAAAATTTTCCTTCATGAAACATCCTATAAAACATGTAGTTTAATCAAATGAAATGCTAAATATTACTTGTATGCCGCAGTTCCCTCGCAGAACAAAATGAGAACGTTTCTTTCTCAACATAAAAAGTGATGATTGTTTATCATACCATAACTAATGACGTGATTTCTGTAAGAGTTAATCTGCGTTCATCATTCAACCATTCTTTTAGTAAGTCTCTGTAAACATAACAGAAAATAATGGAATAAGAGTTAACACTATATATATACTCCCTTCAGATTCTACTACACTGCACTGCACTGCACTGCACTGCACTGCACTACACTACACTGCACTATTGATTTTTATTACAATTTAAAATTTACAGGTGATGGGTCTTGATTAAGTCATTCGAGATACCAATAAGTGCCATTAATGGTCATACAGTATAGATAATTATATACATGAAGTACTTTATACAATAAATTAATAGGTTTGGAGAAGTTCACTGTGCACTGCACTGCACTGCACTGCACTGCACTGCACTGCACTGACACCGCAGCCTGTGTGCGGTAAAGCTTCCTCCACACCACACCAACCACACCATACTACACCACATCACACACTCCACTACCCTACACCACACTATACCACATAACACACACACTCCACCACACCACATTTCATTACACCACACTACACACACACTACACTGCAATATTGTCACGCTATAGTAAATACCTTACAACTTCCAGTTCTACGTTTCCCATTGTCATGTTGCCATAACCAAGATACTGCCAGTCGACGTCAAATTGAGACAGCGGAACATAGTTCAATGAAGATGAATGACAACCAGAACTGTCGTAATCGTTCATATCGTCAAAACGTGAAAAAAGAATTGCTACTGCAATATTCTGAGTGCCAAATGAGTTGACCTGATGGTAATAACCTGTAGCCATGATTAGTATTAATATAACTATAATTATTATTAATTATTAACCGAGTGTGAGGTTTGCCTCAGTATAAAAAATAAACAAACAAACAGATAAATAGATAAATAAAAAAATACGTATATATACAAACAAAGAAACCAAACAAACAAACAAACAAACAAACAAACAAACAAGTAAATAATTAAACAAACAAACAAACAAATAAGTAAACAAACAAACAAACAAACAAACAAATAAACAAACAAACAAACAAACAAACAAACAAATAAATAAACAAACAAACAAACAGACAAACAGACAAACAAACAAACAAACAAACAAACAAACAAACAAACAAACAAACAAACAAACAAACAAACAAACAAACAAGTAAATAAGTAAACAAACAAACAAACAAACAAACAAACAAACAAACAAACAAACAAACAAACAGACAAACAAACAGACAGAAAGACGGACAGACAGACAGACAGACAGACAGACAGACAGACAGACAGACAGACAGACAGACAGACAGACAAACAAACAGACGAACGAACGAACGAACGAACGAACGAACGAACGAACGAACGAACGAACGAACGAACGAACGAACGAACGAACGAACGAACGAACGAACGAACGAACGAACGAACGAACGAACGAACGAACGAACGAACGAACGAACGAACGAACGAACGAACGAACGAACAAACAAACAAACAAACAAACAAACAAACAAACAAACAAACAAACAAACAAACAAACGAACGAACGAACGAACGAACGAAGGAACAAAGAAATAAAAAACATACAAATAAACATCTTTCAACAATTTATTCTGTCTTACTTTTCGGTAGAAACAAACAATCCCCGGCATTAATTTCAACATATGACCAAGGAACATTGATGATTTTCGGATATTTTATCAAATCCACAGCATTTACATCAATCAAAGAAAACCCGCCAATTTCTTGTTCAGGCTCCCAGGCTTTGTAGATCATAGACTCATACTTGTACTCAATCATTTTCCATTGTTTAGTGCCATTATAAAGACAATTAATGGCATTGAATGCATCCTATATAGTATTACGCAAAATAGACTTATTATTTACAGCAAATCTCTATTACAGCCTAGCTACTATAATTATATTCGTCATCTACATTGCACTAATTACATCATATGTATACAGTACGTACAACTTATCCTATCACTTTAACTAAATCTCATATGCAAACGTTACCACTTAGGAGCACATATGACTATGAATTTGCAACCTTAGCTCTCCATCTGAGCCTCAGTGGCTCAATGGTTAGAGCGTCTAACTGGTCATTAACAGGTTGCAGCTTCGCACCCTGTCTGGGGCTCAGAAACATTTTCTGAGTATTTGAGCTTGACGAACGTCCAACAAACGCCTGTTATCACCTCTGTTTGTCTGTTCGTCCGTCCGTCCGTCCGTCCGTCCGTCCGTCCGTCTGTCTGTCTGTCTGCCCATTTGTCCATCTGTCTTCTGTCTGCCCGTTTGTCCATCTGTCTTTCTGTCTTTCTGTCTGTCTGCTTGTCTGTCTGTCTGTCTGTCTGTCTGTCTGTCTGTCTGTCTGTCTGTCTGTCTGTCTGTCTGTCTGTCTGTCTGTGTGTGTGTGTTTGTGTGTGCGTGTGTGTGTGTGTCTGTCTGTCTGTCTGTCTGTCTGTCTGTCTGTCTGTCTGTCTGTCTGTCTGTCTGTCTGTCTGTCTGTCTGTCTGTCTGTCTGTCTGTCTGTCTGTCTGTCTGTCTGTCTGTCTGTCTGTGTGTGTGTGTGCGTGTGTCTGTCTGTCTGTCTGTCTGTCTGTCTGTCTGTCTGTCTGTCTGTCTGTCTGTCTGTCTGTCTGTCTGTCTGTCTGTCTGTCTGTCTGTCTGTCTGTCTGTCTGTCTGTCTGTCTGTCTGTCTGTCTGTGTCCGTCTGCCTGTCTGTTTGCCTGTCTGTTTGCCAGAATATCTCACAAAATACTGCACAGGTTTTCATAAGATTATTAGTCATTCAGCCTGGTTAGTGGGAGGACATATTTTTACTTTAAACATCTCCAGATAACAATACAATTACACACTGTCAGAGGAACAGTGTATGCAGTCACTGAATGCCCTCTTGTTTAAGAATGATTCTACTTAATGTACCTTGTGTAAAATACTTTGACTCCCACCACCACTCATCCATAGATCAACTTCAACCAGTCGATTAGCAAATGCTCCACAAGTCAAACACGACTGCACACTAATATCAGGCCACATTGGGGTTGGGAGTTCCGAAACAATGTAGTTCTTTGTGCCATGGTAATGATCAATAAAATTTTCTACACAAAAATCAGAGAAAAAGTTCATACTTGTACCTGTAGACTTTCAATCAACTTCAATGTTTTAATGGCATTCTATTCACAGGTACTTGGGGGGAAATGTTTTATGCAAATTTACTGCCCTCACCTCAACAGAATAGAGCTCTCAAATTGCAGGAAACGCCTTTACAGAGGCTCAAGGATTCCAGAATTTTTCTGGGGAAGCATGCTCAAATTTATATTCTTCAAGGACTATATAATTATTAAATAATTATATTCCAAGGTGTCACACCAGAAGTCATGAGTAAGTTATGTTCAGCCTCCCCCCACCTCCAGTCCACACAAAATTTTGTCCATCATAGTCTTGTAAATGATCTTGAACATATAGTACAATGATTTGTGTAATTTGTCTCAAAACAATTTTGTATATGCCATTCGTGTTACAAGAGCAGTTGCATGAAAAATTCGGGGGGGAAGTACTCTTGTATATAAGGGGTATGGGTATGTGCCACTGTATGGGGTATGGGTTTTGAGCTCTGGGGTCTGGTATAGGGTATACGAATTGTCTATTTTGGTCAGAAATAGGGTGCATATTTTTGTCTGAGAGAGGGGTATGGATATCAATATGACACCAGTGCTGGGATAGGCAATTGATTTTTTTTAGTTTAAGTTTGGGATAAGGTGTGAAAATCAGCTTTTTAGGTCTGGGATAGGGTCAGAATTTTGAGGTCACGGTGGCATACCCCTACCCAAAAATTGCCAGAGTACCCCCCCCCCCAAGGAAAAATTGGAATGTGTAACTCTACCAAGAGTCTGATCATGAACAGTAACTTTGTTACGTTCAAAAAACGTTTAAGCCAGAGTAGCGTTAAACTATGTTTGTATCAGGATATATTGTAACCGTATATATTAAGAGCATTTATTATATAAAATAGAGTGTTTTACTGTTTTATTGATGTTTCCGCCACTAATAAAAATGATAATCTCACATGTGTGATTATTTATGATAATCTCACATGTGTGATTATTTATGATAATCTCACATGTGTGATTATTTATGATAATCCCTCAGGTGTCGATTATTGTGAAACGTATTAGAGTTTAGTGCTCTATTTTTGTGGGGCAATAGGACTATTTTTTATATAATAAACAGAACAATACATGAACGCTTGGAAATATGAAATTTATTTCTCGTGTTGACCAAGATATCTCACTCGTTTGCTTTGCTCACTCGTGAGATATCCTAGTCAACACTCGAAATAAATTTCATATTTCCGCACATCCATGTATTATTCTCTGTATATATCTTTTATATATGAAATAAGATAAAAAAAACGTAATGAAACGTCACAACCATGTTTGCATAGCCTGATATAACCATCCAATCACGTAAGTAGCAATTATTTAAGCAATGTTTTATTATTCAGTTATGAAATGTAGAATAAGCAATTTATATCTTTATAATTAAATTAAGTAATTATTTTTTATACAAATACAATATTTTATTATTTTATAGAATAATAAGCAATTATTTAATAAATAGATTCAGGCCTACGCTAAACGCCGCACAATAGACGAATTTAATTCCGACGAATTTAATTCGAATTAACTTCGTCTGTAATGCGACATAAGTGCGACGTCGAGTTAAACGTCGAATTTCAGTCGAATTTAATTGTTTTTACTGGGACACTTTGAGCCTGAAAAAATGGCGCCGAATTGTCAGACAGAGGAGAACCATTTAACCAGACACAGTGCTACAAGCGGTGCCCTGTGGCGTTCAAAACATCGCTTTAAAAATGTCCCGTCAAAAATGTCGCTTGCTATTGATTCCTAACGAACGAACGAACGAACGAACGAAGGAACGAAGGAACGAAGGAACGAAGGAACGAAGGAACGAACGAACGAACGAACGAACGAACGAACGAACGAACGAACGAACGAACGAACGAACGAACGAACGATGTCACACACAGAATATAAAGCGCTTTGAAAGTTAGCTGCGCCCGCAAGCTAACTTTCAGGGCACCGCAATTGGACGCGACGATAATTCGTCTTGGATCTCGAACACGCATTACAGTCGCATTATCCGTCTTGACTCAGACGAATTTAATTGCCGAGACGAAATTTAATTCGTGTGTCGAATTTAATCGAGTTATACGTCAACAGTATTGTGGAATCAAATTCAAACAATTAAATTCGTCTGGATTAAGGGGCCGATTAGCCCGATTAGAAAAACTGTGATTTAAGTACGACTTTACGAATAAATGTGTGTTAATAAGATTAAGGTAAGAATTTCACTCCTTCCCAGTTGGAGTTACCCTAGCCAACACCGTACCGTCTGATAATCAGGCTAGAGTTACCCGGGCTGGGCTAGAATTTCGACCCGGGCTGAACGTCTCCATGTAATCGGTACATAAATTCGTCTATTGTGTGACGTTTAGTGCAAGCCCTACCAACCATTAGCCTCCTTCGCAGACGTTCTTTGCGGGCCTCGATATTTTCTCTAAATTCATATGAAAGGGAAGGGTTGGTGTGGTATATTTATAATTATAGTGAAGATGGAGTATTTATATAGGACCTATACAAAGAACGCCTGTAAATGAGACTACTGCGACGGATTCGTTGGACTACGAATGGAAATCTGAATCGGCGAATCCGATACCATGCATCTCATGCATCTACAGCTGTAGACCTTGAGGCTTGAGCTGACCGTTTTAACCAATATTAATTTCAAAGACTATTGCTTATACGGTTTAGTAAAAATTTTGCGTGAATAGAATCAATAAGATGATGTTGTAACTGTGAATCGCGATATGAATGCATGTGCATAAAATAAAGTTAAAAACGTCACTGGAATATATGAAGCTGGCCAGACATCCGTTTTGTTTCCATTATTGATTAATCTACCAATAAATTGTTTGCATATGAGCATATCAACGTAACATTCAACATAAAATTGCTGCTGCGCTTAAACTTTTGATATACATGATTACTAAGAAAGCGAAAAAGTGGGCAATTCTTTCGTATTAACCAAGGGTACGGTCTGGGTACGAGATTGGTATTAACCGCTGGGATTTAAGAAATGTGCGACGGCGCACATTCGCACCGGAAGTGAGATTTCAGGGATATTGCATACATATTAAATAACGGATAATGGTAATGAGCCGCCCACCCACGTGCAATTCTCAGGAAGGGGTGGACGGGAAGATACATTTCGCCGACACTTGTAGCTCTTTTAAAGCTTTTCGCACAGATTTATTTACACGACCAGCAAGAACATATTCATAATACCATTCTTCGTAAATTTTGTAAAGCTCTGAGCTATAGTAAGAGAAATATTAGCTTTCAAGTAAACTAATTTGGGCAGTCGCTTCAGACACTATAAGACACCTTAGCTTTGAGCTTTTGTTTCCAATCTTAAATTTCTCTTACGCTCTACACTGACTTTCACGCTTATTTGTTTGCATAGGCAGCAAGAACATAGTCAAAACAGTATTCTTCGTAAATCTCGTGAAGTTCTAGGCTAAACGTTTCAAAATACTAGCTTTCGACTAAACAAATTACACATAACAATGGCAGCCCAGGACGGCTTTATTGAGCACGACAATGGTGTAATTTCATTGGTCCATGTATACAAAAGGAACGATGTGTTGCTCGTTTTTTGAGCAGGCGTTAGTGGGGGACGAAAATATCGAGGCCCGCCAAGAACGCCTGCGAAGGAGGCTATACAACCATTTGCGTTCAAGCGTTTAGCGAATAATAACTTTTTTTTTCGAGTTTTGAAACAAACGTTGTCCAATGACAACTATACGTTTGACAGATGAAATCAATAACGAATCCCTAGCGAGTGTAACTTTAAGGCCTGGCCAAACGCTTTCAACATCGCATTCAACATTGTTGAACGATGTTGAATAATGTTGAAAGCACGAGTGGCCAAATGAATTCAACATCGTTCAACATTCATGAATGACAATTAATTGAACGCGGGCTACCACAAAAGCTGGAATCGACAATATCCCGCATGGCGCATGTCTCTGTTCAACAAAGTTGAATGAAATGTGACCGAATGCGTTCAACACCGCTTTCAACATTTTGAGAATAGAAATGTTGAACGCGTGTTGAACGAAAATTTGAACATGTTCAAATTTCGTTCAACATCATTCAACACCATTCAACAACGTTCAACATCATTCAAAAGGGGTGGCCAAACGCTTTCAACATGTTGAATTCAACAATGTTGAACGATGTTGAATGAAATATTGAAAGCGTTTTGGCCAGGCCTTACGTCAAGGTTAACGTCCTTAATTGCTGCCGAGCATCAGCGAGGCAGCACACTATTCTTGGCGTTCGTCTTGGGTTAGCTGTGTCTTTACTCGTGCCCAGTCCATTTCCCGAGCTATGAACTTGGTTGAGATGTATGGATGTCTGAATGTACACACGGATTCACATATTACGCAATCGCATCGCGAATGATTCCTAGCCTGCGTACAGGCGCTCATACAGCGTATTCAAACCAGTGATTCAAATGATTCAAACAGGAAGATTATACAAAAGTAAATAATCTGAATTTAATAGCAGTTCAAATCTCGCCACCACCGCCAGGGGATTTTCTGAACAAGCTGACCATTGATTAAATTCAAGCTGAATTGCAGCGTTAAAAGATTTTCGTGTGAAGGTAAAAGACAACTACGTTTAATACAAAATCTAAATCCAGTTTAAAAGTTTAATATGGTTGACCAATTTAAAAAGATTTTACAGCTGTTCACCACTTCGTTTAGGCCTTAGGGATTGTACAATATCGTAAAGGTATTATTATCAGTGGCGGACACTAGGGGGGAAGATTGCCCCCCCAATAATTTTAGCTGAAGCTTTCATTTTGAAAAGTGGAAGCACAAGAAAGTTTTCATTTCAAGAAGTGGAAGCACTACTTATTAGTTATTACAATAACAACAGCAGCAAAATGGCGTGTTTTAATAAAAACAAGCGAAAGTATTCTAATCCCACAAAAGTGTTATGAAGTAAGTTTGGATAAAGAAATTTCTAAATTTCATCTAGAATATTTTCTCTGAAATATTTTTTTTTTATACTTAGCATGTGATTTATAACAAAATGCACCATTAAAATAGTGTTTTGAAAACCTAAATTTTTTTACAAAATGTGTTCTCAGAATGCTGCAAATGCCATTTCAGAGATCCAATTTTTTTCTGGTGGGCATGCCCCTGCACCCCCCTAGATGGCTCATGCCTTCGGCACTTGCCCCCCAAATATTTCGTCAAGTGTCCACCACTGATTATTATTTCTCTGGATTTACGGAACGACTTATTTTTTGGGGGCCCTGGAAATTTTGTACCCTGGGCATTTGCCCATTGGTTATTAAATGTGGCCCTGCTGAGTAGTCAACATAGACTCAACTTGACCTCGTCAGTTAAACTGTAGCAAGATGAAATCTTTATAGTGTTAATTTTGCTTAAATCCCATCACAAATTCATCACAAGTTCAACGTATGAAGACAATGTCAAATCTATAAAGTCCAACTCGGTTCAAATCTATGAGAGCATCATGGATTATCCAACACAAGAATGGCGTGGATTCATACGATGGTTAAACGAGGCCAGTTCTATTGACTAGCACCATTTTTATTTAATTGACTTTATGTACTTCATATAAGGTAATTAATCACATAAAGATCTGACAAATAATACCCTGGATGCCATAGATTCATTTGTATTCTATTCATGCATGGGTTAAATAATTTATATTGGGGTTGGCAAACTTGGGTGGAGTGGCAAACTTGGGTGGAGTGGACAAACTTGGGTGGTGTGGGTAAACTCGGGTGGAGTGGACAAACTTGGGTGGAGTGGACAAACTCGGGTGGAGTGGGTAAACTTGGGTGGAGTGAGCAAACTCGGGTGGAGTGGGCAAAATTGGGTGGAGTGGGAATACTCCGGTGGAGTGGACAAACTCCAGTGGAGTGTATAAACTCAGGTGGAGTGTGCAAACTCATGTGGAGTGGGCAAATTTGGGTGGAGTGGACAAACTCGGGTGGAGTGGGCAAACTCAGGTGAAGTGGGCAAACACTCAGGTGGAGTGGGCAAACTCAGGTGAAGTGGGCAAACTCAGGTGGGCTTGGTAAACTCGGGTGGTGTTACTGGAGTGGGCAAGAGGGTGTTACTTGAGCCACAGACTGCACAGAGTTGCCTGTGGAGTACGCTCAAGGTTTTAATTTATAATATAATTTAATTTAATCCATTTTCACTGCGTACAAATGTTAACAAATAAAAATAAATAAATAATAAATAAATAAATAAATAAATAAGTAATAAATAAAGAATTAGATAAATGCAGTGGGGAAGGACCAGAAAGGAAGAAAGGAACCATACTAGCTAGTCCACCCTGAATAATAACAAAATAAAATTAAAAAAAAAAAAGATAATAAAATAAAATAAATACATGTAAATAAAATTAAAAAAACCCCAACAAATTATACATACTCTAAATTGTCCAATTTACATGTGGCCTATTGGGGTCGAAAATCTTAGTCTTATAATCTGTTTACAATTTCTGGTAAACGACGAAGGAGTAGAATTCGAAGTTCTTAAGTCCTGTGGTAGTTTGTTCTATAAGTACAGTAGGGTATTCTAATAAAATATGTTGTTTTAAAGTAAACCGCGTGGCATGCCGTTTTTATGAGGCAGCACTTCACTTGCGATAGTAACTTCTAGTACAATAGAATTTTCCTCACACAACAAAGAAAATGAATAATTTTTAGTCCCAAGAGTAATCTTAACGCCGTTCCCATTCTACATACAACCTTATTCAGATCATTTTCACGTCTTCAGGACGACGTTAACTCGTGGAACGGAGAAACCTGTTAGCCGAGTTTGACTTCAATTGCAAACTATATGCAACGAAATCCTTTTAGAACTTTAATTTATAAGCTTTTGGATATCGAAAAACAAACTTTAAGTATTCAGTACTACGTAAATGATTCGTGGTTTCTGTTAGATACTGAACTTTACATTGCCGCCGTCGTCCTAGCTTGCTTAAGTTCCCTAGTTTCTCACGGGCCACGGCAACATGGAATACAAATAAATGCGTTCGGCAGGTCATATCGAAGTGAACAATCCTTATCAGACGATCTGCGTGGGCTGATCATTCCAATTCTCACAATTAAGCCAAAGAAAAGTGTATTCCAAGCAAACGCGCTGCGGTCTGAAACGAACGTCACGATATCGGCTATTCGTTATTGATTTGATCTGTCAAACGTATAGTTGTCATTGGACAACGTTTGTTTCAAAACTCGAAAACAACTTGTTAACTCGTCTGATAAGGATAGTTCACTTCGATATGACCTGCCGAACGCATTTATTTTGTATTCCATGTTGCCGTGGCCCGTGAGAAACTAGGGAACTTAAGCAAACTAGGACGATGGCGGCAATGTAAAGTTCAGTATCTAACAGAAACCATTCACCGCTGTAGTTAAGCCCGGTTGAACGGGGTTAGTACTTGGATGGGTGACCGTCTGGGAATGACCCCATTCTCGAACTTGAATTTCATGTGAGTAGAGTTTAGTTGGTCTCTCCTGTGCTTCGAGGGTTTTTCGCAGGGTTCTGCGGTTTTCCTCCCTCCGTAAAATCAACACTTAGGTCTTAGCTTATGTCGTACACTTTTAACATGAGCCTCTGGCTCGGATGATTGGGCGACCACATCCTGTGCTTGCGACGTTAAATAAATCATTACTCATTACTCATTCGCTACGCTAAACGCTTGAATGCATTTGCGTATTATTTACCTATTGTATCACGACCAAGTCCTTTGGCACCGATTGGCATTCGACTCGATTTCTCCAACTTTCCTTCCAATCGCACTTCAAGCTTACCGTAGATTTTCTTTAAATATTCATCAGTCCATAAATGAAAAGCTCTAGACTGCCTAGCGGCGCCACGAAACACAACAGGTTTCGAAACCTTGACGTACTTATTCCAGAAATCTAAAGGATGTGGAATATCTGACCTTTCTTCGACAGCTTCCTGAAGACGATGAGAGCCAAGTGGTTGAAGATGACCTTTGGGAGTTACAGTAGCGAAATACTGTTTGAAATATAATAATTTAAATAAAACAAGAAGTCGAAGTAGACCTGAAACCAACATGTACATGATCCTTTACATTTCTTTGTTGTTGATCAGTCATCACTTGACTGTGACTTTTATTACGGTCCAACAGTCTACGGAACACGGAACGGAACGGAACGCAACGAAACAGAACGGAACGGAACCATAACGGAACTTGTCGTCGCAATTTTACGGAACGGAACGGAACGACACTTTTTACTGCCAGTAATGATATCATAACCCAATAATACTGCAGGATATCTATCAAATAAAGAAACTTTACATAAATAAACAAATCACTGAAAACTGCAAATCGCCAAAACGTCTATAAAACAGTGTTTAGAACTATCTGTTGACCAACCTCGTACCCAGGATCTTATCTCCGAGAAGAAAACGCCGACCGGAAAAAATGACACTTTAGCTATTTATAGCAACAAGAACTAAAAATAGATTAACTGCGTGGGAAAAGGACTGGAACAGAAAAATTGTTGTTTAGACAAAAAGTCAAAACCACAACAAACGTTTACATTTTATCAGTTTTCAGAATTTTATATCGTGTCAGGTAAATTCATAAACCGTTCTTCTTTCTTAGATATCAACAAGCCACTTTCCAACCCTTGTTTCACCGTGAATAAATTATATTGTCACCAATGTCACTTTCCCCCAGCCTAGACATTAGGCCCACTATTCTCGCGAGGACTTGCATTCGCAAAGGACTGGAACCTAGCAAGAAGTAGAAGGCCTAGCCGAATTGCCAACAATCTCAAAAGTGCCCTAAAACGGCCCATGTTAAAGATAGCGACATACAGTGATATCACACGATGATTCTCACAATTTCGTTAATTTCAGTTAGTCTCTATTATAAAAACAAGTAAGTTATGAAACCTAAATAACCTATTGATTACATTTTTCCGGAGGGTTGTGGTTAGGTTTAGGTTCACCGGGGGTTTTGGTTAGGTTTAGGGTTTCCGGGGGGGTTAGGGTTAGGTTGGGGTGGTGGGTTGGGAATTAGTTTTTTAAAATTAACGATTATTGGTAATTCTAGGGATTTCACACTTACTGATTATTGGTAATTCTAGGTAGGAGGATATGCTGTCGACTAGGCCTTCTATTTTGTCGTTGGGTTCCAGACCGCTACAGGCAAGCGAGCCCCCTCGCCGAGATCAGACTAGTTCCTAGTCCTCTTTTCTCTCGAACGTTGATTTTGGTGACGTCACAGAATAGGCATCGAGCGAGAGGACTAGCGGAAAATGTTCATCTTTATCTATCATCACATGAATCCTGCTGGAGCTCGGATTCTTTAATCTTTATGAACGAGGGCACTTAAACAAACTTCTTCTTGAGAGCAGACAGCAAACGAGTAGGTTTCTTTGTTTTACATTACGTTAAAAGGTTGTTACATACGAGGATTTATAAAGTAGTGTTCGGCGTGGGAAGTGATTGTGTTGAAACACATTTATACAAATCGAAATATGCTATTTTAACGTTTCGGCAGTAGACCAACCTTGCTATATGATGTTATAAAGAATTGTGCAGACCGACGTGAGTGTTATCTGCCTTGGTTTTCCGCCAAACGGCGTTTGGTGCCTGTATAAGTTGGGGCCAGTTTTGGGGCCAGATTTGGGGCCAAGCAAAACATTTTATTCCAGGCCTCTCACAATTCGGTCTGCCGCTCGACGTTAAAAAGAGAGGCCTGGGAACCAGGCTGCGCCGAGATATACATAGAAGGCCTAGTGTCTAGGCTGACTTTCCCCGTAACAATTTTCCAGCCAATATAATAGATGGCGTTTTATGCTCATTTTGGTAACCGAAAAAAATGTAATCCATTTAGTGACTCTTTTGAAAACAACAAATTATGCATAAGTTGTTCCGTTGTATATTTGCACGCACCCTGTGAGCAGACCCTTATAAATACTCGCTGCTAGCAACTCGTAAAATAAGGCTCTGCCGAAATCAAGTCGAATCTTTCAAGTCGCCGCAGTCCAAACTTCTGGACTAGTCAATCTCGTTTTCTTCCGTCAAACCGGTTTTTAGGTCGCACGCATTGAATTTAGGGGGAAACCGACTGCCAAATCTGAGCCCGTTGTACTGTATTTGTCGGGAAAGTCGGCTTGTTCAGGTCTCCAACGAAACGCGACGTTCGAAGGCTAAATATAAACTTTTGATATTCTCACAAAATCACGGTTGTTTTAGCTCTTGAATAGTTGCTCGTGCTTTCTCACTTACGAATGTAAAGTATTGAACGAAATCTACTATAGTCTCTCCTTAGTCCTTTTCCCACGCGGTCTACCTAAAAATAACGTCTTGTTCTAATAATATCTGCAAACTGCACCACATATATTTATTAATAATATATATACATATATATTTATTATATATATAAGTTATTATTATATTATATATTATATATTATATTATATATTTATTATATATATAAGTATTTCAATGCACAACATTCTCGTCCCCAGAAGTCACGATCCTTTTGGCAGCCAAAAAGATCGTGACCTCTGGGAACGAGAATGAATCTATAGACTATAGAGTTCGCTGGAATGAATATAATTGTACAATCGCTCTCGTCACTCGATTAAGTTAATATTAAGCGGAAGCGGGTTGACAATGTTTCTCGCGCATGTTCGACAGAGACTCGACTCGGCAGAGCTTTATTTTACGAGTTGCTAGCAGCGAGTATTTATAAGGGTCTGCTCGCAGAGTTATCTAGCAAAAAACCGGGGGGCATGTATACTAACTAGTCTATTCGTAACATACTAGTACTACAATTACATTATATTTGTCAAATAAAAAGATAATCAGAGTTATCTCTCGGAAATTCACCTGAACTTAAAAAAACCCAACAGATTCCTGATCGTTACAGCATCAAATCCGACTTATCAACATTGCAAACATTAGCAGCGTTCCGTAAAATAATGCGACGACAAGTTCCGTTCCGTTCCGTGGTTCCGTTCCGTAAAAATATGTTGGGCCGCGCATTACCAATTCTGAGGCCTGAACGTCGACGCTGGATCTAGAACATGCTGGCTCAGGCATTAGATCGCATAGTACGCATACCTCCACAGTTCACACCGCTAGCTCGCATCTCATTATTATTAATTTGTTATTTTTATCTGATAGCTCTAAGTTTTGGTCACATGATTATCTTTCTCATATAAACTCGTTTTTTGTTTACACTCGTTACGTTTCTCTCTGACGAAGGGCCTTCGCTCGAAACCTTAGAAATCTACGTTCAATAATTTCGCCAGTACTCATATTTACATTATTTTGATCTGCATTTCAACACTGCCTACACACCTACGCAGCACACTACTTTTATTTCACGCACCATAGTTAATAGAACATGTACATGGTTTGGAAGCTTTATTGTCTTTCAACATGAAGCATGGTCATGTTGAACTGACAATGGAGTTCCTTATATGGAAGTAAATTCTATGGACACGTGACGATGAAGCAACTCACTAATTAAACCCGATCGAGGTATATAACCACCGACGACATGTTACAGCTGATTTCCTTTTTGTTTTCCTCGTGAATTGTCGAGTTTTTTAAGTTATATTGATCTTCAACCACGTACCCAGGGAATTTTGCCTCCACGTTGATCGAGAGATCAGCGAAATTGCCCTGGCATCGGCTGGTCTCGTGACACCCACAATTTTGGGGTGTTTTGGCACGAACATTTATGCGGTCGTTGTGTTTTCTTTTTGTATAATACGTATAAATGAATAAAAAATGAGAAATATTTAACGCTCTGCCGAATTACTCATGTGAACCTCCTTTATAATAAAAGTAACTGGCTAGCATTATTCATCATGATACTCCCCACGATTATGTCATAAACGTCATGAACAAAACATATATCTAACGTTGTTCTTGACTTTAACCAAAGCTATCGTTTTCATTCATTATTTAGGGTAAATTTTACAGAGTGGATCTATTGCTATTCAAATTTTTATGAATAAATTATACTCTATCTGAATTAATATAGAATAGGTCGATAAGGATATATAGAAATTTTTTGATACATTTAGACGAGTTTTGAACGCGCTGTAAGGACTTAAGACTCGGTATGAGTGAACTACTTTATCTGCTTTTCACAGTTCGCTGCAACTACTCAATGATTTCAGCTGGCGGGAAGGTTCTCCAAATATATTGGAGTATTTTGTCACGTGATCTTCAGCTTTGTCCGGGAGCTCTCGGACAGTAGGAAAAGTCTGGGACCGAGTAGTTTTACATCCAAGATGGCAACCTGCAAATGGTTACCCGATTTTGGCCCCAATAGACTGATTGCAAAACTCCCTGGAAGCGAGGCTTTAATTTTCGGTGGTTACCGTTTCCAGTAGGGCCTGATACACGTTAGTTTATTGGTCATTATTATTGGTGTGTTATAACAACGGCCAATAAAGTAACGTGCATCGGGCCTTAACTACGGTAACCACCGAAAAGCCTCGCTTCCAGGGAGTTTTGCAATCGGTCTATGCCCCCTCTAGTTTTATTTATGATCTCTATGGTTGGGCTATCATCCATTATAGTAACTAGCCGCTGGCATCAATGACTTTGGTTTCAGTTTGGTTTTCCCTCCCGAGTTAGCTGACTGGCCTAGCGATTGTTCTGCCAATCCCACAATGCAATTGTAGCTATAAATCGTTACACCCGTAAGAATGTTGCTGGGTAGCATTGCGCCATAATATACAGAGACGGAGCTAATAGTAAGCACTGTATTCTGTATTTCTCAATGGCTCGTTCAAAGCTTCTTATTATAGTGGGAGTCTTTACCTTATTTGCTCTTTTCGTTACACAAGTAGTGATCTTGTCGGTGATAATGGCTCAACATAAAAGCAAGTATTGGTGGTTCTCCGCGGCATATATACCGTCCATTGCTCTGGCGGTCTATTTCTTTCGCAAATATTTTTCTTCAGGTGCCGAAGACGATGAAACGGTCCGTTACGTCTGGGCTATATGGTTACTGTACATTGTGCCATTTGTGATAATAGTTGCCGTTATTTTTTCCACCGTGGTCGAAAACCTGAGCTATTCCGACGATCTTGGACCAAACGCTTTAAGAACGATGCTCTGTTTTGCGCCAGCGTCACTCATCCTTCTTCTGAGCACCACAATTTCACCAGAACATTGGAAGTTTATTTTGACTCTCTCCGTGACTGCTGCTTTAGACCTGTTCGACGGCATTGAAATGTTGGAAATAATTCTACTAAAAGAGAAAGGCAGCCTTAAACTCAACGACGGCACGAAGGGAGCCATTATTGCCTTCGCTTGTCTCAACTTCATAGTTTCACCGCTATCTTTGTGGCGATACAAGATTACTGAAGACGGTGATATCAAGGAAAGAAGGAAAACGTCTCTCATTCGAGCGTTCATTCAAATGCTGCTTATCAATTTACCTTTTCTTGTAATCAGAATCTATGTGTGGGTTGACCAAAGCTACGAGTCTTCCGTATTTATAACAAAGAACATAATTTCACTTGTCGTTGGTATGCTGGAAGTTGGTGTTTTGCTTGGCTGCTTTAAATGTGGACCTGGACAATAAAAACCTATAAAAGCACGCATGGCAGCATGACTCAACAGATTACAAGTATTTTGTAAAGAATTTATATAGAAAGAATTTAGAACTGAATACACATGTAGTTCTCAGAAGAGTTTGGTTCCTCGAAAACTGAAACCGGAAACATTCATATAAAATTACTAAAAGAAACTGCTTCGCTTCTTTTTATAATTCGCTATGGTTGCCTAAATATAGGAAATCATTGTTTTACCATTTATAACTGCTCAGATAAATATTGGAACTATATTGCATATTATTACACTCTAAAAATTAAAGATGTTTAAAAATTCCTCATTGACAATAAATATATTGTGATTGCAAGGCAACAACACAGCACAACACACCGTTCCCATGTTTTTCAGTTTTAGCAGGTTCCACCCCGCCCCCGTTTGGAACACCTGCTACGCATTCTCCTCCCCAGAGTCCACGATCCTTTTGGTCAGCACCAAAAATTGGAACGTCCCCGATTTCAAGTGCGCATTTTGCAGACATCCGGTGTTTCTGCGCAGTCTTCACTTATCGAGTTCTGACACCGCAGAATACAATTGCATCCTCGTGGCAGCTAACAGAAGCCATGATGTTCAAGTTACGTTTGCATTTCTAAATGGTAATAAATGTCATAAATGGCTTCGTCATGCAATTGTCAACCTGGCAAATGAAGCGTCGAAGATTGTAGAAACTTTGTTGAACTTTTGACTGGAGATTTATCAAACTTGGAGAATCAAATTTAAGGGCATATTACAATTTTTTTATACATTTAGAAGACTGGAAGAACTTAGGACTCGGTATGAGTAAACTACTTTATCTGCTTTTCACAGTTCGCTGCAACTACTCAATGATTCCAATTGGGGGAAATGTTCTCCAAATATATTGGAGTATTTTGTCACGTGATCTTCAGCTTTGTCCGAGAGCTCTCGGACAGTAGGAAAAGTCCGGAACCGAGTAATTTTACATCCAGGTTTGCAATTTTGTCCCCAAATTGATCCAAGATGGCAACCTGCAAATGGTTACCCGATTTTGGCCCCAATAGACCGATTGCAAAACTACCTGGAAGCGAGGCTTTTCGGTGGTTACCGTTTCTAGGGCCCTATACAAGTTAGTTTATTGGCCATTATTATTGGTGTGTTATGATCTCTATGGTTGGGCTATCATCCATTATAGTAACTAGCCGCTGGCATCAATGACTTTGGTTTCAGTTTGGTTTTCCCTCCTAGTTAGCTGACTGGCCTAGCGATTGTTCTGCCAATCCCACAATGCAATTGTAGCTATAAATCGTCACACCCCTAAGAATCTTGTTGTGTAGCATTGCGTAATATACAGAGACGGATCTAATAGTAAGCACTGTACTCTGTATTTCTCAATGGCTCGTTCAAAGCTTCTTATTATGGTGGGAGTCTTTACCTTATTTGCTCTTTACGTTATACAAGTAGTGATCTTGTCGGTTATAATGGCTCAACATATAAGCGTGTATTGTTGGTTCTTCCTTCTGGCATATATACCGCCTATTGTTCTGGCGGTCTATTTCTTTCGCAAATATTTTTCTTCAGGTGCCGAAGACGATGAAACGGTCCGTTACGTCTGGGCTATATGGTTCCTGTATCTCGTGCCATTTGTGATAATAGTTGCCGTTATTTTTTCCACCGTGGTCGAAAACCTGAGCTATTCCGACGATCTTGGACCAAACGCTTTAAGAACGATGCTCTGTTTTGCGCCAGCTTCACTCATCCTTCTTCTGAGCACCACAATTTCACCAGAACATTGGAAGTTTATTTTGACTCTCTCCGTGACTGCTGCTTTAGACCTGTTCGACGGCATTGAAATGTTGGAAATAATCCTACTAAAAGAGAAAGGCAGCCTTAAACTCAACGACGGCACCAAGGGAGCCATTATTGCCTTCGCTTGTCTCAACTTCATAGTTTCACCGCTATCTTTGTGGCGATACAAGATTACTGAAGACGGTGATGTCAAGGAAAGAAAGAAAACGTCTCTCATTCGAGCGTCCATTCAAATGCTGCTTATCAATTTACCTTTTCTTGTAATCAGAATCTATGTGTGGGTTGACCAAAGCTACGAGTCTTCCGTATTTATAACAAAGAACGTAATTTCACTTGTTGTTGGTCTGCTGGAAGTTGGTGTTTTGCTTGGCTGCTTTAAATGTGGAATAGAACAAAACGGAGAGCAATAAAAACCTCTAAAAGCATGGAAATATGACTCAACAGATTACAATTAGTATTTTGTAGAGATATAATTTATATAGAAAGAAGTTAGAATAGAATTGAATACATGTAGTTCTCGGAAGAGTTCGTGCTTCCTCGAAAACTGAAACCGGAAACATTCATATAAAATTACTAAAAGAAAACGCTTCTTTTTATAATTCGCTATAGTTGTAGTAAATAGGAAAGCATTGTTTTACCATTTATAACTGCTCGCTTTAATAAACATTGGAACTATATTGTATATTGTATATTGTTATATACTGCTAGAGTTTTGCTGGATAAAACGATGACTGTCATTGGTTGTTTGTGGTCACATGACCTTAGCTAAATTTCAATGTAGACCGAGCGGGCAACATGCAATTGAGAACTAATATATTGCCCACTCGGTCAATAATATTGCAATTGTTGCCCGCCAGAACTCTTCCCGGTATCCTATAAACAAAAGCTTGTTTGGTACAAAAAAGATTATTTATAGGTCTTCAAAACATGTGTGAAGATTAACTGGAGAAATGTATTGCTGTTCTTTTGTTCTGAGACTCATATTTGTTTGGTTGACGTGAAATTACGGAGCCAGGCGTAATTTTTTTGGTCTTTCAGTTTGTCTTTTGTGTACTTTCCCTTGATAAACGTTGAAATTATTCAACGAAACTCAAGCTATATAACAAAGCACTTTAATGTCTGATCCCTCGGGAAACAGTTAGTTTTGTTTTCCCTCGACTTCGTCTCGGGAAACATCGAGACTCTCGGGAAAACAAAAGTGTATATTATTACATTCCAAAAATTAAAGATGTTTAAAAATTCCTTGTTGACAATAAATATATTGTGATTGCACGGCAACAACACATCACAACACCCCGTTCCCAGTATTTTTAGCCGGTTCCACACGCCCCCGTTTGGAATTATACAACTGCTACGCATTCTTCTCCCCAGAGTCCACGATCCTTTTGGTCAGCACCAAAAATTGGAACGTCCCCGATTTCAAGTCCGCATTTTCATTTTCGGTGTTTCTGCGCAGTCTGCACTTATTGAGTTCTGACACCGCAGAATGCAATTGCATCCTCGTGCCAGCCAACAGAAGCCATGATGTTCAAGTTACGTTTGCATTTCCAAATAGTAATAAATATCAAATGGCTTCGTCAAGCAATTGTCAACCTGGCAAATGAAGCGTCGAAGATTGTAGAAACTTTGTAGAACTTTTGACTGGGGGATTATCAAACTTGGAGAATCAAATTTGAGGGCTTACTAATCACTTTCACTTTCGATATCAACCTCGTAACCAGGGCATTTTTGCCTCAAGCTCCACGGCGGTGGAGGCAAAAATGTCCTGGATATGAGCAATTGGCGTAGCCATGGGGGGCGAGGGGGGGTGATCGCCCCCCTCCCCCAATGGTCTCCAAGACCGTTCTCGTGAAAGGTCTAAATCCGTGGAAAAACTTGTAGGGAAGGGGGTTAAGGCCAAGTGAGTAGACTAGTAATGTGTTATATATATATAGCAGGCGTGTATATGCTATAAATTACATTATTATATAGCATGCTATCGGATATGAGCTTTTGCGTAATCTGATTGGTTCCCTACTATCAGGCTATCAGCTCATATCCAACTAGTAGAGAAAAAACAAGATGGCGGCATGTTTTTTTAAACTGCCGAAAAGAGTTGAAATTGACGGATTTTTATACAGAAAAACATCAACACCCTCAAACCAATGTATAAAAAAACCACATTGTGTAAAAATACATTAACAGATATACAATTTAGCATGTTAAATGGTAAAATTCACCTAAAAATTACGTCTTTTTACTTCAAAAACCCGACTAAATTAACGGGTTGATATTAATTTGTTGCCAAACAAAGAAACTCGCGGTTAAAATCAAGCTTACAACACACATTTCGTAGGAGATTACCAGTAAAGAAACTTTTTTTTTTATTTAGATAAGCATTTGGAGTAGTAAAAAGCATGTTCTTTTTCAAAAACAACCAACTAAGTAATTTAGTTTCACTGCCGAAGGTGTTTCAGTTTCATTTTTGCATGAAATCAAAACCTTTTTCACGACAGCAACGCTAATATAAACAACTGACCCACCTTTTGACTTCATAAAGTTACCTTTTAATCTTTTTTGTTGATCTGCTTAACACATTTTTTGCCTCTCGAGCAACATTTATACAACATTTCGAAACTGTTTACCGAACAGCTCAGCGAGAAACTCTGTGTGAATTACTGATGTGAATGCATCATTACGCATGGCGGAAGTATTAGTTGCCTATGCCGGAAGTTTGTTGTTTCAAACATTTCGCTGTAATTTTGTCTCTTGTACAGTGCTTAGCTATATCATAAAACAGTTATACCATTCGCTCTCATTGTATACGAACTAATAGCCAACTCGGCGAAGCGCCTCGTTGGCTATGAGCTCATATACAACTCGAGCTCATGCATGGTATAACTGTTAAATACTCGCGTCATGATTTATAATGCTGTAGCAGTAGAGACAAGAGGTAAAAAAAACCACCGACGACATGTTACTGATTTTCTTTTTGTTTTCATCGTGAATTATTAATGAGTTTTTTAAGTTATATTGATCTGCAACCTCGTACCCAGGAAATTTTGCCTACACGTTGGGAGGTCTGTGAAAATAGACCAAATCGTAGTTTCATTTAGGCCCACATGCAAATTAGTTTCTTATTCAATTTGGGCCCCTATGCAAACTACATCGTGTCTAGTAAAGCATAACGGGAAGATAACATAGGCTGGCACTGTTTTTTTCATGTCAGTTTGAGTTCATTATGTTTAGACACACGTTTAGGATTATTGTCAAGGATAATCGATAAGCAAATTTTATCCTTATCGAATACCTAAACATTAAAAAGTTTCTGAAATCAGAAATGTTATGTTTACTACGGCTGCTTCAGCCTCATGTTATAAATGAACTACGTTTTATCCGTTTGTTTGCGCAGTCGAAACTCCGATTTCGTTTGTGGCCCTGGCATCGGCTGGTCACGTGTCACCCAGAATTTTGGGGTGTTTTGGCAAGAGCATTTAAGCGGTCTTTACCCAAAGCTATCGTTTTCTCTCTTTGGGTAAATTTTTCAGAGCGAATCTATTGCTAGTCAAATTTTTATGATAAATTATACACTATCTGATTTAATCGAGTTCTTAAACCGGCCAATCACTGCAGGCCCGTATCTGAGGTTGGGCAGCGGGGGGCACGGTCCACCCTAAAATTTGCTAAGAAATAGTAAAAAAAACCCAGTTTTCCTCCGTTTAACACTTATTAGTATAAAATTAGTAAGATCTATTTTATAATGTTCACTTGTAAACTTTCCATAAATGACGTGAAATGAATTTGGTGATGAATAAACACTCAAACAATAGATTACTGACTGATCACTGACTGATGCTGTGTGTATTTATGCGTGTTCAAAAAGCACAACAGCATTGCATTTTAAGAGAATTCGTCTACTGTTCTTCAGAATTTCAAAGTAGAAATATAGAAGAACCCAAAGATTCTAAAATGTCTATATATTTATTCAAAGTCCTGAAGTGTGTTGTCTTTTGTGTATTTTATATGACGTTTTATAGTCTTCAGAATTCTGTAAAATCTTCCCCCCAAATGTCATTTCAGGGACTCCAGATTTCAAAATTTTCCGGGGTAGCATGCCCCCAGACCCCCCTAGAGGTTTCTCGCGCCTTCGAATTCGGCGTGAGAAGTTCAACCCCCGCTACCAAACCTATCTTCCGCCGCTTATGAAAGAACAGGATGTGGTCGTCCAATCATGTACTGCTGTTAAATAAATCATTACTCATTACAACCCTCCGGGAAGAAAGTCCCAACCTCTCAGAGCGCGCGCGATCACAACACCTATCGTTCTGCCATCTCAATCCCACAATGCAATTGTAGCTATAAATCGTTACACCCGTAAGAATGCATATGTTGCTAGGACGCTAGGTAGCATTGCGTAGTATACAGAGACGGATCCAGTGTAGTAAGCACTAAGCACTATACTAGCTCTGTATTTCTCAATGGCTCGTTCAAAGCCTCTTATTATAGTGGGAGTCATCCTCTTATCTGCTCTTTACGTTTCACAAGTCGCGATCTTGTCGGTGATAATGGCTCGACATGTGAGCGTGTATTGTTGGTTCTTCGTTCTGGCATATTTTCCGCCTATTGTTCTGGCGGTCTATTTGTTTCGCAAAGCTTCTTCAGGTGCCGAAGACGACGAAACGGTCCGTTACGTCTGGGCTATATGGCTCCTGTACATCCTGCTAGCCTTTGTACCAATAGTTGCTGTTATTTTTTCCCTTGTGGTCGAAAACCTCAGCCATTCCGACGATCTTGGACCAAACGCTTTAAGAGCGATGCTGTGTTTTGCGCCAGCCTTCCTAGTCCTTCTTTTAAACATCACAATCTCACCAGAACATTTGAAATTTATTTTGACTCTCTCCGTGACTGCTGCTTTGGACCTGTTCGACGGCATTGAAATGTTGGAAATAATTCTACTACAAGAGAAAGGCATCCTTGAGATCGACAACCACACCAAGAAAGCCATTATTGCCTTCGCTTGTATCAACTTCATAGTTTCACCGCTATCTTTGTGGCGATACAAGATTACTGAAGACGGTGATGTCAAGGAAAGAAAGAAAACGTCTCTTATTCGAGCGTTCATTCAAATGCTGCTTATCAATTTACCTTTTCTTGTAATCAGAATCTATGTGTGGGTTGACCAAAGCTACGAGTCTTCGGTATTTATAACAAAGAACGTAATTTCACTTGTTGTTGGTCTGCTGAATGTTTGTATTTCGCTTGACTGTTGTAAATGTGGACCTGAATAAAACGGAGAACAATAAAAACCTACAAAAGCATGGAAACATGACTCAACAGATTACAATTAGTATTTTGTAAAGATAGAATTTATATAGAAAGAAGTTAGAATAGAATTGAATACATGTAGTTCTCGGAAGAGTTCGTGGTTCCTCGAAAACTGAAACCGGAAACATTCATATAAAATTACTAAAAGAAACCGCTTCGCTTCTTTTTATAATTCGCTATAGTTGTAGTAAATAGGAAAGCATTGTTTTACCATTTATAACTGCTCGCTTTAATAAACATTGGAACAATATTGTATATTGTTACATTCTAAAAATTAAAGATGTTTAAAAATTCCCGGTGACAATAAATAATATATTGTGATTGCACGGCAACAACACAACACAACACAACACAACACATGTACACCGTAAGTAATTATAGTGTAATTACTACGCTATGCATTCTTGTCCCCAGAGTCCACGATCCTTTTGGTCAGCACGAAAAATTGGAAAGTCCCGGATTTCAAGTCCGCATTTTCATTTTCATTTTCGGTGTTTCTGCGCAGTCTTCACTTATTGAGTTCTGACACCGCAGAATGCAATTGCATCCTCGTGCCAGCCAACAGAAGCCATGATGTTCAAGTTACGTTTGCATTTCCAAATAGTCATAAATATCAAATGGCTTCGTCAAGCAATTGTCAACCTGGCAAATGAAGCGTAGAAGATTGTAGAAACTTTGTAGAACTTTTGACTGGGGGTTTATCAAACTTGGAGAATCAAATTTCAGGGCTTACTAATCACTTTCACTTTCGATATCAACCTCGTAACCAGGGCATTTTTGCCTCAAGCTCCACGGCGGTGGAGGCAAAAATGTCCTGGATATGAGCAATTGGCATAGCCATGGGGGGGGGGGGGGGGGGGGGGGGTGATCGCCCCCTCCACCAATGGTCTCCAAGACCGTTCTCGTGAAAGGTCTAAATCCGTGGAAAAACTTGTAGGGAAGGGGGGTTACAATTATTTTAAGGCCAAGTGAGTAGACTAGTAATGTGTTATATATATAGCAGGCGTGTATATGCTATAAATTACATTATTATATAGCATGCTATCGGATATGAGCTTTTGCGTAATCTCATTGGTTCCCTACTACCAGGCTATCAGCTCATATCCTACTAGTAGAGAAAAAACAAGATGGCGGCATGTTTTTTTAAACTGCCGAAAAGAGTTGAAATTGACGGATTTTTATACAGAAAAACATCAACACCCTCAAACCAATGTATAAAAAAACAACATTGTGTAAAAATACATTAACAGATACACAATTTAGCATGTTAAATGGTAAAATTCACCTAAAAATTACGTCTTTTTACTTCAAAAACCCGACTAAATTAACGGGTTGATATTAATTTGTTGCCAAACAAAGAAACTCGCGGTTAAAATCAAGCTTACAACACACATTTCGTAGGAGATTACCAGTAAAGAGACTTTTCTTTTTATTTAGATAAATGTTCTTTTTCAAAAACAACCAACTAAGTAATTTAGTATCACTGCCGAAGGTGTTTCAGTTTCATTTTTGCATGAAATCAAAACCTTTTTCACAACAGCAACGCTAATATAAACAACTGACCCACCTTTTGACTTCATAAAGTTACCTTTTAATCTTTTTTTGTTGATCTGCTTAACACATTTTTTGCCTCTCGAGCAACATTTATACAATATTTCGAAACTGTTTACCGAACAGCTCAGCGAGAAACTCTATGTGAATCACTGATGTGAATGCATCATTACGCATGGCGGAAGTATTAGTTGCCTATGCCGGAAGTTTGTTGTTTCAAACATTTCGCTGTAATTTTGTCTCTTGTACAGTGCTTAGCTATATAATAAAACAGTTATACCATTCGCTCTCGTTGTATACGAACTAATAGCCAACTCGGCGAAGCGCCTCGTTGGCTATGAGCTCATATACAACTCGAGCTCATGCATGGTATAACTGTGAAATACTCGCGTCATGATTAATAATGCTGTAGCAGTAGAGACAAGAGGTAAAAAAAACCACCGACGACATGTTACTGATTTTCTTTTTGTTTTCATCGTGAATTATTAATGAGTTTTTTAAGTTATATTGATCTGCAACCTCGTACCGAGGAAATTTTGCCTCCACGTTGGGAAGTCGGTGAAAATAGACCAAACCGTAGTTTCATTTAGGTCCACATGCAAATTAGTTTCCTATTCAATTTGGGCCCCTATGCAAATTACATCGTGTCTAGTAAAGTATAACGGGAAGATAACATAGGCTGGGACTGTTTTTTTTCCATGTCAGTTTGAGTTCATTATGTTTAGACACACGTTTAGGATTATTGTCAAGGATAATCGATAAGCAAATTTTATCCTTATAGAATACCTTATGTGTGGGCTGACCAAAGGTATGAGTCTTCGGTGTTTATAACAAAGAACGTAATTTCACTTGTTGTTGGTATGCTGAATGTTTGTATTTCGCTTGACTGTTGTAAATGTGGACCTGAATAAAACGGAGCACAATTAATAAAAACCTCTAAAAGCATGGAAACATGACTCAACAGATTACAATTAGTATTTTGAAAGATAGAATTTATCAGTATACGGAAAGAAGTTAGAATAGAATTGAATACATGTAGTTCGTTTTCAAGGGAAATTCGAAACGTTGTCATGCGAGAATATGACATATTCTATTTTCTATAGAATGTGGGGGGTGAGGGGGGTGGGGGGGGGGGGTGGCATCGTACCCCCCCCCCCCCCCCCCCCCCCGCCAATTGTTTCCAAGACGGTTCTCGTGAGAAGTTTAAATCTGTGGAGAAACTTGTAGGGGGTGTGGTGTGTGTGTGGGGGGGTTACAGTGTGTGTGTGTGGGGGGGGGGGGGGGTTACAGTTGTTTTAAGGCCAAGTGAGTAGACTAGTAATTTATTATAATGTGTTACATATAAGTCATATAAAGCAGGTATGCATATGCTATAAATTACAATACTAAGGGTCTATACAAAATGCCTCCAACTTGTTTTTACATTTACGACTTGTTTATAAATCTAAAGATATTCTGGCGTGTATGATTCTAGGTTCTGGTTTGAATTCAAGAAAATTATGTAATTTATGGCTTTCAGATTACTCTTAAATACTTGCCTAAAAATGCAGGAAATAGTGCTTCAGAGAACCTAGAAATCCAAAAATTTCCAAGGGAGCATTTCCCCGGACCCCCTAGGAGATCGAGGTTCTTGCCCCCCGCCAAGGCTACGCCACTATTTTAATAAGCCTTGAAATTTGATTCTCCAAGTTTGATACTGCGATTTTCAGTTGAGCATGGAGACCAGAAGTTTTATTGAAAAGTTTGATCGTTTCACAATTTGACACGTTCCCATGGGAAATTTGAATGTTTGCGCATTTTGACCAATAGAAATTAAGAGGGCATTTTTGCCTCGGTCAGCTCCATGACAGTGGAGGTAAAAATGCCCTAGCTAGGTACGAGGTTGTTTCGATATGTGACTTTATTACCTCCGCCAGGAGATTATTTTTTTAACCCCGTTCTGTTTGTTTGTTTGTTTGTTTGTTTGTTTGTTTGTTTGTTTGTTTGTTTGTTTGTTTGTTTGTTTGTTTGTTTGTTTGTTTGTTTGTTTGTTTGTTTGTTTGTTTGTTTGTCTGTCTGTCGCCAGGATATCTCAAAAACTATATTGCACCGATTTTCATGAAAGTTTGCAGAAGGGTTGAATTTAGTCAAAATTTGGATATGAGAAATTAGTAAAAATCTGACCGCAAGATTCTCCGTGTTGAAGAAATGCTTGATTGCGCTCGTTATCTTATTTTATGCAAATATTTTTTGTATAATTTTGGTACGAGTGCAATCAAGCATTTTATTCATACATGCATGTGTTGGTCTCGTGGGCTTGCCTGGTTAGCGGGATGTCTCGTTTTCTTTTTAAACTAATAACCCGCTGGCGGAGGTATATGCAGTCTCTGACTGCCCTCTAGTTGAATATCGGTAAGCTAACACAAGCTAACACCAAATAATTCAACCACAATGTGACCAATATATACCAACGACGTTAGCTTATAATTGGGGTATATTTGGTCACAACTCGTAAGCCATAAAATGAGCCATGAAATTTAACTCTCCAAACCATTAAAAAGATCATCATATTTGTAGTTGGATATACTTTTAGTCAAAAGTTTTATAGAAACGGTAAACGAGTTTCTTGCCGCTATTAAAGGGTTTCGGTCCATTCGTCAGGTTGACTATTATATTTAATATTTTAAGCTAAGTTTAATGACTTCCAAAACGCCCCAGTATTACTAAAATGATTCAGTAGTGTCTGTATTGAAGTCAATCTTAAGCAACAGTTCTTATCACTTTTGACCGTTGACGTCGTCCTGAAGACGTGAAAATGCTCTAAGTGGCGTTGTATAAAGAACGAGGACGGTGTTGAGATTACTCTGGGACTAAAAATTATTCTCTTTGTTTTGCAAAAAAAATTATTTTGTTTAATCTTTCCTGTCCGAATTGGTCTTTAGTATTTTATTGTGGCTAACGCCAGACGATTTTATTCACCTCTGGGGAAGCCCTCGGACAGGAATGAGTTATAAACTATCTCTCTAACTCTTTCCTGTCCGAATTGGTCTTTAGTATTTTATTCTGGCTAACGCCAGACGATTTTATTCACCTCTGGGGAAGCCCTCGGATAGGAATGAGTTAAAGGATGTTGTCGTTGAGGTTGGCGTCGTAGATCTAAAAGCATGACGACACCATATTTGAATCATTTTATTCATTTATTGTGTTAGAACAATCAATCAGAATTAGTCCTCATTCCGAGTCCAGGCAAATCGAGGTCCCAATTTTTGGCGCTGACCAAAAAGATCGTGACCTCTAGGGAGGGACGAGAATGATGAATTGGCTAAAATGACTCGGAAACGCATATAGACTCATATAGACCAAAAGATTCAAATGGACAAAAAAGCTATATAGAGTTAGCTTTGTGTCCGGAGTCTTGCTATAGACATTTGCAAGACCTTGTCGATTAAAGACAACTGGTTTCCACTCAGTAAAATGCTTCTAAGTGGATTATCGTCTTCGTGTAAACATTCATTAGCCGAGCGTTGCCTATGCACACATTCCTTTGTCACAAGAGTAAATTTATAGAATCTCGTGTGGTTTTTCAAATGGGACGTTGAATAGGGTTAGTAAAAAGACAATAAGAAGGAAGACTATTAACCGTGGTCAGACAAGGCATACATTTAGTGAAATTAAGAACAAAGCAACTAACAAAACAATTCAAACAAACAAATAATAAGCCTTACATTGTTTAAAAATAACAAGAACAGTCCTAAAATGGCTAATGGGCCGCCTGAAAAGCTTCTGACGGTACTTCAAGATTTTCTAAACAATCGCGACACACTGGCACACAAATATTATATGCAACGAAATGTCGCCTTAAAAGTGTGGGACACCCGATTCATCGTTGACAAGGAGGGCGTCCAATTTCGTGTTTACGGATGAGCTCATCCTACATGTGTCACTATGACGCAAACTTGAAAAACTTCGTGGACAAATTCAAGTTCACATGATTATAGTCCGTTTCAGCTTGCTTTTGAAATCCGATACGTATAATTGAAATGAACATTCCGAACTTACGTTGCAATGTTCCGAACTACGTTGCGAGGTAGATACAAATTTAAGTCGGCAATTTGTTTCTGCTTAACCAAGTATCTATTATTATATTCTATACAACAAATAATCTTCTTCCCCGTGATTTTACCAAAGGAATTCAATTCAAAGCTTATTAAATCCAAACTTCACGACGAACTTCACACAACCTTCCAACGAACGTTGACAAACGAATTTCAAAAGCAAGCTGAAACTGACTATAAAATTATGGTAAATATCATGCACGCACGTCAAAACGAGGAGCATGACAGGAGCACTCACTGAAAATTTCAAGAGAATCTGATGCGTAGTTTTCGCGCTATCAACTCTCAAAATTTGCCATGGCTAGTCGTTCCGGGGAAATTTGGGCTTCTTGGTAACAATGCTTATGACGTACGCAAACGGTCATTAATAGTGAAATCTATTGTTCTTATGCATAGTTGTCCATTTGCGTACGTCATAAGCATTGTTACCGAAAGCCCAATTTTTCTCCAAGAACGAACTAGCTATGGCAAATTTTGAGAGTTTATAGCGCGAAAACTACGCATCAGATTTGGTTTTCGAGATAACCGAGTTCGGGATAACGAGGTTCTACTGTAGTTGGATATACTCTTAGTCAAACATTTTATCGAAACGGTAAACGATGTTCTTATTTCGGTTCATTCGTCAAGTTTAATGACTTCCAAAACGCCCCAGTATTGCTAAAATGATTGTAGTTAGTTCTCATCACTTTTGGCGAGTTGACGTCGTCGTGAAGACGTGAAAATGCTCTAAGTGGCGTTGTATAAAGAACGAGGACGGTGTTGAGATTACTCTAGATCTTAAAGCATGACGACACCACATTTGAATCATTTTATTGTGTTAGAACAACCAATCAGAATGAGTCCTCATTTGAGCCCAGCCAAGAATGATGAATCGGCTAAAACGACTCGGAAACGCTTATAGACTCATATAGACCAAAAGATTGAAATGGACAAAAAAGCTATATAGAGTTATAGCCTTGTGTTCGGAGTCTTGCTAGACATTTGCAAGACCTTGTCGATTAAAGACAACTGGTTTCCACTCAGGAAAATGCTTCTAAGTGGATTAAGTCGTCTTCGTGTAAACATTCATTAGCCGAGCGTTGCCTATGTACACAGTAAGTACTCTTTGTCACAAGAGTAAATTTATAGAATCTCGAGTGGTTTGTCAAATATTTGGGACGTAGGTAAATATGGTTAGTAAAAAGACAATAAGAAGGGAGACTATTAACCGTGGTCAGACAAGGCATGCATTTAGCCTGAAAAGCTTCTGACGGTACTTTAAGATTTTCTAAACAATCGCGACACACTGGCACACAAACATTATATGCAACCAAATGTCGCCTTAAAAATGTGGGACACCCGATTCATCGTTGACAATGAGGGCGTCCGATTTCATGTAATATATCATACACGAGGAGGAGTGTTTCATCAGGATATCCAAACACCGAGACGTTTGTTGAAAACCGGGGCGAAGCCGAGGTTTTGGAAAACATTTCGAGGTATTTGGATATCCTAATGAAACACTCTTCCGAGTGTATGATATAGCATCTCAAACAAATCAGTATTTTAAGAGAAAATCAAGTTGAAAGTTTGCTTAATTTATGTAATTTCTTCCTCCGATATCCAAACCACAGACACGGTACTGATTTCCTTTGTGTTTTCTTCATCAATTATTAATGAGTTTGAGATGTTTACGGAAGAGATCATCCTACATGGAAACGAGGATCAATTATAGTTTAATAGTTCGCTTCAATTTTGTTTGACTTTATTAATCAACTTCCAACTTTCGAGTGAGGAACTCCGATCTCGCTGAACTCAACGAACAAGAAGAACTTGGAACAAATTAAGGTAAGGTTAATATATATATTTGAGCATAACTTAGCCTACAGCTTCAGTACAATCAAATCAACAGTAGCCTTTTCGTTAAAAAAACAGAAAATGGTTAAACAATTGTGCATTCACACCCCTTCGAATGGCATAGAGTAAAACTCACATGGACTGGACTAATTTTTTGACTATTTTTGGACCATTTGTTTGACTATTTTTTGGATCAATTTTTGCGTCTCATTTGTTCTCTTTGCGTCTCTACATAGTATAGTCTAATAATAACCAAAGCTGCAGAATTTTTATCTCTTGACTTGTAACTTTATCCGTGTATATATGCATAGGAAATGCGTATATGTATTCTAGATCGCTATGATTTGATCGCGCCATTGTGTCTGCTTACTCTGCTGGCCTATATATATTAAGCTATGCGAACGAGGGTCGTTATGACGAGAAATGTCATAACGTATTTCGAGATATCTTTCCTTAACAGACGTTTGGTAGACCACTAAAACACTAATCACATCTCTTCTTAGTTTCTTATCACTGCTACATGCATGCTTTGTTAAAGTTTACTAACAAAATTAGTTAGCCTCTGGATTAGAGACATCTTCTCTTTCGTATACCGAGATTTCAATGCAACCGAACGACGATATAGTCGACACCTAATTTACATTGCAGAGCCAGAGTTGAACAGAAATTTAAAAACTCTTTGCGCTACTAAATGCTATTGAATTTGGTAGTAAAATAAGTCGATACAAGTATCGCGAGATACGCTGTTTATATAGACTTAGATATACGTGGATAAAGTTACAAGGCATGCAGAAATAAAAATTCTGCGGCTTTGGTCATTGTTATTAGACTATACTATAGCCTAATAACAATGTAGGGTTTTCACCAAAAAAATTGAGATGAAAATGAGACGCAAAAAAATAGTCCAAAAAATAGTCCAGTCCATGTTTTACCCTATGCGACTTCGAATTGGTTGCCTAAATTAAGGTAAATAGAAACGTTTTTTGTTACGTTCTTGAAACGTTTTTGGACAACTTATACAACGGCTGATTTAACAACTGGAGTATAAGTTAGTTTGACAAAGCATATAAGTATAAGTTCAGTGTTTTGAAGAAATGTTAGAAAAACCGTAAGTTTGTTGAAAGTAGAATAACATTACTTAAAACGCTACTTGAACAGCTGATATGCACGCTATAAGTGTATATCATGCAGTATATACGATTTTCTCCATGCAATAGCGCCATATATAAACTACAGTATTATAACTGCACTATACTTTCTACATCGTCATCAACAATTGGTATCAAAATGATACTGATATACAGATACATGCACTATATACAGTATACGTAGAATTCCACACTGGCATGCATGGATATACTCAGTGTTAATTGGCTACGCGCCTTTTTTCGGCTTAACACATTCCCGGTACGCATAGTTCTGTTAATGGAAGGTCTAGAACCACTTGAATACAATCCGTATCAATGACTGTACGAATAGGTATATAGAACTGAAGGTATAGGGTGTTGATCACTGATGCCATGCAATAGATGCAATTTTCAGTTAGGATCCCCATTGCAGTTCATGCTTTTGCACGAAAGACTTGTATTGTATAGAGTTTTCAGCGAAAGAAAGTTCCGTACACCGTCAGAGAATGTACATAAAATTTCTCGAATATGGCAAAACGTAGAGTGGTGCGTATGCAGCGGTTTCAGGGAGATCGAAATGATAAACTGCCGACTCTGCCGAGAATAGTTTGAATTGATAACGAAATACTGACGTTTCGAGCGGAGCCCTTCATCGGAGTGAAATGTGGAAGGCATGCGGAAGGAAGGCTTGTCTTACGGTAGTGAAATCTGGGCTCCTCGGGACAAGTCACGTGACCTTTCACTTCTTGAGGGTGTTCAGAGACGAGCCACGAAATTCATACTCCAAGATTATGAATCATCTTACACTGACCGTCTCAAAAAGCTTAACTTATTACCTATATCATATTGGCTTGAAATTAAGGATCTTTAGTTTTTGGTGTTATTAGTTTTTGGAGGTTTCTATAGCCAGCATGCATATTTCTGTTTGAGAATAGTCATTAGTATAGACCAACTAATAGACCATTATAAATGCTACATTCTGATTAGCTAAGCTACTCACAAGTTCTTGCTCAGCTGTGACATCTTAAGTATAGTTGTAAATATGTTAATTCGTTATGTTATTTACTCTGGAAACGGACTTTTACGGGCCTGTTTATCTGGAGCCCCGACAAGCCGAGTTGAAAAAAGATGAGTGTTTATATGAGACGAGTTACTCGGCAAAGCAGTCCATGCATTATAATGGTTTCACATCCATGAGTAGTTTCCGATTGTGTTCATAAGTGGCGCGTGCGCTGTTGTGGCGAATTAAACTCGGCTAGCCGAGTTACCCAGCAAGAGAGTGTTTATAAGGGAATATTTTCATCCCGGCATGCCGAGATCTCGCCTGTTTTGCCGGGATCTCGGCTAGCCGAGTTACCCGCCTGTCTCATATAAACACTCTGCCGGGATAGCATTGAATTTCTATACATGGCGGGTAACTCGGTTTGCCAAGTAACTCGGCTAGTCGGGTAACTCTGCTCCATATAAACAGGTGCTAAACCTCCTGAATTTTCTGGACTCTTCACTTCTTTTAACCATCACTTTTCCAATCTTATAGATTCGTACTGTAGTTTCAAGACGAACAAGCTGCACTTTTCTTAACAGAATAAACTTCCCAACATATATTCTTATGTGGTTCTTCTGTATTTCCAACTTTCCTTTACTAAAAATCCTTAGAACATATATTCTGTTTTCATGTGTTTAACACTTTCACGCCTGGACTTCTCCCTGTGCTGAATAAAACCGTCTGCCGGGCGTAAGCCAGAATAAACCTTAAAGACTCGTCGTCGGCTTCAAAGTTTTAATACCACAGATCTCTACACAACGTTATATTGAGATCAGTGCATGGTTAATACTTCATTTCACTTTTTACAGAGAAGACAAAAATTTCCTTCTCGCTTTCTTCATGTCCTTCTCATCTGTATTTCTCATATTTTTCCTTCAACTGTTGCGTTCGCAGCATGTGGGCAAAAAGAAGCTAATTTTTAATAAACCACGGTTCAGAATTCAGAACAGGGGGCTAATACATGATTTAATACTTGCGAAGAAATTGGGGATAGACCACTAGTAGCGAAAGATATTAAGTTTTAAATGCAAAATAATGGCAGAAAACTCGCATTTTCCCGATGTTTCAGTTTGTTTCCTTAAAATAATAGTTTGTCCGACTAGTTAGTTTATATACTAAAACAATTAGACAACTCGTCCTCGTTATCTATGAACAATTAGTCCACTCGACTGCGCCTCGTTCGACTATCAGCTCATAAACAACTCGGACTCGTTGTAATTGTTAATTTCCAAATTAAAAATAAACGGAGTTAATTACAAAATATACAATTTGGGGCTGATGCAGTGGGCTATTCCGCTGGACTTTTGCGCCTACGAGCGTCTGTGACGCAAGGCTGGCTAAATGAAAACATGGCGAGTATTGTTTATTTTTGTTGTTAGTTTTGTCATTAGAACTTTAGCTTCTGTCAAAGTGGGCGTTGCTTAAGCTTGGTTTGCATATAATCGCTACGTACGATCGCTCAATACTTGGCAATCGCAGCGATCGTAACGATCATATGGAAACCACTGACACAACGTTCGCTGTGATCGCGAAATCCAAGATAGAAAATGTTCTATCTCAGCGATCGTGGCGATCGTTGCGTTTTATATGGAAACGGTGATTTTGCAATCTCAGCGATCTTGGCGGATGAGTATGCATCCCAGCGGACCATTAAAACAATGGCCGCGATCAACCATGGCCGCCTTAGCGATAATATGGAAACAGCGACATGATTATTGATCGTTGCGATCGCCGAGCTAATTTTTGAGCGTTCGCGGCGATCGTAGCGGTTATATGGAAACCAGGCTTTATTGGGACCGCTCTCGATCTTGCGCGCATTCGCGCTATCCTTTTTTTTTTCTCGGACTGAACAACTGGCATATTGGCTAATTACGTTTATTAATTAAAAACAGGAAACATCGTGTTGTCGTATAGACAAAATAACAATTCAAATGCAAAATGATTAAACAAAATATTAATAAAGAAAATATAATTGTGTAATTATTTACCCTTCTAGCTGCCCGATCGCTTTTCGTTAGATTTGCGTTAAAAAAGTCAGTCCTCTGAGGTTCACTGCATGTTGCTAAGTAACAAAGCGACCAATCACGGCAAGTACTCCTGATCAAGGAACCAATCAAGTGCAAGTAATTTTGTCCTGAATTACAAAAAAATTATTAACCGAGTTCGAGGTCTGTGCTGGAAAGTATTTAATACTTTCCCGTACAGACCTCGAACTCGGTTAATAATAATTTGCCTAAGGTTTGTGCGAGAGAAACCGAGGGCAAATACTTTCCCGTACAGACCAAGAAAACGAGGTTAATAAAAAGGACGTAAATGCCCTCTCACGGTGCTAGAGGGCATTACGGCTTTTTCCGGACCCCTCAGCGACCAATCAGCGTGGGCCGTTTGGCGTAATGATCCGAAAACAAGCCCAGCCATATAATAATAAGTATAGGTTAGTGACCGAGGTTAAGGTCACTAACCGACTTAGTTTATTCATGACACAGACGATATTTGTCGTTATTTAACAAAAAAATGGTATTCTAGACGTGGTTTTAAAGCGATATAGTAGGTAATTTAATATGCAAGGTCAATAACCTATTTATTGACCGCGGCACATCAAAGATAATTTATGCATGAATAAACTAATATTAGATAGCGAAATACTGACCCTTCGTCACATTTTACTCTGATGAAGTTTTACTCTGATGAAGTACTCCGCTCGAAGCCTCGAAACGTCAGTATTTTATTTGAGTACTAAGGTCTGCAACAAACAGTGTATCTTCTATATGTCTTATGAATCTGGTAAACTTATCTTCAGAATTCTTATACTGTTTTTGTATTTAGGTCGGCACCATTTCTAAAGGTGCATGAAAAGATGAAGTTTTCTGTTGCATGTTTGATCTTCATTGCTCTTGCTCTTCTCGGAGGTAAAAAAGAAATAATTACATATTCTTATCCTTACTAATTTATTTTCTATTTTATTGGTTTCTTTCGGTTCATTTAATGCTTGTTTAGTTTGTTTCATTTTTATTATTTTCTGATTTGTATTAATTAATGTTAGAAAGTCTTTATGTGCTGTTTAATAAACGAGCAGGAGTGTTTAGTATCAGATATAAAGACACGAGGCGAAGCCGAGTGTTTTTATATCTGATAAAACACGAACTGCGAGTTTATTGAATGGCTTCAAAAACGAACCACTTGGTAAGTTCATTGGCGTAGTAAGTTTGAAAAATAACCTTGTCTAAGCCGAGAAAATCAAAGCTAAAGTTTATGTAAATCAGGAGGTATCTTTATCACATATAAAGACACTGATTAAACTTGAATTTCTGTTGAATTTTCCTCATGAATTATTAATGAGTTTTTGAAATCTGAATTAAGAAATTGTTTTAAACAAGATTAGTATCATTAGTTTGAACTTGTTTTCAATTATAAATAGCTTTATATATTCTAGTTAAGTCCCTAGCATGTTTTCTATTTCTTATCTAGAAGTAGAGTCGAAATGTGGATGTCGAGTTCGTTATAGAGCTATTGGCTGCTATAAGGACAAAGACTCAGACCGCGCCCTTCCTGAGTTACTCATTACTGAACGAGATAGCTCAATGGAGGCGTACAATGGTTACGATATTGACTGGTACAACTGGGATGAATATTTGCCAGCACTTACTTGCCGCTGTGCTGAAGCTGCGATGAAGAAAGGGTACAAGATATTTGGATTGCAGTTTTGGGGTAAGTCTTGCCACATGCGCACTGCGCCACATGCGCACTGCATGCATGTATACGTACAACTTATCATTAGCTTGCTGACTAAATTTTCTTTATCTATATACCATTCAATCTATTCGGACTTAATTTTGCAATTTATTTTTTCTTAGGTGAATGTTGGAGTGGACCTTCGCCGGCTGCAGCTGACAGATATGATAAATATGGCAAAGGAAGTACTTGTTATGGACCAGGATACAAGAAATGCAAATCAGACTCTGCAGATAACAATTGTGTGGGAGACAACCTTCACAATTTCGTTTACGAAATAGGTCAGTGCAAAGGGACAGTTTGTCACTATTATGTAGTAGAGAGAGTGGAGTGGGAAGCAGAAAATGAGAATGGGTATACGAGAATTTCTTTTCAGTAATGGAAGCGAAAGATGGGCATGGGTGCCACAAGCTGTTAGCGCTGTTTCTTATACCACTGATCAAGTTAAGCTCAGTCAAATGGGGCTAGTATACTCGGATGAGTGGCAACTTAGCTTCATGAGTATAGAGAGTCTAGTTGTTGATTCTCTCCTGTGCCTCGAGGGTTTTTCACCAGGCTTTCCTTCAGTCTTCCACAAAATCAACACCATAGTTTCCCCAGTTAATTCTACGAACTAGTTCCATCAAGGGGTCAGTGTTACTGGGATACCATGCAGTATACTGTTATAATATGTCGTCAATAAATAAAGCAGTCGCTTAAAGAAAGAGGTCGTGTTGTGTTGTGTTGTGTTGTGTTGCGCTGCGCTGCGTTGCGTTGCGTTGCGTTGTGTTGTGTTGTGTTGTGTAGACGGGGGTAGTACTTGGATGGGTGACCACTTGGGAATGACCCCCGTTGTCGAGCTTGGAACTCATGTGAGTAGAGTTGTAGTTTATCTCTCCTGTGCTTCGAGGGTTTTTCGCCGGGTTCTCCTCCCTCCATAAAATCAACACCTAATATCTTAGCTGTGATCCGTGGTCTGAACTGTGTCGTATGGCGGCTGCCTGGAGCGCCTTTGATATGCCTCGACACGGCCATGTTGATCTGCGTCCTTCGCAATTCAGCCACTGGCTGCAAGTAAGGATGATTAGCCCGCAGTCCTTTATCCGTTGTTGTTGTTGTTGTTGTTGTTGTTGTTGTTGTTGTTGTTGTTGTTGTTGTTGTTGTTGTTATTGTTGTTGTTGCTGTTGTCGTTGTTGTTGTGTTGTCCTGCATGTGCTGTGTTGCAACTTTGGAAGACTTATACAAATATTTTACAGTGGTATATAAACAGAAAGCTCACAGCAATTCATAGTCAATAGCCGGTAATGCCGAGAAGGAATTGGGTATATTATAGCCTACACCGACCAGTCAAACGACTTTTCTATTCGTCACTCCCGCAAATACAAATATTGTTTACCCCTCTAGAAATTTACGACTGCCCAGTAAAGTTTGACCGCCTTGGATGCTACAAGGACAACCATGGAAAAGTCAGACCGTTACCTGACTACATACTGACCGACAGAGATACCAGGCATGCAGTCTCCAGCGGACGTAAAATTGATTGGTTCAACTACGACACCTATCTTCCTGATTTTGCATGCAGATGTGCTCAGACAGCGGCCAAAAAAGGATACAGCACTTTTGGTGTGCAGTATTATGGTAATATCTATACTGCTAATGTATAAATAGTATATAGCTATATGTGCTGTATGTATAAATATATATAGTATATATATACTTCACGCTATCTGAATGTACTTCACCGATGCTGTCCCACATGCGGTTGTCACCGACGATCGCATGTGTATTATTACGTAATTGGTGAAATTCATTCAGATTGTTCCCGAGCTGTAGTACAGCGAAATACGTGTCTGTAGATTGAACTATATATTATATATATATCTCAAACTCATTAATAATTCATGAAGAAAACACAAAGGAAATCAGTACCGTGTCGGTGGTTTGGATATCGGAGGAACAAATTACATAAATTAAGCAAACTTTCATCTTGATTTTCTCTTAAAATACTGATTTGTTTGAGATGCTATATCATACACTCGGAGGAGTGTTTCATCAGGATATCCAAACACCTCGAAGTTTGTTCAAAAACCTCGGCTTCGCCTCGGTTTTCAACAAACGTCTCGATGTTTGGATACCCTGATGAAACACTCCTCCTCGTGTATGATATATTACATAAATATATATATATACTATAAGTGGGCTTACCTCAAATGTTGATGGTCGCTACTGTCAGTTTCACGCTGGGCGATCTTCAGGCGGCTGAGCCGCCTGAACTGACAGTAGCGACCATCAACATTTGAGGTAAGCCCACTTATAGTATATTCGCTCTATCTTTACGGTATTGAGCACTTTTCGACATTTCGCGAACAACACTTTGTTTGTTTGAATATATATATATATATATGGCCCATGCGCACTTCAAGCTATCTGAATGTACTTCACCGATGCTGTACCACATGCGGTTGTCACCGACGATCGCACGTGTATAAGTAAGTGATGAAATGCATTCAGATTGTTCCAAGCTACACTGATGAGCTGTTGTACAGCGAAACACCGTGTCTGTAGATTGAACTATGTACGCTCCTTCACTTCGGTGTTGTTGAGCACTCTGTGAAGTTGCCGTGGGTACCTATTAGCGATAATGCAACGCTCACTACCCTTGTGGAAGTTTGAGCACTCTGGGCCCATGCGCACTTCAAGCTATCTGAATGTACTTCACCGATGCTGTACCACATGTGGTTGTCACCGACGATCGCATGTGTATAAGTAAGTGATGAAATGCATTCAGATTGTTCCAAGCTACACTGATGAGCTGTTGTACAGCGAAACACCGTGTCTGTAGATTGAACTATGTACGCTCCTTCACTTCGGTGTTGTTGAGCACTCTGTGAAGTTGCCGTGGGTACCTATTAGCGATAATGCAACGCTCACTACCCTTGTGGAAGTTTGAGCACTCTGGGCCCATGCGCACTTCAAGCTATCTGAATGTACTTCACCGATGCTGTACCACATGCGGTTGTCACCGACGATCGCATGTGTATAAGTAAGTGATGAAATGCATTCAGATTGTTCCAAGCTACACTGATGAGCTGTTGTACAGCGAAACACCGTGTCTGTAGATTGAACTATATATATATATATATATATGTAGGCACGTGAGTTGACTAATTAACTATTACTTCACAGAGTCTGAAGTATTACATATATATATATATATATATATATATATATATATATATATATATATATATATATATATATATATATATATATATATATGTACATAGATTCGTTTGCAAAAACGAGTGGCATGTGCTGTTAGCGCGCTGCCTCTCACCAAAAAGTTAAGCCCGGTTAGACGGCGCTTGGGAATGACTCCGTTGTCGAGCTCGGACCTCGTGTGAGTAGAGTTGTAGTTGATCTCTTGTGTGCTTTGAGGGTTTTTCGCCGGGTTCTCCGGTTTCCCTCCATGCGTAAAATCAACACACGTGCATCTTAGCTGTGATCCGTGGTCTGAACGCCTTTAATATGCATGCCTTGACACGACCACGTTGATCTGCGTCATTCGCAACATGTGTCATCTTGTCCAAAATCTAAAATATATTAATACTAGAAGTTACTATCGCAAGGAAAGTGCTGCCTGAAGGACCAAATGGAGTCCTAATATGCTACTGAAAAATTCTGGATTTACTCTGATTTTATACTTATAGTATAGTACAGTAGGTCAACACCAGGGCCTGGCAGCCACGAACAGGAGTGGTGCAGTGCAGAGTCATGTTGCTTCAAGGTTGCTAGTAGCAGTAACTTTCACTTGCTAGGGTCAGAAGACCCATGCACTTACTAAATTTTTCTCAAATGACCTTCAGGCAGGAAAGATTAAACATTAAGAATTAAGATTTTCTGGTGCCGGCTATAGTAATAATTATACATATTTTTGATATATCAAATCAACAAACAGCCATGTACATATGCAGATAGATCAATGGGACAAAACAAATAGAAAACATATTTTTCTTTAAAAATAACAGGAACAATAACATGATTAATAGTTTGCAAGATGATAGTGTTCTGAATGTTAGACTACACAGTCAGCAGTTCAACATCTATCAATTTGTATGTTTGGGTATCATTATGGTAAATATTTGTCTCAATGGATAAAGAAACAACAGTTGGTAAGTTGTTCAACGACAACAATTCTTCACGTGGGATGAGACCATTGTTGTAGGCATTCAGGTACATCTTGTCTCCTTCAACTAAGACATGGTCGATGATTGTCGAGTCCCATTTATCGACTGAAATAGCTTGTGCTGTCAACAGCGCTGATAAACTCATGAAAGAGCGCTGCTTTCCTCGAGAATCGCCACTGAAACGTTCATGGCCTTGATGAATACTTCCCCGTGAAAGTAGAGACATAATTATGAATTGTTCTTACCGTGAATTTCCTGACAAAGAAGACAAAGCTGAACTTCTTTGAAAATATCATCGAAAACGTGAATCGTGTGAGGCTATCAGCCGAACATGCGCACTAAGCCACTTTAGAGAATCTAGAGATTGCGCAATTGCCGACACATCCACATCCAAATTAAAATCCAAGGAGATCGAGATATTGTCGACTATACATAGCTCGGCCAAAAGACTGGGCACGAGTGAACGCAAAGGCACGTCAAGATTAGTGTTGCTGCCCCCTGACGGGGGCAGCAACAAGCGAGAATTTGTGGAAATACCATGTTTATTATTTATTGCGGAGCTTTCGACCTGTTGACTCAGGCTTTCATCAGAGCAAATGACAACATCGTGTTGGCTCACGTCATATAAACAAAAACAACTAAACAACCAGAATCACGTAAAAATTCAGTTGTTTTGGCATTTGCTCTGATGCAGGTCTGAGTCTCTCTCCTCCGCAGAGGTTCTTTCGGACATCGGAGAATTCGTGGATCGTATGTGGAATGGTCCGACACATGTACATCTCCGACGATTCCACACACGATCCAAGAATTCTCCGATCTCCGAAAGAACCTCTGCGGAGGAGAGAGGATCGAAAGCTAAGCCAATAAACAATATTATTATACAATACTGATACAATCTCGACTGTGATTGGCTAAAAACCTACAGATAATTCTTGATATCTGTAGCTATGACGCGCTGGCCAGCGGTTTGAACAAAACAAACATGGCGGCCGTCCTTAGGAGTGAAGATCAGAAGCCGATTAATCCGGCGGATTTGGCACGTTTTGTTGACGCTAAAACCACCAAGAAAAAACAAGCGAGCTACGCATACATCTGTTAGAGTTTAAAGCAGTGTTTGAAGGAGAAAATTGTATTTGAAAGCGAAAAAAGTTAGCGAACCTCGAACTGAAGACGGTACGGAATATTTACTATTTTTACCTAACTTTGTAAAAAACTTTCTAAAGGCTTCTACATTTATAATTGTATAATAAAACAATTATTGAATTCGGTTATCGCATGATATCAAGAATTATCAAGGCCTCTGTTTGTGTTATCCGCCTCAGCCTTCGGCTTCGGCAGATAACACAAACGTCGGCCTTGATAATTATTGATATCATGCTCAACCTCATCCAATAATTGTATATAATAAACGTGGTGTTACCACATATTCTCGCTTCTATTATAATTTGTCAACATGCAAACATTTAAAGAACGTTACTAAAATGTATTGTATGTATGAAGGTGAATGCTGGAGTGGCCCTGATGATGACACATATTTCAAAGATGGCGTTTCTTCAAGCTGCCAGAATCAATGTTACGAACAGTGTGGCAGTTATGACCCATTCTGCACTGGAAAAGATTTTGCAAACTTTGTTTACCGTATTACCAAGGGTACGTCTTTTAAATTTATTTATTCTATTATATTATTTATTAATGTGTTATTTAGTGCAACGTATTTGTTAAAAAGAGGCGTAAAAGACACAAACACGAACGCGAACACGAACGTGAATACGAACACGAACAACGCAAATTCAAACGCGAACGCGAACGCGAACGCGAACGCGAACGCGAACGCGAACGCGAACGCGAACGCGAACGCGAACGCGAACGCGAACTCGAACTCGAACACGAACACGAACACGAACACGAACACGAACACGAACACGAACACGAACACGAACACGAACACGAACACAAACACAAACACAAACACAAACACAAACACAAACACAAACACAAACACAAACACAAACACAAACACAAACACGAATAACGCAAACGCAAACGCAAACGCAAACACGAACCCGAACAAGAACGAACAGGAACACTAACAAACACAAAACGACTCTCCATTTACTGAAAACTGTAATTAACTGGATTGTTGTTGAGAACACTTCTAAACAATTTCTGGGACGTTCCTATATCCCAGCTAACGCCCTGGTTTCCTTCGCCTTCTCCAATATCCTTTCATGTAAGTTAATATAAAATATTTCTTAAACAGACGTATGTGAGATTGAATACGAAGCAGTGGAATGTTTCCTCCAAGACAAAGTGGAACCCGCCTTATTATATGAACTTATTCTGGACGATGTCAACCCAGAAAGTTCTAAATTTACGGGAATGGTATCAACCAATTTCGAAGACTGGGAGAAGTACATGCAAGGACTGGTGTGCAGATGTGCCAGAAAAATTAAAGAAAAGGGATACACAATATTTGGTATTGAGAATGGAGGTAGGTATACTAAGAAATCTCCAGCATGCATGCGGTAAATGTTATTTATGTGGATTTTTGGATGATTGTAAAATTGAGGTAAATTGTCGTATTTTCCTATAGATAGCTTTCCCCCCCTCTGTAAAATCAACACCATAGTTTGCCCAGTTTATTCTACAAATTAGTTCCATCAAGGAGTGAGGGCTATTGGCTTATCAGTATCTAAATGAGGGCCTAACTAGCTAACTAACTAACTAACTATAACTAACTAACTAACTATAACTAACTAACTAACTAACTAACTAACTAACTATAACTAACTAACTAACTAACTAACTAACTAACTAACTATAACTAACTAACTAACTAACTAACTAACTAACTAACTAACTAACTAACTAACTAACTAACTAACTATAACTAACTAACTAACTAACTAACTAACTAACTATAACTAACTAACTAACTAACTAACTAACTATAACTAACTAACTAACTAACTAACTAACTAACTAACTAACTAACTAACTAACTAACTAACTATAACTAACTAACTAACTAACTAACTAACTAACTAACTAACTAACTAACTAACTAACTAACTAACTAGCTAGCTAACTAACTAACTAACTAACTAACTAACTAACTAACTAACTAACTAACTAACTAACTAACTAACTAACTAACTAACTAACTAACTAACTAACTACCTACCTACCTACCTACCTACCTACCTACCTACCTAACTAACTAACTAACTAACTAACTAACTAACTAACTAACTAACTAACTAACTAACTAACTAACTAGCTAGCTAGCTAACTAACTAACTAACTAACTAACTAACTAACTAACTAACTAACTAACTAACTAACTAACTAACTACCTACCTACCTACCTACCTAACTAACTAACTAACTAACTAACTAACTAACTAACTAACTAACTAACTAACTAACTAACTAGCTAGCTAGCTAGCTAGCTAGCTCTAGCTAACTAACTAACTAACTAACTAACTAACTAACTAACTAACTAACTAACTAACTAACTAACTAACTAACTAACTAGCTAGCTAACTAACTAACTAACTAACTAACTAACTAACTAACTAACTAACTAACTAACTAACTAACTAACTAACTAGCTAGCTAGCTAACTAACTAACTAACTAACTAACTAACTAACTAACTAACTAACTAACTAACTAACTAACTAACTAACTAACTAACTAACTAACTAACTAACTAACTAACTAACTAACTAGCTAGCTAGCTAGCTAGCTAACTAACTAACTAACTAACTAACTAACTAACTAACTAACTAACTAACTAACTAACTAACTAACTAACTAACTACCTACCTACCTACCTACCTACCTAACTAACTAACTAACTAACTAACTAACTAACTAACTAACTAACTAACTAACTAACTAACTAACTAACTAACTAACTAAAGTAACTTTTTTACTTTACTTTATTGGACTGCTAGATCTCTTTATAAATAACTGAATAAGAGATTCATCTAGAAAAGAATCAAACTTGCAACCGTCCAATGTCGGACGAGTTAGACTCTTTAGCTATTGAGCTATTGAAGCTTATATAGACCCCGTTTACACGATACTGGATCAATATAGATCCGAATATTAGTTTGGATCAGCTTCCCGTTTACACGGCACCTGGCTATCCGAACAAGTTTTGTGCCGGCTATCCGGATTAATTTTCGTCCGGCTAGGAAACTGGTACGTTTCTGTGCCGGATAGGAATTATTTGACGCGGCACCGTGTAAACGCTACCGATCCGAACTGATTTTGATACGGATACAACATGAGACTATTTTGGCTTATTGGTCGAATAACTGGTACAAATAACGAACTAGGCAAAATTTGCATCTATTAAAGGTGCTGTCCAGTCCGTTCTGCGCATGATCCGCCATCTTTGTTTTGAGGGTCCTCAAAACATGACATTCGTAGATAATTACATGAAGTACTCAGCTCAGTGTAAACCGGTAGGAGCAACATGGCAGAAAATTAAGCGATTCGGCGAGGAGATCTCTTCGGATATCTCTGAAAATGTTTTGTTTTGGGTACAAGTAATGATCAGGAAGCAAGAAAAGCTTACAATCTTGATTAAGGTATCAGTATATTTTTTGTAAATAAAGATGTAAACATTAGTTTCGTACATGCGCAGAACGGACTGGACAGCACCTTTAACAAGTTGCTTCTCGTCGCTTGTAGGTCGCCAAAGCAAGCAGTCACATGTTAAGACAACTGCGCATGTTCGTCTCAAGAAAATTCTACTGATCCGATACCGTGTAAACAAAAGTGATCCGGACTAATTTTGATCCAGGTCTTAAATGAAGATATAAGGTTGCTATTACGGGCTTACTGAATATTTTCTGAGTATTCGAGCTTGACAGCGTCGGCTGGACGTTGTATAAGCATTCATGTTTAAAAAAATAATTAAAAAAAAGTTAATAATTTAACATTTAGATAAGTTTTGTGGAAACACCACGTAAAATATTTATTTGCTGAGCTTTTGGTCTGTTGACTCAGGCTTTCACCAGAGCAATAACACTACATGCTGTTGGTTCACGTCATTTATAAAGTAAGCAACGGGGAAACGGGAAGGATTCTCTCAACTCGCTTTGAAGGAGCACTAAGACATGTTGCTTCTCACACATTTAACAGTTATACCATGAGCTCGAGTCGTATATGAGCTCATAGCCAACGAGGCGCTTCGCCGAGTTGGCTATTAGTTCGTATACGACGAGAGCGAATGGTATAACTGTTTTATTATATAGCCAAGCTGTACAAGAGACAAAATTACATGCAGCGAAATGTTTCAAACGTCAAACTTCCGGCAACTAATACTTCCGCCATGCGTAATGATGCATTCACATAGACTTTCTCGCTGAGCTGTTCGGTAAACAGCTTTGAAATGTTGCATAAATGTTGCTCGAGAGGCAAAAAATGTGTTAAGCAGATCAGCAAAAAAGATTAAAAGGTACCTTTATGAAGTCAAAAGGTGGGTCAGTTGTTTATATTAGCGTTGCTGTCGTGAAAAAGGTTTTGATTTCATGCAAAAATGAAACTGAAACACCTTCGGCAGTGAAACTAAATTACTTAGTTGGTTGTTTTTGAAAAAGAACATGCTTTTTACTACTCCAAATGCTTATCTAAATAAAAAATGTCTCTTTACTGGTGATCTCCTACGAAATGTGTGTTGTAAGCTTGATTTTAACCGTGAGTTTCTTTGTTGGCAACAAATTAATATCAATCCGCTAATTTAGTCGTGTTTTTGAAGTAAAAAGACGTAATTTTTAGGTGAATTTTACCATTTACCATGCTAAATTGTGTATTTGTTAATGTATTACAAATGTATACACAATGTTGTTTTTTTATACATTGGTTTGAGGGTGTTGATGTTTTTCTGTATAAAAATCCGTCAATTTCAACTCTTTTCGGCAGTTTAAAAAAACGTGCCGCCATCTTGTTTTTCCTCTACTAGTAGGATATGAGCTGATAGCCTGGTAGTAGGGAACCAATCAGATTATGCAAAAGCTCATATCCGATAGCATGCTATATAATAACATTAGATATTCATAGCATTTCGGCCAATCCGGTTGCTTGATTTAGGTCACATGCATGTACTTACCTAGAAACCCAGTCTAAACCAGAGACCTAATTAATTCAAGTGCATGGGCAGGGCTTAGAAGATGAGGGAAATTGAGGGGAAAACAATACATATGTTAATTTAAAATTTCAATACTTAGAAATGTTTTCTAAATACAGTAAACTGTATTTAGAAAACATTTCTAAAGACAGTACGCTGTATTTAGAAATCATTTCCCAATACAGTTTTCTGTCGCTATAGAAACCAGTTCCAAATACAACAGATTCTTTTACCTAACAGCGCTTCATAATATAAGCGACTATATGCGATACATATCTTACAAGTAAAATAGACTAACAAGAAACCAAACTTACGTCGGTGCAATTTAAGTTATTCGACGACAGACAGAAACCTTTATTCGACGACAGACAGAAACCTACGAAAAGGGCTAAAACAGTGATATTGCTTGCAGACAGCAGACTGATTGAAGTAATGAAGTTTAAACGTCCATCTACGCCTTTCATATAATATTATATAGATATAAAAGTATACAAGACAGTCACCTCACGCTTTGTTTTCTCCGGTATCGACCATTAATATCTTCTGCCTTCTTTAGTTTGTAAAGTTCTACATTATTTCAATTGATTTGTCATCTATATTTTCTCTGCTCAATATCAGTCCTGGCTGAATTGATCCTGATGTTCAACATAATCTAATGCATGTATGTTATCCAATAAATCCAACGTCTTGCGAACCAAAATTCCTGCCGGCTGTTTTAAAACAAAAATTTTCCCTGTCTCTGCGCTGAGCCGGCTTGACGACCAGTCCGTTGTGATTGCCATCATTGCAATGAATATCTAATGATGTGTGAGAAGCTATTTCAAATCCTCGTTAGTGTTTTAGACTTGGTTGCCAAATCCCATGTGCCGTTAACAATAGCTCGGCTGCGCCTCGCTATTGTTAACGGCACATAGGATTTAGAAACCACGTCTAAAACACTAACTCGGATTTTAAATATTACATAAAAGCCCAACATGATAAATCTGCTGTTGCCAAACACGCTTGGAAGTATGACCATCGTGTTAAGTGGGAAGGTCGTCACTCTTAGCCAGCGACAAGCAATACTTCACGCGAAGAACAAGGGAGTCTATTGAGATTGCAAAACATCGCACTATTTCTCAGGAGAGACAGCTATTGAACGGCACGTCGTGTGCCCACTGATCTCACATATTATTTGAGATCAGTGCGTGTGCCCTATTCGGAGAACATTCTTGATTTTGTTTTCTAATTAATAAAATTAACGTGATACGCCATTTTATTATATAAAATAGAGTGTTTTATTGATTTTCCCGACACTAATAAAAGTGATAATCTCACATGTGCGATTATTTACGATAATCACACATGACGATTATCGCTGAATCAGCATTATAGTTTAATGCAATTTTTGCAAGGAAATAGGACAATTTTTTATGGAAATATGAAATTTATTTCTCGTGTTGAACAGAATATGTCACTCGTTCGCTTCGCTCACTCGTGATATATCCTGCTCAACACTCGAAATAAATTTCATATTTCCCGCACATCCATGTATTATTCTCTATGTATTCTTACGTGATTTAATTGATCAGTTGCTTAGTTTATAAATGACGTGAGCCAACAGCTTGTTGTTATTGCTCTGATGAAGGCCTGAATCAACAGGCCAAAAGCTTAGCAAATAAAAATTATACGTGGTGTTTCCACAAAACTTATCTATATTACATTATCGCCATGAAAACTTTCAAACAATTAATTTAACATTTGTTGTTTTTCAAGGTGAATGTTGGAGCGGCGCTAATGGCAGCGAAATCTTTAATAGATACGAACCAAGTTTTCAATGTTACTTCAATCAAACCACACCGTGCATCTCAAATACATGCGCTGGGGGAAAAAACACTACTTTTATCTACCAACTGATCTGATCTGAGTACGTATAATTGTGACGAATGTAAGCAGAATATCATTCGTTTGTTGCTTTGTCTGTCTGTCTGTCTGTCTGTCTGTCTGTCTGTCTGTCTGTCTGTCTGTCTGTCTGTCTGTCTGTCTGTCTGTCTGCCTGCCTGCCTGCCTGCCTGTTTGTCTGGTCTGTTTGTTTGTTTGTTTGTTTGTTTGTTTGTCTGTTTGTTTGTTTGTTTGTTTGTTTGTTTGTTTGTTTGTTTATTTGTTTATTTATTTACTTGCTTGTTTGTTTGTTTATTCGTTTGTTTGTTTGTTTGTTTGTTTGTTTGTTTGTTTGTTTGTTTGTTTGTTTGTTTGTTTGTTTGTTTGTTTGTTTGTTTGTTTATTTACTTGTTTGTTTGTTTGTTTGTTTGTTTGTTCATTTACTTGCTTGTTTGTTTGTTTGTTTGTTTGTTTGTTTGTTTGTTTGTTTGTTTGTTTGTTTGTTTGTTTGTTTGTTTGTTTGTTCTTCAAGTCATATCATAAATGTAAATCATATAGACTTTAATTCATGTACTCTCTTGAATTATTATAAGTTTTTGTTTAACTACGCTTTTTTCGGTTTATTTTCTAGGAAACTGCGAGTATTCTTCTTTTTGTCGATGACATAGTTATAAGCCATAGAAAAACCATCTTTTCTACTTATGGACACATATATAGCCATAACACTAGTTTTTATTTGATGCATAATAATACGCATCAAATTGAAATTGATTTTGGTAAAGTAATTGAAACGTAAACTTTTTTCTAAGATGATTTTAAGATAGTAATGTATGCTTGATTATCAAGCATATAAACAAATAATTAAGGTTTCACTCTTAACGTAATAAAACTTAAGAATTAAAGTGTGTATTGTTGATATTTTATATTAATAAACATGCCTGTGTCATGCGTTCATTCGGGCTACTGACAAGTACGCGGAGATACGCAGAGGTACGCGGAGGTACGCGGAGCCCGAATCGAACTCACCGAAAGCATGAATGGTACCGGAAGCTAGTAAAAAGTGCAAAAATGCAAAATAATTAAAAAAAAGAAACCGAGACGAAACCTAGACTCGGCCTACAGATAGCCGAGTAACAATGGAACGCTTGCGTGTGCTACGTTATACGATAGCTTCAATATAATATTATACAATTATTGGATGAGGTTGAGCATGATATCAAGAATTATCAAGGCCGAGGTTTGTGTTATCTGCCGAAGCCGAAGGCTGAGGCGGATAGCACAAACAGAGGCCTTGATAATTCCTGATATCCATGCGATAACCGAATTCAATAATTGTTTTATTATACAATTATAAATGTAGAAGCCTTTAGAAAGATTTTTACAAAGTTAGGTAAAATAGTAAATATTCATACCGTCTTCAGTTCGAGGTTCGCTAACTTTTTTCGCTTTCAAATACAATTTTCTCTTTCAAACACTGCTTTAAACTCTAACAGCTGTATGTGTAGCTCGCTTGTTTTTTCTTGGTGGTTTTAGCGTCAACAAAACGTGCCAAATCCGCCGGATTAATCCGCTTCTGATCTTCTCTCCTAAGGACGGCCGCCATGTTTGTTTTGTTCAAACCGCTGGCCAGCGCGTCATAGCTACAGATATCAAGAATTATCTGTAGGTTTTTAGCCAATGACAGTCGAGATTGTATCAGTATTGTATAATAACATACATATACATGCGTTGTAGGGAGGTTAAGCCCGACTTCCGATGCGAATACCAATACCGATATTCTACACTTCCGCTTCCGATTCGTTGTCATATTCGAAATCCGATAAGCTTGCTAATTCGAATGCGAATACTGAAACTGTGAAACATGGCGGGTAATATAAACCTCGAAGACGTCTTACTTCTGCAGGCTTATGATGATGACATTATAGACGAGGAAGAGCTTCTTCTCGCCCTAGAGCTAAGAAAATTATAGCGACCAGATCCCATGCATATTCGGTCTGCATCATCCCATCAAACTGACTTCCGAAATTCGATCTACTTCGGAAGTGTTGACTACCGAAATCCCATACGTCGTCGTTAAATGATCTACTGCGCATGATCAGAATCGTATTCAGTATTGGTACTCACATCGGAAGTCGAACTTAACCTCGCTACAATGTAAAATACGACGACAAGGGACTGGAATGTAGCTGAGAAGCGATCATCCTCGTTCCCAGCGCCTCCTCGGTACACTGGCCCTGGGAACGAGGATGAGAAGCGATAACAAAGGTAGAATAATTATTGGGACAAGCGAACTCAGGTGCAGAATATTAGGAGCTACTCCGAGTGATTAACCATACCAGGTAAGTGGAGAAAAACTCTACCTGACCCAGTGAACTCTATATAAGGACTGGAACGATACCTACAAACCAAATTTTGAAGCCGTCATGGAGGCTGACATGTAGGGCGGCCCCAGTCCTCTTTATATGCAAGAAAATCCTTATTTTTTAAGTTATATTTTGTTATGAACCAATTACAAAGAAATGCAAACATGCTACAGTAATATATACTTCTTCTAAAGGCTTTTAGCAGCAAAAACGTAGCTTGAATATTTGACAAAAAACACATTTTGAGTCCGAAACCGCGCGGATCTCTTGATTTTTTGTAGGGCAGCTCCAAGTGTTGAGTCAGTTGAGGTATCAAAAGTCCAGAAAAAAGTCTATAAACTATCTTGAATCAAATAAAGATAGCATTAATCAGGGCTAAGGCCTACTGAAATCTAGTGGCTATAATCTGTCGAGCATATGGATGTTGACATGATCAATAAAAACCATAAATATTAAATTTTCTGAACAGTCAAAAAATCGAACAAAACACAGAAATACGAACCGACAGTGTTTTAAAGGCATCAAAGATCAAAATATATGTGGTCTTACAATTATTCAAAAGGTATGAGGAGACTATTCATAAGAGCAAAGGCACAACTTGATAGGGTTGCAAGAATTCATAAAACAAAGACGAATAAATACTAAATATAACCTGAATTTTTGTCAGGAGTTTCCATCAATCCAAGCAAAATTTTGCTTTCGTTTGACAATATATTTCCTGCTTCAATCTATTTTTGCCAGCAAACATACCTCAGACAGAAAGGACAATGATTCTAATACATACTAGCTTCGTTATATCAATTCAAATGAAGTTCAACTACAAAAAGATAAAAAATTCTCGCTGGGCCATTGTCTGTTTTCTACCGCTCCTTGGACGTTGGTCAGACGTTCATGTGTTGCCCCCAGCAGCCGGAAGTTTGGCTTCATCCAATCATAGAGCCGACCTTATGGAGGTATCGTTCCAGTCTTTATATAGAGTTCACTGACCTGACCGCTGGGATTCAAATTACCCGCGACCTTTGGTTTACTGGTCCGACCATGCAGTGAACTATGTATAAGTACTGGAACGCTACCTCGATAAGGCCGGCCTTATGATTGGGTGAAGCCCAACTTCCGGCTGCTGGGGGCAACGCACGAGCGTCTGACGAGCGTTAGAAAACAAAACAATGGCCCAGCGAGAATTTTATTTTTTTGTAGTTGAACTTCTTTAGAATTGATATAACGAAGCGAGTATGTATTAGAATCATTGTCCTTTCTGTCTGAGGTATGTTTGTCGGCAAAAATAGATTGAAGGAGGAAATATATTGCCAAACAAAAGCAAAATTTTGTGAAATTCAAAATTTTGCTTGGATTGATGGCAACTCCTGACGAAAATTCATGCAGGTTTTATTTAGTATTTACTCGTCTCTATTTTATGAAAAACCCCGAAAAGCTCTATTCTCATTGGTTTGTGTGTATTTAATTATGAATTAATATGATTTACATAATTAACAGAGCGTCTAACGAATCTAGCGATTCAGCGACGTCACAGACGATGTTTAGATGTTTAAAGTGTCTGTGAAATGAAAAATTCGTTGTTATTTGATCTCATGAGAATTCCTAGAAAACGAATTGTACCTGAAGTAAGACAGGGCTTGTGATTTGGACAATCAAAATGTACTTCCGGCTCAGTTATGAGAAGCAAAGCGGGGAGTCGATACATCCGCTTACGAGTCTCATTGTATGATTTTGGTGAGGCTGGTCGATTTGAGATTCAGCGCAATGAATTGGGTGTTATCACTTCAGTCGTATTCTTGTTCTTTTTTGAAAAGAACTTTCGTTCTGGTTCTTTGCTTGTGTATCATGCGAGTAAACGGTGACCTGCATCGAGGCGACCATACACGGCTTAACAGTTTAAATCCAAAGACTTTGCCAAGAAAAGACGCCAATGGAGAGGGCAAAAGCTTTGGCGGATGCACTGTTTATAAACACCAATCACCTGGAGAAATTGGCACTAAAAGTAAGCAATGCTCATGTTTAGACTTGTAGCATATCTTTACTGGGGGTCTATTATAGTTTGGCGGTTAGGTGGTTTTAGCCATTACTTTAGGACGGATTTCGATCATAATATCCAGTTTTTTTGGGCGGTTTGTGGTTAACTGAGAACTGTTCGGTTGCGGGAAACTTTGAAATGTCCTCATCGGATTCGGTTATCGTTTAGAATGTAGAGCGCTTTTCGGAGAATGGCAACGATTTCTCAAAAACGCGGTTATGTTCCTTAGTGAAACAGAAAAGCGGTTCGATTTGCGATAAACTGCAACATGTCCTATCAAAATCGAACGATTTTTCAGTCATCAAGCAGGACTTCCGGAGTCTCACCTTTCCTTCGCCTCGCAAGGAAACAGGAGGCTCTGCGAGAGGATAGCACACCTCATATGAACGGGCACTAAATAAGGAATGGAATTCTGTAGTCCACTTAGAATTTATTTTGATCAAGATTTTGCGCAATTCAGACCGCCACTTTGCTTCTTCGGGTGATAAATACTTTCTGATGCGCTTGATTGTGTAGTAGTGGGACAACGTCTTCATCTTTCTACTATGTCGAACATAAGACTATTTTTACGCGTGAATTTACAACAGGGCCGAACAGGGGGGCAGGGGGCTATACCCTAGTATTTTTAACAAAACGGGCTAAGCCCCTCCCCCCAATATCTCCTAAAACGGCCTAAAAGTTACTAGGGGGTGGCAAAATACAATCTTTATCGTCCTATTGACGAATTTGCCCGCAATTGCAAGTGGTCAAATTCCCCCCACTGTAGACCCTTGTCTAATTTGTGGAAGACCTTGGCTTTCAAGAATCGGCCTTGTCAGCCACATACATATGTGGCCATTGCATGACAAGGAAGGAAGACAATAGGAAGGATGACAATACTTGACCTCGAGTGTGCGCTGACGAAGAAGACGAATTTGCCCTTCCAATATATAACACCTTCCGGTAAGGCGTTCCCCTTTCTGCGGGAGACGTCTTCTTTTTACGAGTAAAATCGTCTGGCGTTAGAGTAAAAAGATAAAGTTGCTCTACAACAATGCGAATGAGGAGATCGGTGTGCCTAACCTTTCCTGTAAGTCTTTCCGAGAATTCTCCCCTTGACGAGTAAAACTGTCTGACGTTAGACAGAGTAAAAAGATAAAGTTGCTCTACAACAATGCGAATGAGGAGATCGGTGTGCCTAACCTTTCCTGTAAGTCTTTCCGAGAATTCTCCCCTTGACGAGTAAAACTGTCTGACGTTAGACAGAGTAAAAAGATAAAGTTGTTCAACAACAACATAGCCCGGTTATCGGGCTGATTTATGTCACGAAAATCTTATTACGACTATTTGAGAAATGAAAAATCACATAACGAAGCAAAATTGGGTTTGTTTTTCTGTAGGTATAGCACACGGAGTATTATAATTCCTTTTTGTAGTCAAAGAAAAATATCGATGTTCGTGACATAAAATCAGACACAAGCCCGCCTCATATGAACAGCCCCTTAGAAATGTACATGTGCAATTAATAATTTCACGGATTTACCAAAATGGTGTTTTTACTGAGAATATGATGAATTAGATACATACTTTCAAATTCTTTGAAGATAATAAGCAATTTAATGAGTGCCCATTTCAAGCTTCTATATTGGGCATTACGGCCATAAGAGCTTTTTCCGGACCCCTCAGCGACCAATCAGCGTGGGCCGTTTGGCGTAATGACCGGAAAACAAGCCCAGCCATATAATAATAAGTATAGGTTAGTGACCGAGGTTAAGGTCACTAACCGACTTAGTTTATTCATGACACAGACGATATTTGTCGTTATTTAACAAAAAGATGGTATTCTAGACGTGGTTTTAAAGCGATATAGTAGGCATTTAATATGCAAGGTCAATAACCTATTTATTGACCGCGGCACATCAAAGATGATTTATGATGTGTCCCCAATTAGCTGTAATATATAGCTAAATACATTGACACTTAAATAAAGTTATTCATTCATTCATTCATTTCGGTAACCTCAAGTACTATGTTTACAACTCTCTCTCTAGATCTTTCGGTAAGTTCAATTACTATGTTTACAACTCTCTCTCTCTCTCGGTAAGTTCAAGTACTATGTTTACAACTCTCTCTCTTTCGGTAACCTCAAGTACTATGTTTACAACTCTCTCTCTTTCGGTAAGTTCACCTTTTACCTTTGCATATTGAAGAACTACGAACTTGGTCTGAAGATCAAAATATTGACTTGATTGCCATTAATGAAACTAGACTAGATTCCTTGATAAACAATTCATCCGTTAGCCTGAACAGTTATCATTTACAAGAAAACGAGGTTAATAAAAAGGACGTAATGCCCTCTCACGGTGCTAGAGGGCATTACGGCCTTTTCCGGACACTCAGCGACCAATCAGCGTGGGCCGTTTGGCGTAATGACCCGAAAACAAGCCCAGCCATATAATAATAAGTATAGGTTAGTGACCGAGGTTAAGGTCACTAACCGACTTAGTTTATTCATGACAAAGACGATATTTGTCGTTATTTAACAAAAGATGGCACTCTAGACGTGGTTTTAAAGCGATATAGTAGGCATTTAATATGCAAGGTCAATAACCTATTTATTGACCGCGGCACATCAAAGATAATTTATGCACGAATAAACTAATATTAGATAACGAAATACTGACCCTTCGTCACATTTTACTCTGATGAAGTACTCCGCTCGAAGCCTCGAAACGTCAGTATTTTATTTGAGTACTAAGGTCTGCAACAAACAGTGTATCTTCTATACGTCTTATGAATCTGGTAAACTTATCTTCAGAATTCTTGCACTGTTTTTAAAAGATGAAGTTTTCTGTTGCATGTTTGATCTTCATTGCTCTTGCTCTTCTCGAAGGTGAAAAAGAAATAATTACATATTCTTATCCTTACTAATTTATTTTCTTGTTCATTTAATGCTTGTTTAGTTTGTTTCATTTTTATTATTTTCTGATCTGTATTAATTAATGTTAGAAAGTCTTTATGTGATAGTATAATTTACGCGAATATTTTAACTTACTTATCAAATTCTAAGTGTAAATGATGAACACTTTGTTTAAGAGTCGTAGGAAAGGTTAGATAAGATCATTTACAATCAGAAAAAGCTGAATTTGAGGCACTAGTGCCTATTAACTTTGATAAAACCTTGATGTTTTATTAATCAATGTTTTATCTGTAGTTTATTAATTATTGAGTCGGTTTTCTTAGTTCTTCCGAGGGCTTTATATCGCATAAAGACCTTGAATAATAATTAGATACGAAATGAAGAAAAAAAAACAAGGAAAATCTTTGTCCAAGGTGGAAAAAATAGACAAAACTTTGTAGACGGACGGCCAACCTCGATAAAAGTGTCTCAAAAACACCGTTGATGGTATTTTTTGTTACAAGCAAGGCAACCATGCTAAATCGTATCGGATAGTGTATACTTCCCTCCCCCTCCCCCTCCCCCTCCCCTCCCCCCCCCCCCCTCTCTCTCTCTCTCTCTCTCTCTCTCTCTCTCTCTCTCTCTCTCTCTCTCTCTAATTTAATTTAGACGGAAATTAAAATCATATTATTTGGGAAAATGGGGCTTTAATTCGTATTATTCTATGTTGACTATAACTACTAGTAAATGATTCATTGTTGTAAGTCTAAGTACAGTGAATCAAGTTGTAATTGGAAAATTGTTTGACTCCAATCTTGATTCGTTGTACTTTATACTACTGTATATTATCAAACTTATAGTTTATTATTGTAAATTTAAGTACAGTGAATCAACTCGAAATTAGATTGTTGCCTCACTCCATTCTTGATTCATTGTACTTATGTAATTTTCTTTCTTCCTTTTTTTTTCTCTGGCTTTGGCCTTACTTTCTTGTATGACTCAACCAAATTGAATTAAACTGTTACATTACATTACATTACATTACATTGCATTGCATCACATCAGATCACATCAGATCACATTACATTACATTACATTACATTACATGTTACATTACATTACATTACATTACATTACATTACATTACATTACATTACATTACGTCACGTCACGTCACGTCACATTACATTACATTACATTACATTATATTATATTCAAAAGGTTCAGTTGACCTTTTTTAACCTTTGCATTGGCATTGTTGTTGTAGAACAACTTTATCTTTTTACTCTGTCTAAAGGTGGAATTCTAGTCCTCGCATGCACGAAGCAACTCGCAAGCTTGCTGCGAGTATTTTAGCGCTCGTGGCAGATAGTTGGAAATTTTAAACTACTTTTTACTCGCGGCAAGTACTCGCGGTAAATAAACCAATCAAAACAAAGCATGTCAACATTTCAAACTCATTAGTAATTCATGAGGGAAACTGCACAAAGGAAATCATTACCGTGTCGATGGTTAATTTGCATGGACATTGAAGGAAGAAATTACATAAATTAATCGGAACTTTTACCCCGATTTTCTCTTAAAATACTGATTTGTTTGAGATGCTATATCAAACACTCAGACCCCATTTACACTAGAGCAAAAGTATCCGGATTCACATTGTTTTTTATTCCCATGAGGATGAACAACAATGTGAATCCGGATACCTTTGCTCTAGTGTAAATGGGGTCTCAGAAGATCAATGCTTCATCAGGATAGCCAAACACTTCGAAGTTTGTTAAAGCCGCGAGTTATCGCAAGGAGCTGCGTGTGGTGAAAATACAGTGGAAACCGTGCGAGTACTCGCAGCGAGCTGCGAGTTGCTTCGTGCGAGTACTGGAAACCGCCTTAATGCTACTGAGACGATTTTAACATTTCAAATCATTAGTTATTCATGAGGAAATCATTACCGTGTCGATGGTTTGGGATTACATAAACTTTCACCTCGATTTTCTCTTAAAATACTGATTTGTTTGAGATGCTATATCAAACACTCAGAAGAGTGCTTCGTTAGAATAGCCAAACACCGCGAAGTTTGTTAAAAAAAACTCGGCTATCGCTTCATCAGTCGCCTCTGTCACCACATTTGTTTGTTTGGGACGCGAGTTATCGCAACGAGCTGCGTTTGGTGGAAATACAGTGGTAACATATCTAATCTACGGCAAATCAATATGGGGTAATACATACAAGAAGCGAATTAAAAAAATATTGAATATCCAAAAAACAATTGTACGCTTAATGACATTTAAGTTTTAAGTTAGAACACAGTGAACCAATTTTTAGAGATTTAAAAATATTAAACATATATAAACTGATCAATGATTACTTAACTAGTTTATTCATATTTCGATACCATCATATTAAGAATTCCAGAAGTATTTACGGATTTACTTCATCAGTAGCCAATAATCAAATTCATCACCATAACACAAGAAACTCAACACAACTTAATCTAAATTAAAATATATTAAATCCTATAACATATTTAAAAACGAAACTTAGAGACACTGTTTACAAATCTGATTAATCAACATTACCATGTAATTATATTATCATACAGTAAGAATAATTTGCTGTGGTTTAGTCAGAATCTGGCAAGACACTGAAGTTTATTTGCTTTGCCAACCAATTAATGTGTACATACAAAAAAGTATATTATATAACATGTTTAAAAAAAACAAAAAACAAGCACCTCTTACAAATCTAATTAATCAACATTACCATGTAAATATATTGTTGCATTTACTTATAGCTTGCAGTGGTTTGGACAGAATCTGGCAAGACAATTTATTTGCATTCCCAATTTTTAGTTAAACTAATGTACTACATTTTAATTTTAATAAAGATAATTTTCTTCTTTTCTTTCATTATTTTTATCATTTCCTTAATTTACAAATTAGAAAAAAACTTGACTGATTATATTTATGTAAATAGAATATAGATTACCATTTTAACTAGGGGCCTTAATAAAAAGCCACTTTAGGTTTCTAGTATAGGCCTCTAGTCCTACAATGATTTGAAATAACATTTTATGTAAATAATAATTGATTAAATTTGAGTGAATTAAAACAAAAACAAAAAAAGCTCCCAAAAAACCGCGTACATAAGAAAAATACATAAGACTTGTTGACAGTCGGATGCCGCCTAGAACGAGTAATTCATGAGCCAAAGGAATTTAGCACCGAATGTGAATTTAATGAATAAAAATATTCTTCTAATTTTAGTTCAATGCAGAGAGCTGTCAGTTAGCCATTTTGGTCAAGACATCCCTGGATGTGGAACCATTTCATTACCTTGTCGCAGTATTCGTTTCACTGTCATGAATATTTCACGTCGTGGAGACACCATCTACGTCAACCATACACAAGGAAAACAATATGTAGAATGTAGCTACTCGGGACAAAATAAATCGCCCATTGTAATCAACAAACCATTGTCTATAATTGGCAAAAATGGAAGACCAGTTATACAATGTGTTCGAAATAACCAATCGCTCTTCAAAATACAAGGCCGTCACGGGTTCAAGTCACGTGTCTTATTGACAGTTTAGAAATGACGGGAGCATACCGTGCCGTCGAAAGTTCATTTTCAGACATGTCTACGACGTTTAACAACTGCATTTTTAAAGATAATCGCAAACACATTTCAATATTGAGTTTAGGAGAATGCTACTTTCAGATATATAATTCAAAACTGATAAATAGCACTACATCCGCTCTTACTACATCGGGGTGCTTGAACCTGACAGCAACATTTGTTGATACAGTTTTCATTGAAACAAACAGTGTTGTTCTTAATACGAGAACAGACCAAAAGCGATCTTGGCAAGTATTTACAGTAGCAGTATTACGTAGTACATTTATTGGAAATAACTTGGCAGTTTCATTCGGTTACAGTTTGGTACTCCTGTTCAGCGCCATAGAAATAAATATCACTATTTCTGAAACAAGATTTACAAATTGTGTCGGCGGTGTTTTGGCGATATTTAGTGGAAAAACCTCCCAAAGAAGTTATGCATCGAATGTTTCAGTATTAATATATATTAATTTAAATCAAAATATTTTCGAGAATAATAGCAAAGAAAGTGTGGGGATAGATACTGCATTATTACATGATTCGAGAAACATTCAAGTTAGTGTGGTCAATTGCATCTTCAGGAACAACATGGATATTTCACTGCGGGTTAGCTTGGGAAGACCTCGGTCTTCTCTTGTCGTACTTAAAAACAACATATTCTGGAAGAACAGCTACGATATGAGCAATATGAGTGTTAGTTTGACTTCTGTAGTATATTTAGGCGGAGGAGTGTTCTCCATGTCTTCCTGTAATTTTTTTGATAACTTTCTCAGCTATACTGCGAACGCAGGAGTGATTTTCATAGCTGATTGGACAAAGGTGATTTTTGAAGATTGCTATTTCGAGAATGGTCAATTGCTTGGTAACGCCATGCAAATTTATGCACAATCGTACAGTCAACTGGTATTTAAACGTAACAATACTTTTAACATCACTGCTATACAACACAATGGAATCATTCTTCTTCACCTCACAGTATGGGATACAGCTGCAGATCAGGATGTGGATCCGGCATTTCTGGGTGTGTATGAGCAGATAGGAGCTTCGCTTCAGTGTCCAGTAGGTTACTTGCAACATAAGGAAACTTACAAACCAGCAATATATAACCTTTTAAAAGTTAAATGGTTAAAGTACCTTTCTTATTCTTGTGAGCAATGCCCACAAAAAACTTACTCAGTAGAAAGAGGAGGAACCACCAGTACCAATAATACACAGCAAGCCAAATGTTACAGATGTCCTAGGGGAGGGGAATGCTCAAATGGACAAATCACAGCAAAGCAGAACTTTTGGGGTTATGTAGCCCAAAAGGAAGTTTCATTCCTCCCCTGTCCACCTGGATATTGCTGTAACAGCAAAGACTGTAAGTCGTACAATAGTTGTTATGGCGATCGGAGTGGACAACTCTGTGGCAGATGTCCAGATGGTATGTCTGAAGGTCTTTTCGATACCAAATGTCGCCCAAACAAAGAATGTAATGATTACATGTTCTGGTTAATGGCTGCTTTCCTCTGCATCTCATATCTCATTTTTTTTCTTTATTTTGAAGACATTGCTTATATAGTAGGAAATAAGGTCTTCTTCTCCAAAAAAACCTGTGCGGAGAATAACACAGGAGGTTCTTTTAATAATAGTAACCAAGAAATCAGTTTTTCCGAGACTGCAGTTAAGCGACAGTCAAATGCCAGTGGTTATATTAAAATCTTCTTTTACTACTATCAGATAGTTTACCTGTTCTCTGAAAGTGCAGAATTTAGAGGCAAAGATATTAATTTTTGGACAAAATTCAAGGCGATTTTTTCTGGAATTATAAATCTTGTTATTACAGGTTATGTTCATGTGGGATGTCCCCTCAAAGACCTTCGCCCAGTTTTAAAAATCACCATTCTTTACTCCAGTGGATTATGTGTGCTAGTACTCATGGCTCTAACTGTCTTGTTTTGGAAAGGGTGGACTGCAATACGCATGTTGAGAAGAAGAACTAACCTCTCTTCTTCTCCAGCAACTTCTCCCCACTTACATGAAATGGAACGAGCACCAATTGTACAGAAGAACAGATTTTCTGTTCGTGTTCTTCGGGCTTTCACTCAAATCATGCTAGTTCTTTACTCTTCGTCTGCTGGTCTTTGTCTAAATCTCCTACACTGTGTCCCTATCGATGAAAACATGGTGCTGTTTATTGATGGAACATTGCAGTGTTACCAAACTTTTCAATACTTTTTGTTTGCTTATTTATTTATTTTTGTTCTTCCATTCTTCGCTGTACCTGTTCTTGGCTCGTATCTGTTAAAATTTCGATTGATCACGCCTTTTCAGTTTTGTCTTGGTTGTTTTTTTCCGTTGCCATTTTGCTGTTACTGTATTTATGTTCTGATAAAATATTGGCCCAGGCGTTATGTCTCGGTAACAAACGAATTAGAACAAATGGAACAAGAAATAAGCGACCAAACAATCAAAACAAATACAATCCTTCGTGTTCTTTTGGGACCTTTTAAACAACACTGTTCTTTTCTTTGTTTTCCCAAGTCACAAATACCTTGGGAAGGTGCGCTCATTTTTCGTCGATTGATTCTCATCCTAGCCTCAACTTTCTGCTATGATAATCGTCTGCGCATGATTATACTTCAGATATTATGCATTCTAATCCTTGTGTCTCATTTGTACGTGCAGCCATACACTGGTAAAATGGAGAATCACCTTGAGACACTTTCTTTAAGCATTCTTACAATTCTTTGTGGTTTCACTTTGGTCAAAGCTCTTTACCAAGGAGAAGATTACTCCAATTCTTCTAGCAGTTTACACTTGCTCACGGCATTAAATATAACGGAAAATATTCTTATCCTTTCTCCTATCGTGTTAATCGTTTTAGTCTTAACATGCTGTCTTTTTCTCAAATTAATATCACTTCTCGTTAAGTTTTGTATCAAGTTGTCGAGTTTCTGTGCGTCTTCATGAAACTAGTCATGTATACTCCAATTTCTTAAAAATTACGGCATAAAAAAAATGATTGTTAATTGTTTCTTTTCAACGCATGTTATACTAGAGTAATACGTATTTTTTTTAAATACAAGTATAGTGAGTTAAAATATTTAGATTGTAAATTGACGTTTTTTACTTCAATTTGTAACACTTTGTAACTATTAATTTTGTTAACTTTGTAACTAAAAATTATTTACTTAACTAAAATAAATTAGTTTGTCCTAAATATCGTCAAGTGAACACTGCGAAAGTTTGTAGTTGCTAGGCTTTCTATTATTAGTTTTTATTGTAACTAGATTCTGCAGGGTGTTGTTAGGGATCTTCAAGATCTACGACGCGGCTAACTGACGACGCGGCCTTAAAAACGTTAAAAAGGAATGCATTTAAAAAAAGACACGGTAAATTATCTGCCGTATTTCATGTTTAAGCTTGTTTAATGACTTCGAGACGCTCCAGTTCTTGCTAAAATGGCTGTAGTGTCTGAGCTGAAGTCAACGCCTTAAGAAACAGCTCTCTGACTTCTCAACGTGTTCGTGTCGTTCTGAAGACGTTCTGAGAGTGGCGTTATTAGGGAGCTTAAGCAAGTACAACGCGAACGTCAAGGACAACGTCCTTAATACAATAGAATATTCTTCACACAACAAAGAAAATGAATAATTTTTAGTCCCAAGAGTAATCCTAACGCCGTCCCCGTTCTACATACAACGTTATTCAGATCATGTTCACGTCTTCAGGACGACGGTAACTCGTGAAACGGCGAAACCTGTTGGTTGAGTTTGACCACAGACTATGCGACAAATTCCTTTTAGCTCTCTGAAGCTTTAGGATGTCGAAAAACATACTTTAAGTATTCAATACCACGTTAATGATTAGTGGTTTATGCTAGATACTGAACTTTGGATTGCCGTCGTCGTCCTAGCTTGCTTAAGCTCCCTATTCACAGAACGAGGACGGTATTGATATATACTCTTGGGCGTACAAATTATTCATTCACTTTGTTTTCATTAAGAATTCTTTTGTTTTTAAGGCGCGTCATCGAGCTTGCCGCGTCGTGGATCTTTAAGTCCCTGTTATCTTGGAGAGGACTTCGTGTCCTGTTGTAACGTGCACCTGCCCTTTAGGCGAA